>SNQJ01S0001750.1:180075-195551 GCA_010110895.2 Picea sitchensis
TTTCTCCCGATTTGGGTTTCCACGTAAAACACCGGTGTACTGTGTATGTGTGTGATTGTTTATTTATTACTGTTCATTATTGGATAATAATTCTACATTGATATAACATTTGAAGAAAAAGGATTATAATTACGTTATTACTGATTCACCCCCCCTCTCAGTAATCCAACACATTGGTTATTCAACAAAGGATTGATACCCTCCTCATGCTGGAAGAAGAAAGGGAGAAATGAAAATCAAATTAAGTTGCTAATCAACATATAGTTAAAAGGTAGTTTGAAAAGCATAAGTCCAAAGAGAAGAATTGTGAAGTAGGGGACTTAGTCCTGAAATGGGATAGGGCAAATTGAACTGAAGGGAAAACATTCAAAGTTTCAGAATCTATGGCTCAGACCTTTCTAGGTAGACCATAAACTTGGGGTTGTCATGTATCAGTTTCAAAATATGAGGGGAGAACATGACTCCCTCCCAGTGAATGGTCATGCCCTAAAACAATATTTCTGTTCAAAAAACAAAATGTGTGTTTTCATGTTATTTTATTTTGTAGGTGTCAGGTAGGCTGATTGCGGAGTGCTTTATTACCGTTTTTCTTTTTTGTGATTTTTTGTGCAATAAAGTTATGTTCCACAAGGCATTGGTTGACCTTAATCAATACGGTGTAGAAAACTCCGTTCTTTACTCACGCTCACATGAAACATAAGAAATGCTGGGAAAACTGCGGTTTTCTTAAAAGGGTTTTGTATCTAATATTTTCGAATAAACAAACTTGGAAAATCATGAAGTGTCTGCCTGGTGGTTTGGTAAAACCTGAAAGGAAATATGGTAAGTCGGAAAGGACCACATGTACCTCAAGATAGATTTAGGAGAAATTTCACCTTAAGCATCTCATCTTGCAGATAATAGACGTACTGATCTCCCACTCACTCAGGGCATCTCTACCAAAAATAAATCAATTATATCAAATGAGCATGAAGCAGGAGAGGGTATGCAGATAACTTCGTCAGGTCTATGGCCACTCACTGGCAGCGAAGAAAGGTTTTGACGTCAGGGTGACTCCGTCGGGACTATGGACGCTTGTTGACAACAGAGCAACACCGCAACAAGTGAATGATGATAACTAAAGGGCCTAGTTCCAATGAATGATTTACTCGACTCTTGTCAAAAGGAGGCATGGGTCATGGTTAAAATTAATGAAGGTGGAATAAAGGTTGAAACCCCACATGCAAGCCCAGATTCACAAACCAGGGGAATCTCAAACACAAGGATAGAAGAGACTCTGATAAAAATAAAACCAGTTAAGTTCTTAACCAGCTTCTGCATCAGCTAGGCCTAGGGAAGGAACAAATATTCTTCTTTCACCCAGTAAGTCACCATTTTTTGAGCGCTCAATACACCCTAAAATCCTTATGAAATTTTATCACTTTTTGGGTACCACTTGTTTTCTTTTACTGTCTAAATTGATTTCACTGGGGGGAATGGTTTATCTTTGTTTTTTGTTTTCATGACTCTTATCAATCAAGTCAGGTCTGTTTGAACTTATGAAACCCCGTGTCTAAAATAACTTAACATCCAAATTAAGAATTTGTAGCTAACATTGCACCTAGCGCGCTTATGTTCAACGTCGGAAAAATTCAAGCAGGTAAGGTGGCCACACAATACAATAGTCGTCGAGTGTCGATGCACCATCGACGTCAAAAAAAGGTGGATTTGGTTTGTGTAAGTGATTCCCCATGAATTTTCAAGAGATAGTCGATCCCCATTGGGATTGGCACAATACGGGAATGATAGAAATTGACAAAGGCCGTAAATAAATCATCGATAGCCAATGACTGATGCACTTTATCGGGTTCAGGAAATTCCAAAAAGGTTAAAACAATTGTTTCTTTCTGCGACAAGCATATCTCCGATCGTCGATCCCTGATACACTTTCGGCATCGATAATTTTTCGAGAGACTCGATTCAAGAGAACTTGGGTAGGTTTATCTCCAATCGCCAACCCTTGATACTTTTCGACATCGACAAGATAGGAGCGAGTTTTAGAATGTATATCTTAAAGAAAGTCATGATTCTGATTAACAAGATTAAATGAAGACGTCGATCTCAAGTGACACGTGTCTTTATCACATAAGGGTGTCGTACAACCTAGTATCATCCCAGGTCATATTAAGGTTCCCTGGGTCCTAGTCAGCTTTTCCACGTCAATTTTGTATGACACAATAGATTGGCATCAGAGATTTTGCAAGAAGATATCAACGATAAGTGTTCGAAGCATAATTGCAACCCCCGACTCAACAATTGGATTAGTGAGATGATGGGATGTTTTCATCATAAGATGCGATTGAATTCTAACATTTAATAAACCAATTAATGCTTCATCCTGCATTTGTTGCTACCTCATGTGCCGATTGAACAACAACAATTTGAAATCGCCAATATTCCAAGTTACAACCTACGCCTGCGCCATCAACCCACGATCCAATTTAATTTTAAACGTCTCTAAAGATGTGGAGACAGATTTAATAAAAATACACTCATAACCCAAATTCAATGACTGATGCGACAATGTAAGTTCATCCCTGTTTAAATCTCTAGAACAATTTTGAACAATTTCATTATGTGCACAAGTTTGAATTTGAGAGCATCCAAAGAAGTAGAGAAAGCATCTTGAGACTGTGTTGATCCTTAGATAATCAAAACCAAGTTAAACAAGATGCAAAGGTATGTGTTCAAGTTTGTCAAATCGATGGTCATGATTTATATATGCATTTGATTTCTTACACGATCTCTAGACTATGTTCTAACTGCAGGTAAAATTCCGCCGAGAAAGACAACCACCAGATGCTCGCCAAGAGAACCCAAGATAAAGAAAGATGAGACATGTGAAGGCTCTTCTCCTAGTGTGGCGAGGCAGCTGGAATACACTCCTAGGGAAGATTCAGTCATCAAAACCTCAACAAAGAAATCTTTTGTTCAGCCTCTGGTATTCGGTGATACAGAACCAGGCACCATATCAAAGTAATGCTCCCACAATTGGGGGACCTTTTCAACATAGTCATCCAATAGGACTACCCAAAGTATATCCCACACAAAGACCCGGATGTATGGGCGCTCGATGACCAGGTGTTCCCAAACATTCAGAGGTCATATTTACACATGGTAGCCAACAGAACCCCAGTTTTCCCTGGCATAGAGGTTCTGAAGTGGATAATCGACCATACAAACGCATAAAAATGTTTAATCAATAATGATAATAGCAGGTGTATTGGATTTTTCCTCTCGACATAATTCCATAAATATTATAATCTCAGAGACCTATAGGAGTGACTAAACACAGACTATAGAGGCAGATATTACAGAGGCATAGAGAAGGGGATTTATCTTGCTACAAGGGGCACAGAGAATCATTGATCAGTTGCAAAATGAACCTAATCTGATAGAGATGACAAGGTTTCCTACTAATGACCCTATCGAAAGAAGAGGAGAGCCAAGTGGACTAGAGCTAATACAACTTGAAGAAATCACTGGGACAGAAAACCCTGAAGTTCCACCACCACAGATGAGATCAACAGGGGAATTTCAACCCATACTGAGATAGCGAGGACACCTAGAAGGACAAGGGTAGTAAATCCCTTGTTCGACTTAATAACCATATATGATGAGGATGAGAGTTCAGAGTTGTCCTTGGAGACTCCAATGTAGATTACAAAGAAAAGAGAACCTGAGAGAGCATCTACCCCAGGCTCCGATGCTCCAACTCAGAACCTTCCGCAGAGAGACCATGAGGTCAAAAGTTCCTTAGACACTAATTTGCTCAATGTGTTAGGAACCCCAATGGACATCTCAAAGAATGAGCTAGGATAGGGACACCAAAAAGAGTAAATTCCACAGTGAGAACTCAACATTTCAATGACTAATTACCAAGTAAGTACCAAACCTACCCCTGGTTCATTAGTTTTGGCCAATGCCTTACCCCCCGATGAGAAACAAATGACGGACGAGCCATCAGGACTTATGGGATAAGTCCAGGATCCCATCCTAGAATAGGTACACACAGTCGAGAGCCTGGGAAATACTCTAACTTGGGGATAACAACAAATCCCCGAACCTGTTGATGAGGTCGTCGATATAAAATCGACTTCCTATGACCAAAAGAGAAAATCCATCATGAAGAGAACCACTAAGAATAGGAGGCTTGTGTTGGATAGTTCGATTCTCATCACCACATAAGAGAATTTTCTCATCACAGAACACACTAAGATTTTCGAGCTTATTGGTGTAGGGATGGATATCACATATTACACATTGGATAGATAAAAAAGGGATGAAAAAGAGTTGGCCAATGCGCTTAAATATTTGGAGCATCTGTGCCATTTGTAAAAATATTATCAGGACTCCACACAAGCCACAATGTTCTTGAGGAGTGATTTCCAAGACACCTATGAAAAATTCACAAATGAACAATACATTTTCACTGCAGTAATAGCCGACTTCCAAGAAGACATTGTTATGGGACTAGTGACCTACAAGGACATGGAAAGGTGGTATGAGAAGGCTCACCAAGAAGTGGAAAGGATTGATTAGATCAGTGCGGTTCAAAAGGGTCGAGACATTGAAGAGAATGGCATTCGAGTGATGAGGGACAACAACATAGATCAGATCAGGAAAGTGACCGAATATTGGGTGAAAATGGCCAAGGAACTTCAGCGGGAGATTCAGGAGAAATGGGAAGATTGCAAAAGGAGCTGGGTAAAAATTAACTAGGAGATGAAGGACATCGACCTCCCATAATTCGTCTCATCGGAGGACTTTGTCAATCTGCATGACATAGTCAAGAAACATGCAGAACAAGAATCAACATGGAAAATATATATAGAAAAGGTGGCAATCATGGCACCAGGTCAAGTACAACAATTCATGGAGCGTCCGATCAAGGCTCGAGCATTTTTCCAGCAGTTAAGTGTAAAAATAGTCAAGTATCGAGCACGGGCAATAGAGGTAAAATAAATACTTTCGGCCCCAATGGACCAACATAGGTTCCCATATGCCAACACATGCGAGGAACTCTTCATCAAATGGCCAGAGTATGAGAAGATTCATCCACTTCAGTGAAACTATTTGATGATTCCTAGAAGACAAAGAGATGAAAGAGCCATGTGGTGATATTTCGTTTTACTTAGCTTGCACTTTTAATCACTATTTTTAGTTAATGATTCATTACAAATAAGGGGATTGACCCTTTAGTAAAGGTCAATGGTTTGGGCAAAGACCCTCATTTTTGGAATTAAAAAGAATTATTTTGGAACTACCTTAATTGAGAAGTAATGTTTAGGACCGGAGACAAACATCTATTTTTCATCAAATGCGTTGTGGGATTAGATCTAAGGAGGAATTACTCTTTCTGTACCTATCATCAAGAGAAACATTCTGAAAGAGACTATCAACAATGGGTGCACGCCATGAATTTGATGAACAATCAGTTCCTAGACGAAGTTTCCCTTATTGAACAATCAAGCGACTCAATGATGAGTATTGTCGATCAGGAAGAATTTGACCCATCGAAAGAAACAACCATGTTTTTTGGGGATCCTTACTTGTCAATGCCTTTCGATGATATATTTGAGGTTCAAGAACCACCCGCTGAGGTTTTGGCTGTGAAAACACGAAGTAGGAGTCAGATGGTCTCAAATGACCTTACCGTTGCCCAAACTTCGAAAGGAAAACAAACATCCGATCACCTGAAAATAGCTTTTGTCTCCCAAATAAATCCTATAAACATCCATACACGAGCATCACCCAAGATAGAGTACAACATAGTATAAGATATAAAAATATTGAAGGCAATTGTATCGGTCATGGACATGTGCAGAATCCCCCAACAAAAGGACTTTTTGTTAAAATCCTTGAAGTCAGTAGAAACTCCTATAACAAGAACTGACCAAGGGGAAAATCTATCCCCCATAGATCTTTCTCTGTATATAAAAAAGAAAAGCGTTTTGTCCCACTGTTCCTCTTAATGTTTGAAGTCTTCAACATAAATGTCCATAATTGTTTAGTTGACTCAGGGGCATCCTTTCATGTTAAGGCATTATCTATTTGCAAGAAACTAAATGCATTCCCACTCAAAAGTGACAAACATGTTATACAATTAGATAAAACTCAGGTAAACTTTAATGGAGAACTCAAGGATTGTTGGAAATATGGCTACATTTAATGGAGAACTCAAGATTGTTGGTACATGGCTAAACAAGAATGACGCCAGATGATCAAGGTTGTCATTGATGGCACCGATTGTTTATGAAGAACGTGATGTCGCGAACACAAACACAAATGCTAACACGACGTCGCGAACACGTGCGAAACGTAGTACAAACACAACGTCAATCACAAATGCTAAAACTGGTTAAGTCAAAACACCTAATCGCTGGAAGCTTAACACAGATGTCGCAACACAAAAGTGAAACATGTCAAAACGTGATGCCAAAACACGACCGTTGGAACATGAATGGCCGAACACGACCGAACACGACCGCTGAACACAACGCTACATGAGGTGGCATGTGTAGAGGAGGCGTATAAAAGATTACCGTAAAATCGGAGAACGCCGCATGGGAAAAGCAGAAGAACCAATAAAAGAAAAAGGAAACTGCAGCTATTAAGAAAAGGTGAAAGACTTTTAGTCTAAAATTAGACCGACAGTTAAGACAGGGAGAACACAACGCTGTATTACGGCATGAGGAGGCATGCAAGAGTCGGCCTGTAAAACCGCGAGAACGACAAGCGTAAGAAAGAATGAAAGAAAGGGAACTGCTGTTGAGTTGAGAAACGATGGAAAACCCCTCTCAGACAGGGTGAATCTATATACGCTACCAAACGTAGATGGATGGGGAGTCGGCACGGGAGAAAGAGTGAGCGCCATGGATGGGAGAAAAGGAGGTGAATCAAGGAGAAGGAGAAGATGTCGAATGGGTCACAGAGGACAAGGCGGTGAGCAACAAGATCAGGAACAGGAAAGAATGCAGAGCAGATCAGCAGATTGGGTATGCAAGCTATATCTGATGTATGAGTTGATTTAAGCAACATTTATTTTGATAAATTAGGGTGGTAGGGTGGTGCTAGGGAGACGATGTCTCTTTCTCTGCAAGTGGTTGATTGTAGATTATGAAGGTTGGTGCCTTCATTTAGTTGGTTCTGAAGTAAAAAGGAAGTTGGTTCTTTCACCCAGTGGGTGCTGGGGTTCGGTGGGAGTTGGTGCTCTCATCCGCCTGTTGGTCGGGCAATCGAGGTTGCGTTCTATGAGTTGGTGCTCATAAAAGACATGTAACGGTTGAAGCTTGCTTGATCAACATCTTAAGAAGACGAGGTTTTTCCCCTCAACTGGTTGGGTTTCCTCTTGAAAAATCTGTGTCTCGTACTTGTGAATGAATGCTGTGTGTGTTTGCTGTTCTTTATACTATCTGCTTTATGTTTATAACTCTGGATTTCACAGTTAAGACTCACTTCCACTAAGATTAATGATTCAAAGTTAAAAATGAGAGTAAATTGTTAATAAATCTACACTAACTGATTCACCCCCCCTCTCAGTTAGTTCATACCTGTAACAAGGATGTCATGATCAAAATGGCTACACACCCAAAATTTGTTCAAGTGATTGACATCATTGTAGTGGATATACCAAAATCTTATGGTCTTCTACTTAGTTGAGATTGGTCTGAAAAGTTGAATGGATACTTTAGCAAGGACTGGGCTCACCTTTGTCTTCCTTGGAGGCCTTCAACAAATTCTCATTGGCAGATTTCCTCGTGCTAGGAAACTACTCCTGCAATTCTGATTTCAACAATTTCTCCCCTCTCACATCTGACGTACCTCTTACTCAGAACTCCAAAATGAATTTTCAAGTAAATCTTCTTGTAGAAGTGGAAGAAACCCTATTATGTCAAGAACCTCTATTGGAAACCACAGAAAAAATAGGTGGAGAGGAGGAAGTTAGTAAGCATGGAGAATATGATTGTTCTCACTCACAAGTTTGGACCCTGCACTTTGATGGGTATAAATCGCAAGAAGGGTCAGGAGCGGGATGTATCCTCATTGATCCAAAGGGGAAACATAATTTATTTTCCTCTAGACTAGAATTTGAATGCACTAATAATATTGTCGAGTATGAAGCTTTAGTGCAAGGACTAAAGAAATCCATAGAATTAAACGTTAAAGAACTAAAGGTTTTTAGATACTCTGAAATTATGATTAGGCAAGTAAAGAATACTATACATTGCAACTCTCCCCACTTGAGTAATTATCAATAGGAAGTGCACAGGCTAATATAGCATTTTGAAGCCTTTAACATTACGATGATCCCCAGAGCAAAGAATACTCTTGCTAATTTATTGGCCACTGTTTCCTCAAGGATATCCCCTTTAGAAGACTATGAAGCCTCCCGATTCACTGTGGAACTGCTCTACAAACCATAAGTTCCCAACAATATTTCTAATTGGAAGGTCTTTGAATGATATGAAATGATCATAAAATTCTTAACCAATTAGGAAAATTTTAAATACCTGGCTATTAACAATGAAGTTTTCCAAGAGAAACTAGTAGAAACCAACCGACATGAACAAAGAGGCGAAATAGATCACTCTGATAACAAAAACAATTATCACACGATACTGAAGGGGGTAAATAATTTGGAGAGCCTCTTTGACTTAAGGGAAATATCTAAAGGTTCAACAAACACAAAAATAGGGAGCTCATGTCCCATGTACGAGACTATAAATCTAGGAACCCCAAAAAACCCTAAGAATATAAATCTAGGAAACACAATATCTAAAGAGGAAAGGAAAGCCTATCTCAAGATCTTCGGAGAATATCAAGATGTTTTTGCGTGGTCCTACTGAGATTTGAAAACTTATGACACTCGCACTGTCCAACACTCAATCACGTTAAGACCTGGAGTAAAACCCTTCCAACAGAAGCTTCAGAAGTACCACCCATCCCTAGATCCCCTCATGTGTCAGGAGTTAAATAAATTACTATACGGTAAAATTATCTTTCAGGTTAGACACTCTGCCTAGGTATAAAATTTGGTTCCTATCAGGAAAACATCTGGGGAGATCTGCTTGTGTGTGGATTTCATAAACCTCAACAGAGCATCGGAAAAGGACAACTACCCAGTCCCACTGATGGAACAACTCTTGCAGACCGTGTCTGGTTATGAGATTTTCTCCTTGCTAGATGGTTTTTTAGGTTACAACCAAGTTCTAGTCTCAGAGGAAGACCGATTGAAAACTACCTTTTGAACCAAGTGGGGAAACTTTGCTTATAAATGCATGCCCTTTGGGTTAATTAATGTAGGGGAAACCTTCCATAGGACCATGGACATGGATTTTTGGGGATTAATCAACAAGTGCATAGTGGTTTATTTGGACGACGTGACTAAGTATTCAAAGAATAGAGAATATCACATCTAACATCTAACCCATATTTTCGAAAGGTGTAGAAAATATGGTATATATTTAAACGCTAAGAAAACTATCTTTGTTGTCGAGGAAGGGAAATTAAAAGGTCATATTATATCTCAAGAAGGAATTCGCATAGACCCAGAACGAATTAAGGAAATAGCCCAGCTTCCCTTACCCCACAACAAAAAGTCTATGCAATCCTTCTTTGGAAAAATCAATTTTGTGAGGAATTTCACCCCTGATTTCGTAGAAACTATCAAGCCCATACAAAAAATGATCAGCAAAGATGTTGAATTTAAGTGGGATGACGAACGAAAAATTTCTTTCAACAATAATAAGACTACAATATCTCAAGCTCCAGTGTTGCGAAGTCCCAACTTTAGCAAATATTTTTTCCTCTATACTTTTTCCTCCGACAAATATTTAGCCGGAGTATTAACTCAGAAGGATTATGACAACAATGAGGCACCGGTCTCATTTATGAGCACTAATATCCAAGGGGCCGAACTGAATTACCCTGCTATAGACAAACAGGATTATGCAGTGTACAAAGCAGTAAAACACTTCAAATCTTACATCCTAAAAAATCACACCAAAGTCATTATACCTCATCCTGCAGTCTGATCCCTATTCACTCAACATGAGATGGGGGAAAGAAGAGGAAACTGGATGGAAGTTTTCCAAGAATTTGATCTAGATATAAAACCTACCAAACTGGTTAAGGGACAGGGATTGTCTAAATTGGTCGTTGAAGCCCAAGACCAGGTAAATGGAGACTCTAGGTGGGAGAATGAATTAGCATTATGGTGTAGCAAATATTTGTATGTTCCCTGAGGGAAGGAGTCTTGGTATGGGAAACTAATTTATCTCTTTCATCATAGGACCTTCCTATAAAACCTAAACCCTAAGGAAAGGAGAGCTCTCGGACTAAAATTGGCACAATATCACCTCATAAATTCAGTGCTCTTCCGTGTGAATGATGATGGGGTAATTTTGAGATGTCTTGAACGTGAATATGTAGAGAAGGTGTTGAAGGATCTCCATGATGGTCCCACGGGTGGACACTTCACTAGGAATACCACCACTCACAATATACTAAGATCCAATTATTACTAGCCTACTCTGTTTAGGGATGCTCATTCATACGCTAGAAACTGTAAAACTTGTCAAATAAGCTCAAGGAGGGAAAATAGAGTAGTTTTCCCACTCCAACTAGTGGCCATATCCAAACCATTCGAGCAATGGGTGTTAGATGTCATATGATAAATTACACTGAGTTATTCAAAACAACATAGATACATACTGACTGCTATGGACTATTTCATGAGAAGAGGTCATCCCTGTGACTCATGTAAATAAAAAGGTGGTAATTAAATTCATAGAAAAAAAGATGATAACAAGGTTCAGTATGCCTTTCGTTCTTGTTTTTTATAATTTCACTTACTTTTTTTCAACCCTGCTAACATAGTTTTATTTGGATAAAGGAATCATAATTAGATACTCTGCAAACTACTATCCACATGGGAATGGAGTGGCAGAATCAACCAATAAGAACCTAGTGAGGATATTGAAGAAAACAGTTGTAGACAATCAGAGGAATTGGAATAGGTCACTTCATAATTCCTTATGGGTCGATAGAGTAACACCCAAGGAAGCTATAGGGAACTCCCCATACTTTCTGGTATACAGACAAGAAGTCATCCTCCCAAACGGGCTATATCTTTCATCTCTTCAACTTGCTCAGGGTTCTAGAGGACAACCCTCATCGGTTACTAAACAACGTATTGATACCCTCCTCATGATGGAAGAAGAAAGGAAGAAAGAAAAATAAAAGTTCGACGCTTATAAACAGATAGTTAAAAGGTGGTTTGACAAGAATAAGGCCAAAGAGAAGAATTTTGAAGTGGGAGACTTAGTCCTGAAATGGGATAGGGAAAATGAACCGAAGGGAAAACATTCAAATTTTTTGAATCTATGACTCAGAACTTTCTAGGTAGCCGAGAAAATTGGGGAAGGATCATATCGGTTGGAAAATATGAGGGGGGAATTTGACGCCCTCCCTGTGAATGGCCAGGACCTAAAACAATGTTTCTGTTAAAAAAACAATGTGTGTTTTTATGTTATTTTATTTTGAAGGTGTTAGGTAGGTTGATTGCGGAGTCCTTTATTTCTATTATTCTTTTGTGTGGTATTTTTGTGGAATAAATTTGTGTTTTGCAAGGAATTGGATTTTAATCAATACAGTGTAGCAAACTTCGTTCTTGAATCACGCTCACAGGCAACATAAGAAATGTTGGGAAAACTGTAGTTTTCTTAAAAGGGTTATGTATCTAATCTTTTCAAACAAACAACCTTGGAAAATGATGAAGTGTCTGCCTAGTGGTCTGGTAAAACCTGAAGGGAAAGATGGTAAGTTGTAAAGGACCACAAGTACCTCAAGATAGAGTTAGGATAAATTTCACCTTAACCATCTCATCTTCCAGATAACAAACGTCCTCCTCTCCCACTCGCTCAAGGAATCTCTGCCAAAAATAAGTTGATTATATCAAATGATCATGAGGTAGGAGAGGGTATGCAGATAACTCCGTCGGGGATATGGATGCTTGCTGGCAGCGGAGAAAGGTCTGTGACTTTTGGGTGACTCTGTCGGGTCTATGCACGCTTGTTAGCAGTGGAGAAACACTGCAGCAAGTGAATGATGATAACTAAAGGGCCTGGTGCCAATGAATGCTTTAATCAACTCTTGTCAAAAGGGGGAATGGGTCATGGTTAAAAGGAACGAAGGTGGAATAAGGTTAAAACCCCACATGCAGGCCCAGATTCACAAACCGGGGGAATCTCAAATGCAAGGATAGAAGAGACTCTAATAAAAACAAAACTAGTTAAGTTCTTAACCATCTTCTGCATCAACTAGGCCCGAATAAGGAACAAAGATTCTTCTTTCACCCAGTAAGTCTCCATTTTTTGAGCACTCAACACACCCTAAAAGACTTATGAAATTTTATCACTTTTTGGGTACCACTTATTTTCTTTTACTGTCTAAATTGATTTCACTTGGGGCAGGGGGGTGGTTTATCTTTGTTTTTCATTTTCATGACTCTTATCAATCAAGTTAGGTCTCTTTGAACTTATGAAACCTCATGTCTAAAATAACTTGACATCCAAACTAAGAATCTGCAGCTAACATTGCACCTAATGTGCTTATGTTTAGCGTCGAAAAAATTCAAAAAGGGAAGGTGGCCACACAGTTACAATAATCATCGAGCCCCGATGCACCATTGACATCGGCATAAGGTGGATTTGGTTTTTGTAAGTGATTCTCCACAAAGTTTCAAGAGATAGTTGATCCCCATCGGCCTCAACACAATACAGGAAGGATAGACATCGACAAAGGTCATAAATAAATCACCGATAGTCAATGACCAATGCACCTTATCAGCGTCGGGGAAATCCAGAAAGGTTAAAACAATATTTTTTGTCTGCAACAAACATATCGTCGATCGTTGATCCCCGATACACTTTCTGCATCGGGGATTTTTTGAGAGAGTTGATCCAACAACACTTGGGTAGGTTTATTTTTTATCTCCGATCCTTGATACTTTTCGGCATCGGAAAGATAGGAGAGGGTTTTAGAACATATAACTTAAAGAAAGTCCCGATTCTGATTAACACGAGTAAATGAAGATGTCGGTCTCAAGTTCCATGTGTCTTTATCACATAAAGGTGGCATACAACCTAGTATTGTCTCGACTCATATTAATGTTCCCTGGGTCCTAGTCACCTTCTAGTCATCTTTGTACGACATGATCGATCAACATCAGAGCTTTTACAAGAAGATATCAACGAGAAGTGTTCAAAGAAGAATCTTGATCCCCGACTCACCAACTGGACTAGTGAGATGATGGGATGTTTTCAGCATAATATACGATCAAATTTTGACATTTAATAAACCAGTTAATGCTTCATCCCACATTTGTTGCTACCTCGTGTGTCGATTGAACACAAACAATTTGAAATCACCGATAGGCCATGTTACAACCCGTTCCTGTGCTGTCAAGCCACGATCCAATTTAATTTTAAACGTCTCTAAAGACCTGGCAGTAGATTTAATAAAACTACACTCATAACCCGAATTGAATGGTTGATGCAACAAGGTAAGTTCATCCCTATTTAAATCTCTAGAACGATTTTGAACAATTTCATTTTTCATGCAAGTTTGAATTTCATAGCATCCGAAAAAGAAGAGAAAGCATCTCAATACTGTGTTGATCCTTATATCATCAAAACCAGGTTAAACAAGTTGTAGAGGTATGTGTTCATTTTTTTCAAATCGGCGGTCGTGATTTATATATGCATATGATTTCTTACAGGGTCTCTAAACTATGTTCTAACTACAGGTAAAATGTCATCGCAAAATCTAACCACTAGGCACTCGCTGATATCATCCAATATAAATGAAGTTGAGATAGGTGAAGGTTCTTCTCCTGGTGCGGTGAGGTAGCTGGAATACATTCCCAGGGCAGAGTCGGTCATCGAAACCTCAACAAAGAAATCTTTTGTCCAACCTATGGTCTTTGGTGATACAGAATCAAGCACTAGATCCAAAGTAATGCCCCCACAGTGGGGGGCCCTTTTCAACAAAATTAGTCAAGAGGAGTAACCAAAGTATATCCCACAAAGTGACCCGAATGTAAGGATGTTCGATGACCAGGTGTTCCCAAACATTCGACAGTCATGTTTTCACATGGTTGCCATCAGAACCCTAGTTTTCCCTTGCATAGAGGTTCTGAAGTGGCTAATCGACCATATAGATACACATAAATGTTTAATCAACGATGAGAATGGTGGGTGTGTAAGATTTTTCCTCCCGACAGAAGTCCAAAAATACTATAAGCTCAGAGAACCATAGGAGCGACTAAACACACACTTTGTGGTGAAGTTATACAAATTCCACGACACCATCCAGATGATGGCCTCATGGTGGAAGGAGGACAAGACGTTTACCAACCGGATCAATGGCTAGTATGGGATGATTAACTTGAGGGAGCCATACATCTATTTGATGGCTCTCATCTACCGATTATATGGAGAGAAGGACTGCTCCAAGTTCTCATAAGCATGGATGTGCTTGGTCTACATAGTGGCAATCTCCAGAAGAAGCTTCAACTAGGGAGTGACAATTTCCAAACAATTGACCATATGTGTACAACAAGCTCAGATGTCGAATGAAGGGGAAACACTCGCTTTCCACGTGGCCTCGTACCTACTCAATGTCATGTGTGCGAGAAATGTCTTCGTCGGTATGAATTTGAGTTGGCATGTTGCAGAGCCCTCAATCCAGATTTATTTTAGCATATTATGGGAGAACATGTATAAAAAATCCTACACACTCATCTATGATGAATTCATCACTCGTATTCATTTTATTATATTTAATAAGGAATGCCCAAGATTATCCATAGCGGCGAAGAAAATGGTAGCGAAGGTAGGCCATTGGTATTTGGATGAATGATCAACCTATATCAGAGTGTTCGGGGCCACTGGAGCACCACATCTACTCCACGCCCATGTCCTAGACCAACTCATTGTAAGAGAAATATGTTATCAGACCATCCTGCAGGGCTATAACACCACACTAGTCAAGGACAAAAAATGGGCTTTCATACCCTACGGTTTCCATGTAGGGTTTTCTTTGGTAAAGGACATTGCTCAATCCAAACAAGAAGGGATGAGACAAATTGAATTTGGGTTCCCGACAAGACGATTTCGCAAGAATAACCCTAAAGGCCTAGTCCTCCAACATGCTTCACAAGTATCATCATGTTGGCCATATGCGCATGATAAATTTGAGGATGAAATTTTCATAGAATGTGCTCAGGACTAGTGTTGGTCACTATAATTGCTTAATTAATTTCAAACAACCAAGTGAAACATAAATTATCAACCCAGGGAAGTCTTTTGTTTCAAAGGTAGCTGCGCACTGTATATGCTCAATTCCAAAAGCACTTAGTGTTGTAGTAAAGA
>SNQJ01S0001751.1:0-83704 GCA_010110895.2 Picea sitchensis
GTGCCCCAAGGACATGTGAAAGTTGTCTTGTCCTGGTCTTCAGGAGCAATCTGGATTTGATTGTATCCACTATACCCATCCAGGAAGGAGAAATATCTTTTGCCAGCCAGGGTATCCAAAACCTGGTCTATGAATGGTAGAGGCCACATGAAAACATACAAAACAAGCGAGTTGGATTAGGTGAGAGGCCACCAATGTCCACCTAGAAGATGTGTAGGGCTTATACAGCCCCAGAAGTGTAGAACCCACAATTACAAAGACGTACAAAAGAATGTGTTGAACTAAAAATGGACAAGAGGAGTTAGTTGGAATAGGTAGCAAGCACACAGGTAGGTCATTGCTATTATATTGTTGAATCTTGAAACCCTAGGTAGCAAGCTCACAAGTAGGTCATTGCTATAAGTCCCCTTGTTTGAGAAATAGGTTTAGCCATTGAATAAGGAAGATATAGCCTATTCATTGCTACACGTTTTCTCCCTTTTTCTAAGCTAGCGTTGAAGTTATAGGTTGAAAAGAGGAGACGTCCTAGGCCTGGTTGAATCTACACCTAGGGTTTTCATCTTCTAGGGTTTGAAAGCATTGCCCCTGCAACACTTTCTCCCTTAAATCTGTACTTTGAAGCTAGTCGTTTTTCCAATTGTATTTAGAGAAAGAGGAAGGAGCATGAGGCCTTGCTTAAGCAACACCGAAGTGAGCCTCCTTCCCTTAGGGTTTTGATTCTAAGGCCATGCCATTGCAACACCTTGGAACCCTACCTTCTAGTCTCTAAATTTGAGTCCTCCCGAGACTTTTTTCCCTTTCTTTGACTCAATTTACCCTAAGGCACTGGTCATATCTCCAACGTTGAGCTTTAGGTGTACAAAATCATCTTTCAAACTTTAAATTTTTTAAACCCTAACTAACCCTAACGCTGATAACCTAGACTGACATCATACTTGACGTAGCAATCCTTCTAACTAGCAAACAAGCAATTAAAAGATGAAGTCAAGCATTTACTGAGCAATTTGTCGATTGAAATACATTGTTATCTTGGTCATTTTTATAGATATTGATGAATTAGTAATCTTGAATAGGTTATTTAACATAACGTTGACCTCATATTATCTATTATTTTGCTTATTAAATGAAATCAGATCGTTAAGAAGTACTAACCCTTTGAATTATAACCTGCAAATATACATATTGTGTTGTTATTTTCTTGTTCCGGGTAGGTGTTCTCAACAGGGACTTCACTTGTTTATTGGTTGATTAGCCGGATTATCTGATACTGGTGGTAACCTGAGAGGAGGGAAAACCTTAACTCTTGACCTTATATTATTTTCCTCTTCAAACCCCATGTTATTGGGGACGTCTCCCCTGGAATAACCTCCCTAAACAGAAAGAACCTCCCCATCGAGGTGACATTGGGTGGGGAAGGTTCCAATTACGCCAGTTTGTCCACCATCCTGTAGCCTGTGACCTAAAATACAAACTACGTGATAACAATGCCAAAAGACCATTTTTCCAAGTTGGCATATAGCTTATGTTGTCGTAGAGTGCTCAAAACCTGTTGAATATGTTGCATGTACTCCTCCCACATTTTGTTGAAGATGAGGATGTCATCCAAATATACCACCATAAAGGAGTTGGTGAAGTGTCTCATGACATCATCCATCAACCTCATGAAAGTGGTTGGTGCATTTGTTAAGCCAAAGGGCTTGACTAGCCATTCGAAGAGACCTTCTTTAGACTTGAAGGTTGTCTTCCATACATCAATTGGTTCGATGGGAACCTGGTGGTAGCCAAACTTTAGGTCAATCTTACTGAATAAATTTCCCCCCTTGATTTGGTCAAGAAGGTCATCAATCCTAGGAATGGTGTAGTGGTTCCTAACTCTGATTTTGTTTAAGGCTCTGTAGTCAATGCAGAGTCACCATGTCATGTCCTTCTTCTACATCAATACAATCGGGCTTTCGCAAGGGGAGGAGTTGGGTCTGATGTGCCCCTTTTGAATAAGCTTTTGGATATGGCGCCTGATTTCATCATTTTCCATCAATGAGTGTTGATAGACTGGTCCATTAGGTAGAGGTGCGTCAGGGGTCAGATCAATTGGATGCTTGACTTGGCAGTGTTTTGGTACCCCTATAGGTGAGGATAAGATGTCTTTGTATTCTTCCACAATCCCTTCCACTTGCTTCTGTGGCAAAGAGAGGCTATGTGTAGAGGCCACAGATGTGGCAGCGACCTTAAGCTTATTGTGATCACGAATCACAAAGAAGACGAACTTCTCGGTCTGTGAAACGACCTTACTGCATTGCTTAGTAGAGATTAAAGAAATAGCAGTAGGCGACGCTACCTCTGGTATCCTGTACAATTTTCTACCCAAAGTAATAATAACATTGCGGGGTCTAGACTCATACAAGGCATGACGCTTCTGCAAATATGGTTGTCCTAAAAGAACATCACAAACTTCAAGGGGAGAAATATCACACAATACCTCATATTTGAAAGCCTTGATGTCGTAGAGCAGACAACATTGTTGGCTGACACAGAGATCTCTTCCTTGGTGAAGCCAACCAATTGTGTAGGGTTGTGGGTGCAATGTTGTTGGTAGGTCCAGCCACTTGACAACCTCCGTTGAAATCAGGTTCTTCTGAATATTGCTATCGACAATGAAATAAAATGAAGCCCCCTTTACCCACATTTTCAAGTGACAGAGGTGTTCCCCTTCCTCTAGTTCTCCTAGTTCGCTTGGTTGGACTTTGGTGGTAGTGACACTGGCACTGGGTTCAACATTGATAATCCGCTTCTCTCCTTCAGGATTTCATTTGGAATCAAAATTGGCCTCTAACTCAGAAACCTTCAGTTTGGCCAGAAGTGACTGCTTGGAGCGACATTCTTCGGTGTTGTGACAAGGGATTTTATGGTACTCACACCATTTCCCCGTGTCCTTCTTCATCTTCTCATTTCCCTTCTTCTCTTGCGGCTTGGACTGGTTTTCCTGAGGGCGTCCATCTTAACTTGGTCCCTTGTCTTGTGGGTTGGGGATGCCTTTTCCTACTTCAGCTTTGTTGGGTTTGCAGATCCAAACTCTCGCCTTTTCTACTTAAATTTATGCTAAATCTTGACAACGTATATATAAGGTTTGCCCAATGAGGCGATTTCTAGAAACTACATTTCTATTTTAATGTATCTGTGCAAACAGTCATGGAATTTGAGCACCAGTTGATGCTCAAAGTCTTTGATACCCAAATTGGTGCGTAGTGTATGGAAAATATTGGTGAAATCTGGGGCTTTCTAGTCCTTTTCTTGACATAGGGTGGTCCATCTGGTGTATTGGTCCTCGTAGCTTCCAACATGGTATTATTTTTCTTTAATGGCATCCCGGAAGGAATCCCATGTAGGGCCACCGCAAACATTGCATATTCCTCTATGGCCCTTTGCTCAGAGTAAGTATCCCACCAGTATTTAACATGGGGAACGACCTTGAGGAGTGCAAATGTAAATTTTTCCCTATCGTAAAAATTGTGCACCGGAAAATACCCTTTGAGTAGATTCAACCATTTCTCTACAACATCTGCATCTATGAGTCCTTCAAATAATGGAATATCAAAATTTACATGTACCTTGAAGGGGGTTACATGGTCGCTTGATGAAGATGTTTCTCTTGTGGGCAGTCGTCAAAGGATCTGCACGAAGTTGTCCATCATTTAGTTCCTTTGTCACGCAAGGGATCCCTTGAGAAACATTTTAATAGGATCTCCTGCTCCATGATATTTCTTTTTGTCCCCCATGGGTTGTTGTTGGGCTCGACAAGGCTGATCTTGCAATGGCTTGATTGGTTTGAGTCCCAACTTATTGTACCCAGATCGTGTTGGGGAGAGGCACGAAGAAAAATAAATTAAGAGAAGATTGCTCTGATACCACTGATCCGGATTTAGGAGAAGAACGAACTGATTGACAGACTAAATACAATAAACACAGAGATATGAAGAATAACATAAATATCCAGTGAACAATATTTTTCATTGAATAATGAAATAGGTTGAAACTTTAAAACTGCAGAACTGGAACACTTGCTCGAATCTATCTATGAGAAGACATGTGGATGCTACAGGCATCTTTCTGAGAAGAATGAATTACAATGAGGCTCTAGAGGCCTTTTTGATATTACTCATGAATTCCAAAACCCTAGACATCCAAAAACCTAACCCTAGGAGGTGAAATGTCTAAAGTCATGTGGGCCCCTATGGGTACGTTGGTACCTCAACTTCTTGGGGCTGTAACTTTTGCATATGACCTTTGTTTTAGGCATGTGATAGCTTGTTGGAAAGGTCTTTTAGAGAAATACACATTCCACCATAAAACTTTGACTTTGTCTACAATTTGATTGTGGTGAGCCAAAAAAACATTGTTTAGGCCTCCAAAATGGCCCTAGAAGTACAAAAAGATGTGTTGACATGAAAACATACAAAATAAGCCAGTTGGATTAGGTGAGAGGCCACCAATGTCCACCTGGAAGATGTGTAGGGCTTTATACAGCCCCAGAAGTGTAGAACCCACAATTACAAAGACGTACAAAAGAACGTGTTGAACTAAAAATGAACAAGAGGAGTTAGTTGGAATAGGTAGCAAGCACACAAGTAGGTCATTGTTATTATATTGCTATTATATTGCTGAATCTTGAAACCCTAGGTAGCAAGCACACAAGTAGGTCATTGCTATAAGTCCCCTTGTTTGAGAAATAGTTTTAGCCATTGAAGAAGGAAGATATAGCCTAGTCGTTGCTACACTTTTTCTCCCTTTTTCTGAGCTAGCGTTGAAGTTATAGGTTGAAAAGAGGAGACATCCTAGGCCTAGTTGAATCTACACCTAGGGTTTTCGCCTTCTAGGGTTTGAAAGCCTTTCCCCTGCAAAACTTTCTCCCTTAAATCTGTACTTTGAAGCTAGCCATTTTGCCAAGTGTATTTAGAGAAAGAGGAAGGAGCATGAGGCCTTGCTTAAGCAACACCGAAGTGAGCCTCCTTCCCTTAGGGTTTTGATTCTAAGGACCTGCCATTGCAGCACCTTGGAACCCTACGTTCCAGTCTCTAAATTTGAGTCCTCCTGAGACTTTTTTCCCTTGATTTGACTCCATTTACCCTAAGGCACTAGTAATATCTCCAACGTTGAGCTTTAGGTGTACAAAATCATCTTTCAAACTTTAAATTTTTGAAACCCTAACTAACCCTAACGATGCTAACCTAGACTGACGTCATACTTGACGCAACAAGCCTTCTAACTAGCAAACAAGCAATTAAAAGATGACGTCAAGCATTTACTGAGCAATTTGTCGATTGAAATACACTGTTATCTTGGTCATTTTTATAGATATTGGTGAATTGGTAATCTTGCATAGGTTATTTAGCAGAACGTTGACCTCATCTTATCTATTATTTTGCTTATTAAATGAAATCAGATAGTTAAGAAGTACTAACCCTTTGAATTATAACCTGCAAATATACATATTGTGTTGTTATTGTCTTGTTCCGGGCAGGTGTTCTCAACAGGGACTTCACCTGTTTATTGGTTGATTAGCCGGATTATCTGATACTGGTGGTAACTTGAGAGGAGGGAGAACCTTAACTCTTGACCTTATATTTTTTTCCTCTTCAAACCCCAGGCTACCGGGGACGTCTCCCCTAGGCTAACCTTCCTAAACAGAAAGAACCTCCCCATCGAGGTGACATTGGGTGGGGAAGGTTCCAATTACTTCAGTTTGTCTACCATCCTGTAGCCTGTGACCTAAAATACAAACTGCGCGATAACAATGCCAAAATACCATTTTTCCAAGTTGGCATATAGCTTATGTTTTCGTAGAGTGTTCAAAACCTATTGAATATGCCGCATTTGCTCCTCCCACATTTTGTTGAAGATGAGGATGTCATCCAAATATACCACCATAAAGGAGTTGGTTAAGTGTCTCAGTACATCATCCATCAACCTCATGAAAGTGGTTGGTGCATTTGTTAAGCGAAAGGGCATGACTAGCGATTTGAAGAGACCTTCTTTAGACTTGAAGGTTGTCTTCCATACATCAGTTGGTTCGATGGGAACCTAGTGGTAGCCAGACTTTAGGTCAATCTTACTGAAGAAAATTTCCCCCTTGAGTTGGTCAAGAAGATCATCAATCGTAGGAATGGTGTCGTGGTTCCTAACTTTGATTTTGTTTAAGGCTCTGTAGTCAATGTAGAGTAACCAAGTCATATCCTTCTTCTGCATCAATACAATCGAGCTTCCGCAAGGGGAGGAGTTGGGTCTGATGTGCCCCTTTTGAAGAAGCTCTTGGATATGATGCCTGATTTCATCATTTTCCATCAATGAGTGTTGATAGACTGGTCCATTAGGTAGAGGTGCGTTAGGGGTCAGATCAATTGGATGCTTGACTTGGCAGTGTGTCGGTACCCCTATAGGTGAGGATAAGATGTCTTTGTTTTCTTCCATGATCCCGTCCACTTGCTTCTGTGGCAAAGAGAGGCTATGTGTAGAGGCCACAGATGTGGAGGTGACCTTAAGCTTATTATGAGCATGAATCACAAAGAAGACAAACTTCTTCGTCTTTGAAATGACCTTACTGCATTGCTTAGCAAAGATTAAAAAAATACCAGTAGGCGATGCTACCTCTGGTATCCTGTACAATTTTCTACCCAAAGTAATAATAACATTGCGGGGTCTAGACTCATACAAAGCATGACACTTCTGCAAATATGGTTGTCCTAAAAGAACATCACAAACTTCAAGGGGAGAAATATCACACAATACCTCATATTTGAAATCCTTGATGTCGTAGAGCAGACAACATTGTTGGCTGACACGAAGATCTCTTACTTGGCGAAGTCAACCGATGGTGTAGGGTTGCGGGTGAAATGTTGTTGGCAGGTCCAGCCACTTGACGACCTCCGTTGAAATCAGGTTCTTCTGAATATCGCTATCGACAATGCAATAAATAGAAGCCCCCTTTACCCACATTTGCGAGTGAAAGAGGCGTTCCCCTTCCTCTGGTTCTTCTAGTTCACTTGGTTGGACTTTGGTGGTAGTTACACTAGCACTGGGTTCAACATCGATAATCTGCTTCTCTCCTTCAGGATTTGATTTGGAATCAAAATCAACCTCTAACTCAGAAGCCTTCAGTTTGGCTAGAAGTGACTGCTTGGAGCGACATTCTTCGGTGTTGTGACAAGGGATTTTATGGTACTCACACCATTTCCCCGTGTCCTTCTTCGTCTTCTCATTTCCCTTCTTCTGTTGTGGCTTGGACTGGTTTTCCTAAGGGCATCCATCTTAACTTGGTCCCTTGTCTTGTGGGTTGGGGATGCCTTTTCCTACTTCATCTTTGATGGGTTTGCAGATCCAAACTCTCGCCTTTTCTGCTTAAGTTTATGCTCGATCTTGACATCGTATCTATAAGTTGTGCCCAATGAGGCGATTTCTAGAAACTCCATTTCTATTTTAATGTATCTGTGCAAACAGTCACAGAATTTGAGCACCAGTTGATGCTCAGAGTCTTTGATACCCAATTTGGTGCGTAGTGTATGGAAAATATTGGTGAAATCTGGGGCTGTCTAGTCCTTTTCTTGACGTAGGGTGGTCCATCTGGTGTACTGGTCCTCGTAGCTTCCAACATGGTAGTATTGTTCTTTCATGGCATCCCAGAAGGAATCCCATGTAGGGGCCACCACAAACATTGCATATTCCTCTATGGCCCTTTTCTTAGAGTAAGTATCCCACTAGTATTTAACATGGGGAATGACCTTGAGGAGTGAAAAAGTAATCTTTTCCCTATCGTAAAAATTGTGCACCGAAAAATACCCTTCGAGCAGATTCAACCATTTATCTACAACATCTGCATCTATGAGTCCTTCAAATAATGGAATATCAAAATTTACATGTACCTTGAAGGGGGTTACATGGCCGCTTGATGAAGATGCTTCTCTTGTGGGCAGTCATCGAAGGATCTGCACGAAGTTGTCCATAATTTCATTCCTTTGTCGCTCAAGGGATCCCTTGAGAAACATTTTAATAAGATCTCCTGCTCCATGATATTTCTTTTTTTCCCCCATTGGTTGTTGTTGGGCTCGACAAGGCTGATCTTGCAATGGCTTGATTGGTTTGAGTCCCAACTTATTGTACCCAGATTGTGTTGGGGAGAGGCACGAAGAAAAATAAATTAAGAGAAGACTGCTCTGATACCACTGATCCGGATTTAGGAGAAGAACGAACTGATTGACAAACTGAATACAATAAACACAGAGATATGAAGAATAACATAAATATCCAGTGAACAATATTTTTTATTGAATAATGAAATAGGTTGAAACTTTAAAACTACAGAACTGGAACACTTGCTCGAATCTATCTATGAGAAGATATGTGGATGCTACATGCATCTGTCTGAGAAGAATGAATTACAATGAGTCTCTAGAGGCCTTTTTGATATTACTCATGAATTCCAAAACCCTAGATATCCAAAAACCTAACCCTAGGAGGTGAAATGTCAAAAGTCATGTGGGCCCCTATGGGTACGTTGGTACCTCAACTTCTTGGGGCTGTAACTTTTTCATACGACCTTTGTTTTAGGCATGTGATAGCCTGTTGGAAAGGTCTTTTAGAGAAATACAGATTCCACCATAAAACTTTGACTTTGTCTACAATTTGATTGTGGTGAGCCAAAAGAACATTGTTTAGGCCTCCAAAACGGCCCTAGAAGTACAACAAGATGTGTTGACATGAAAACATACAAAATAAGCCTGTTGGATTAGGTGAGAGGCCACCAATGTCCACCTGGAAGATGTGTAGGGATTTATACAGCCCTAGAAGTGTAGAACCCACAATTACAAATACGTACAAAAGAACATGTTGAACTAAAAATGGACAAGAGGAGTTAGTTGGAATAGGTGGGTGGCCACCAATAACCAACTGGATCAGCTTATCAATGATCCCTTGGAGATATATAGGAATAGATGGCTTATATGTTTGAATATATAGTAAGCATAGTTCAACAATTACACCCTGATGCCCCTTTTTCAATAATTTTGTCATGCCATTAGAGCTTACCACCTTACTGAGTTTCCCTATGATACCCCTTAACTCAAATTCCTTTCCTTCCAATGAAAATTTCATGAAAAGTTCTTGAAAAATGAAATCCACGATTCCCAATGATTGTAACCATTGGACCCCTACTACAACATCAGCACCACCCATGGGTATAGAAATCATTGGACTATTCATTACATATTCCTCCATAGTAATATTGATCTTATGGCATTTTCCTGAGCAATTGATAGTTCCTACATTTTCAATCATTAATTGAAACTCTGGCACTGGCTATATAAATAAATTGAGAGATTTGGCTAATTTAAATTTAATGAAATTATCAATACAACTAGAATCAATTAACACTATTACCTTTTTCATTTTGATATATCCTTCGATCTTGAGGGTTTGAGGAGTGATAATTAGATCCAATGCATGACATGATATCGTGGGAGTCATATATTCAAAAGAAGTCTCTTCTACATCTTCATCTTAAGATGGTTCTTGTTCTTGTTATCCTTACTCTTCACAATCTATGTAGAAAAATTTCTTTCCACCACAGTTATGTCCCTTACTGTAGTTGTTGTCATAATTATAGCATAAACCTTTTTCTTTTCTTTCTTCCAATTGTTGAGGTGTCAACCTTTTAGGTTGAGATGGCTTAGAAGAAGGAACAGTATTCTCTCGATAGATGTTAGGGGTGGTCCTTCTAGTAGCCATAGCCATATATTTACTTTCAACATTTATTGCCACCATGAATGCATTCTCCAACGATTTGGGTTCCCAAAGGCGAACCTCATGTTGAATGTTATCCTTTAAAGTTCTTATGAATACATCAATAAAGTTCTCATATGGAACATTTGTTACTTTTATATTCAATATTTGGAAGTTCACAATGTGCTCCTTAACTGAACCCTTTTTCTTGACATTTATCAATTGGTTGAAGAAGGTATTTCTCCTTGTATCCTCATAGTGTGCTATCATTTCTTCTGTGAAAATTGTTTGAGTGACAAGTGATTTGCAAGAACAAATCCATGAATACCACACAAACTTATTAGGCTCTAAATATAAGGACGAAATTTGTACCTTTTCTATGTGAGGCACAACATGTACATCAAAGAACTGCTCCATCTGTAGTATCCATGTGATTGGATACTTGCCATCAAACTTCCTCATATCAATCTTAGGAAAGTTGTTGGTCTTCAAGCCAAAGCTGGAGTTTCTCCAGTCTTGATTCATCTTCCTTGTTTCCTCATCATGGATTTCATGGGATACATTGTCACTTTTAGGTGGCCTCTCTATTAGAAACATTTTCAACCCTTCCATGATCTCCTCTTTTAAGCCATCCATCTTAGTATCCATCATAGCTTCCATCTTAGCTTCAGTTGAATCCATCATCCTTTGTAGTTCATATTTTGTTACTTCCTTCTTTTATAAATCATATATGTCCTTGTGCATTTCTTCACCTTCATCAAGATTCCAAGTAGGACTATCTGGGGTATTATTTGGTGTATAAGTTCCCTTTTGGGTGGCATGTTGGTCAAGTATCATTGCAAGGTAAGAATTTCTAATTAGCTTAGGTAGAGGTCCTCACTGACAAGGGAGTGTCATGTAATATATCTCTCTAATATATGTGCGGGGCCCAACAATAGTACTCATCCCAATATCTCAAGGCACTAACTAAGTAGGCTTGACCATGCTCTTAGCCATACTATTTGACTATCCAGGTACTAGGGAGTGATCTCCTCGAGTGTTGTTCTCGATGTACCATAGCAACAAGATGACCAAATGGTTTACTCGGTTGGTATCAAGATTCTAGGGGGTCTCCCGATATATGCCAGGTATGTGGGAGCTCAAATCTTAGTAGTGTTGTCTAATGCAGAACTGTTCGAAAGGAGCCTTCCGATATACTCTAGGTACGTGGAAGAACCACACAATCCTCGGGTAGCACTGACAAGTAATGAAAGCTCCTAAGTTTAAAGACGTTGGAGTATGTATATACCTAAAAACCCTAATATTCTCCCAAATTTATTTGATAATCCTTTTATCCCACTTTATTCCACTTTTTGAATCACCCCAATTGGATCTTCTAGTCAAAAGATATGCAAATTTCCAAAAAATAAAAATGCACTTTTTAAAACCTTGATTTGAAGATTGTTCAGCTCAAGGATGATTTTAGGGGCTAAAGTTTGCTCATGGGCTAATTTTCCATGGTTTTTCCCAAAAACATATTCGCCATTCTAAAACATATTCACCCAAATTCTATAGGATAAAATTATTTTACCTTAAAAATTGCAAAAATGTTATACAAACTACATGAAATCTATAGAAATTTGAATATTTTTACAAAAATATCGCCAAACATTTTTAGTTGGCATATGAAGGATTAATAAGATTCGCCAAGGTTTCTACATTTTAAAATAAATTTACATCCTTAAAATCATCCCTGGTTCTGCTAGTTTACCTTTCTTCTTATGTAGCTCTACAATTTCGACCCTTCTAATTCTAAAATTTCAGCCTGATGTAGCCTTATGTGTCTTCTTTCCAACCCCATTGGTTAGTCTAAGATTGGATTCTCCAAGAAAATTTTATGATAACTTTCCCAAGATGTGTTGATTGTTTTTCCTTTCAGGAGAGTGAACTCGTATGGACTTCCACATGTCATTGTCTTCACTTTAGAACATGAAATTTGTACTAGCAAAACTTTGGTCTATACCCTAACCTATGGAACATGTATCATGCAATTTGGAGGTCTGTAGCTTTCGATATAATAGTTTTCCCAAGAACACGTGTTTTAAACTGAAATCTAGACTAGCCAAAAAATCTAATTTCCTAAGAGCATAACTTTCATAGTACAACGAATCAATGGAGGATATTTATACAAAAGATACGTCAATCTTCCTCCTTTGTAGAGGACAAATTTCAGAACCTGAAACCAAGCCGAAAAAAATTGGGAGCAAAAATTCCAATAAGACCTATTTAGACCAGTTTCAGAACTAGTCCCAAACTGTAAGTTAACTTGAACATAATGTATCTCCACAACTGTAATGAACCAATATCTGAAATTTGGACCCAATTTAGCTCTATATGTCTCCTCTACACCATATATATTCCCAATCCTGAAACCTTCCCAAAACAAATTTGTAGCGAAAATTCCAAGAAGACTTGTTTTGAAGAAGCCAATCTTGAGGATTGTCTAGCTTTGAAACCAAATGTTAAGAACCAAATATAAAAATAGCATAAAAACCTCATAATAAGTACTCAACTTCTTTAGAAAGAGACAAATTCAGATAATAAGCCTCTTTGAGGGGTAAACCTCCTTTTACATCATATAAATTCACAAATACAAGATGATTCCAAATGAAAAGGTCTCCTTGGTATATATAGGAGACTAGGAGGTACAATTACAACTAATGGGCCCAACCGACATAAATAAAATAACAATAATAATGTAATATTCCCCAATTAAGGGGTAATGTGCCACGAATTAGGGCTTAATAGTTAAGTTTGTTGTGCCTAAATCATTTGAATAATAAAGGGCCTATTATATTTATCCTCATGAAAACAGTAGTCAAACTTTGTCCCATCCCTCTTTATTAATATTGGAGAGTGAGAGGTTGTAAGATTGCATTTGGTAGGATAAAGGGAAATTTCTTAGGCATGTACTCTTAGATAAAATAAGGAAGTGTAAAAACAAATTTTGGGGTTTTGTAACTATGTAATTTATCAAGATGAAACACGATGATTGAGAAGGGAAAACCCTAGCATCAAGTCCAGAGCCGAAGGGTAAAGGCCTCTAGTTTAGCAAAGAAATGTCAAGGTTTCAGGCCTAGTTCAAGGTCCGCGTTCATTTCTAGTAACACCAGCATGGAGAATATAGTGTATAAGGGGGATTTAACGAAATTTTATCTATTTGGCATAAGATATAGCCGCCTCCGCCAATGGAAAAACCATGACAAGTACAGGCACATCAATTCTAGTCATGAGAAAAGGACAATGGATGACATGATGTTGGATATTTTGGATCTCGGGGGAGATAGAGAGTTAGTTTTCTCGTTCAAAAAAGTTTTTATCCATGCACAAAGATTAAATAGAGTCGTCAACCTGGTCGATCTACCTACGTCACATCAGGTGGGCGTATCTCTAGAGAAGACTATTAGCACGAAGCCCCAAGGTTATTCATTTTTTATGGGAAAGAGGGTTAATGAACGGCCTTGAATCATTCCCATGCAATGGAACACAAAGGTGATTTCTAGTTTGGCTAAGCCTTCTTTCACCACCTTTGCATGAAGCTCTAGGCTCTTTGCATATTTCATGCAATAGCGTTGCATCGCAGTCTCGATCTGAAACATATGATGTGTAAGTTGGGGAAGGTAGAGCTAAAAGATATTGGTGTTATAAATTGAAGCCAGGGAAAAGAAGAATGGTATTTTAAGATGATGTTGAGTTTGGTGCTATCCCAGATCTCTTAGGAAGAACTACAGTTGGACGCTTCAGTGGGAAGGTAGTCACCCCAACGACGCTTAAGGTTTGGTTGGAGGCGAATTGGGTAGCGTTACTAGGATATTTCCATATATACCACACCCTTTATAGAGGATGGTTGAGTTTCCAATTCAAGAGAAGAAATGATCTAGAGTAAGTTTTTAATAAAGTGTGGAGATGGGACTCATCTGGGTTGATCCCGAAGGAGTGGAAAATTGCCTTTGTCCCACTGAGAGAGTCACACATGCCAGCAAAACTTTAGGCCATTTTACCCAACCTCCATTTGGTACTTTGGAGTGAATCAGTGTTTAAGTCGATAGGGAACAAAATCAAATCATTTCTTAGCAGTGATCCAGGATGGGAGAAGAAGGTGAATAAGCGTTGGGAATGGGTGAAGATATCAGTGGATCTTAAATAAGGGTTGACGAATAAAATTGATTTGGTATGGGATGAATTTAAATGGGTTCATAAAATAGATTATTAGCGGGTGCCATTCAAATGCTATGGATGTCACCAAGTTGGACATGTGCAAGCCAAATGTCTTAGAGTGCCATCTCATTTTCCACCATTCTAGAAAATATGGAAGCCTTAGTTGGAACTAAGAGGATGTTAAATGTGGGTGAATGTGGGACAAGTTCACAAGCTTAGAAGATGTCTCTTTGGTATCTTCCACTAAAAAGTCAAAATCAATCGCCAGGACTGGTAATTCCTTATCTCTAGTCAAGTTTCTAAATGAATTTCTGGAAAAATGGTAATCCAATAAATTATTATCGGTTTCCCCCTCCATTCCCAAGTCGATTTCCCCCGAGTCACCTCTCCCTGGAGAGGGGGGCGATCTATTATTTTACTCTCTACCATTTCTTAATTTGGAAGTGGCTAAGGAAGTTATTCTCCTTTCCATATCTAGTGGGTCTCCTTTCATTTACCCTTTTGTAGGTAATGAAGTTTGAGAACTCCTCCTTCTCCTTGTCCTCTAGAAAGACTATAAAATCAGACTACTTACTTTGTTCCAAAGTTAATATTGTAGAAGATATTTATGGAGTCGGGGATTTGTCCCTCGACAAGGGAGGAAGAGTTCAAGTGGGAATAAAATCCTTTATCTATATTTCCTAGACCAAATCAGGTGCATACCCCCCCTTCTCTCCTCGGGGTTGCTCGACCTTGTGGTCTAGGATCGTTCAATCACCCTATTCCGATCGACTCTTCAGGTCCCTGCTAGAACCCAAATCAATTTTCACAAGCCCCTTTTCCTCCTAGGCACAGGTCCTATGAGACCCGTGGGCTCCTACTAGGCCCCTCTTCTTTTTTACATCACCTCGAGCTATGACCTCGGGCTAGTCCTCTTCGCAACTCCGCACCTCAGAGCTTTTGTGAGTAGCTCACTTCCTTCTTCCCAATCTCCGAATTGACGAATCTATCCTGGACCCGATCTATGGTCCATGACTCTCTCACAACCAACGGTTGTGATCTACTTCGGACTTCGACTTTCGGGAGTTCCTCTACACTGATCTCCTCTTTCTTCAGGAGTACCTTCGCTCTAGAATACATGGATCTCCTCCATGTTTCCTTCTGGATCTAACAGTCTAGATTCACATCGCTCTTCGCGACTCCAGTGAATATTTTCTCTTTTCTCTATGCAAACCTTCTAAAGTTGTTTTTTGTGAACTCTTGGATCTATTGCCACGTCCCTCCCGATGATCAACATTCAGAATCTACTCTGGCTTTCGAGCTTCGATAGTCTTGCACCCCACTCAACTAAAAACCCTCGAATGTAGATTTCTCTGGACTTCCAGATCTCTCGCCACATGTCCCTCCGGATTATGGACGATCCCACTTGGATCCAAAATTTTGGGAATCCTTACTCATGTGCACACTTAGAAACTCTCCCACAGTCCGAGACTTGGACTTCTCTCAGTGGTTTGCACTCCTTACAAAGACTCTATGTGCGTCAACATTAATCCTCCTGAGATTTGGGACTTGGAACAAGTCTGTCTCCGGCACACACCTTGCGATATCTCTTTTGATCTTTGAGCCTGCTCAGTCTCCCAAGGGTCTTGACCTTCTGCTTTACTTCAAAGGATTCTCTGGTTCCCTCCTAGAAACTATATGCTCTTCCTTCCAAGATTGTAAGGAGAAACTACTTTACCTCTGGCACACTCCTTGTGCTTGATTGAGCCTTCAAATGGTTGTGTTTCAACACTTTGTCTAAGTGTTGGCTTGGTGCACTCCTTACACAGGTCCTTCTCCTTCTCCCTGAAATCCTTCGGGTTTACCGAAGCAACTCCTACATCCGCTCAATGCACACTTGCAAAGATTATTTCCCCTCAAAGCGTTCAATAACTCTTGGTTTTCCTCAATTTCTCCAACACTTCAAAACATATTGGTTATGTGCACACTTGGACCTGCTCAATGCCTTCCTAGTAGAGTTCTACAGAGTGTTCAACAACTCTGTGTTATTCTTACTCTTGCGCAGAATTTCCTCCAAGGTATTCAACAACCTTGAGGTTCCCCTTTGAGTTATAATTTCTCTGGTGTGCCCTCTCAACATGTTCTTCTCTGACTCGTAAGAGTTAAGCTACACACTCCTTTTATTGTCTCACAGTGTTTCAACATTATGTCGCGCACTCCTTTAGCTTAGCCTAAAGAACCCAAAACAACTCAACAAAATCTCAAATGGATAGTAAATTCTACCCTTACCCTACAGATGGAAACAAACACACATCTACATCATATACATACATATAACAAAAATGACATTCATAAACAAAAATCCACCACACAGGAATTTGTAAACAGGGAAATCTATTCCTTTGTATTAATATCAGAACGCCAATTATGATGTTTGAGCTCGGACTGCAACTAAGTCTCGACTCTCTCTCTACCAACCACCTCTACTGGGTGAATTTTACAAAGATTTATACAAGAGGGGCTAGACAAGCTTCCCTCCAAGATACACTAGTGGTGTCCAACCATCAAAACGCCTATCTACTGAGGCAGATTACAATGAATGGAAATCTATTCTGAATCAGATCTAGATCCCTCCTACTGTCAGCCACTTAAGGAGACCTTATATACAACCTATGTGAAGGCACAACTTGGTTCTTTCATCCTGACAACATTAAATTGCTTTGATTACATTTTAAAATTAGAGGTAAAAATGAGAGGGTTGGCACCTCTCCCCTCCTTGAATGCACACCAATGTGTTGAATAGTTGGCACGTGCTGAGGTGGAGCGATGCTCCTGCATCATACTCCACTGATGCAAAAAATTCATGAGCTCATGCTTATGAGCTTCCCATCTCTGTTGAAATCTTCCTGGATCCTAAACTTTCCCCTGGAGTTGTCCTCCTGCTCTTTTGTTTTGTTGGTGTCATTGCATCCTCGCTACTCGTGCAGGTCCTCCTCTTTTCAACTTCTCCCTACTAACATCTTCTTTTTATGAATTCAACATCAGCTCCATTATCTCTTGTATCACCTCTTCCAGTTGCTCTGATGGATGGATTCCCTTATGCAGTCTTCTCGGTAGCAATTCCTCATGCCAATAAATGGGAAGATCGTCCTAGTCCCCCATGATACCTTCATCCCTTGTGGTACTAGTTGTCAATTTTGTTGCAGAATCAGATCCTCCAGTCTCCTTATTGGTCTGTTGCTCAGCTATCTCCTCTGACAAACTATCTTATGCCAGCTCTACTTGTGCTGGTTCAAATCCAGCTCCTTTCAGATGCTCTTCATGCTGGTATGTTTCCTCTGGCATGGCCATTTCCTGGAAGCCATCTTCTGGTTCTGGACTGTCCAACCAATCCTCCAGTATCTTCAAATCTATCTCCTAGTAAAAGAGCAACTCAACGGTGTGCTCCTATTATTTTGTTGGGGAAGACTTTAGTATCTTCTCCTTCTCCTCTATGACAGTCACATTTGGTTGTCCTCCTTCTATTGCGTATGCAACACATATGCTAGCCTCTCCTTGGATTCTAGGTAGGAATATTTTGATTCCTCTAATGATCAGAACGCTCCTATGATCCTCCTCCTCCTCGACGATATAAGTATTTAACTTCTCATCATATTCATTCACATGGCTTGCAATTCCACATGAATCTTCATATGGATGAGGCCTTTCTTCTACCTCCTTTCCATCAGTCAACACCCCTTGCTGACATGAACTCTCAGTTGAGCTCATCTCTTCTCCCTTTCCCACCTGGAAAATTGCGGTTTCTCCTCTACCCTCCTGGCATTTTACGATATCAACTGATCTCTTCTCATTTCCCACCTAGAAATCTACGAGATCTATACTAGATCTCTTTCCCTCATCACTGAGGTTTTCAGTGTGCCTCGGCAACCTTTTTAACACTTGTTGTTGCTTTCTGGCCACCAAATTCTAAACATGCCACCTGGATTTCATTTTCAGAGGTCATTCATACCTCCAGTGTACCTTTGCCGCATGTTGCATCTTCAATGCTAGCTTCTCCATCTCTGCTCGAATTTCACTGAGCTCCTTGTCAATTTCTGCTTGTATTTTCTGTTGGCGGTCTTCTCTTCGACCATGCTTATGGCCTTTAGTAGCCATATTTATTGCTTCACCTCCAACCCACCTGGTTGTCTACCATATGTTTCACACCTTGCAACAATATTTACAGAGCATCACACTTTGTTCCCCTTCACCTGTTGTCTATAGGAGAAATCAAGCCTGACACTACTTGATGTAGTCAGACTGTCTCCTCTGCCTACAGACATAAATTATATAGCTCTGATACCACTCTGACACAGACCCCCCCCTTATCTCCTTGTGGTTGCTTGACCTCTCGGTCTAGGATCATTCAATTACTTGAGTCAGATCAACTATTTGGGTCCCTGGTGGAACCCAAATCAATTTTCATAGGCCCCTTTTCCTCCTAGTCACAGGTCTTATAAGACCCACGGGATCCTACTAGGCCCCTGTTCTTCTTTACATGACTTCGAGATATGATATCGGGCTACTCCTCTTTGCAACTCCTCACCTCGGAGATTTTTCGATTAGCTCACTTCCTTCTTCCCGATCTCCAAATCGGTGAATCTATCCTGGACCCGATCTACGGTCCACAACTCTCCCAAAACCAACGAATGTGATCTACTTTGGACTCCAACTTTCGAGAGTTCCTCCACACTCCTCTCCTCTTTCTTTCGGAGTACCTTTCCTCTGAAATACGTGAATCTCCTTCATGTGTCCTTCTGGATCTAACGGTCCAGATTCACTTCCCTCTTTATGACTCCGCTCAAGATTTTCGCTTTGCTCTACGCAAACCTTCTAAAGTTAATTTTCAAAAAATCTTGGATCTGCTTCCACGTCCCTCTCGACGATCAACGCTCAGGATCTACTCTGGATTCGGAGCTTCGACATTCTTGCACCCCACTCAACTGAAAACCCCCAGATGACGATTTCTACAGACTTATAGATCTTTGGCCACCTATCCCTCCGGATGATGGATGGTCCCACTTGGCTTTGGGATTTCGGGAATCCTTACTCCTATGCACACTTAGCACTTCTCCCACAGTCTGAGACTTGGACTGCTCTCAGTTGTCTTCACTCCTTGTAGAGACTCTGTGCACGTCGGCATTAATCCTTCTGAGCTTTGGGACTTGGAACAAGTCCCTCTCCGACACACACCTTGCACTATCTCTTTTGAGATTTGAACCTGCTTAGTTTCCTAAGGGTCTCAACCTTCTGCTTTGCTTCAAAGGATTCTCTAGTGCCCTCCTGGAAACTTGATACTCTTCCTTCTGAGCTTGTAAGGTGAAACTATTTTACCTTTGGCACACTCCTTGCACTTGACTAAGCCTTCAGATGGCTGTGTTTCAACACTTTTTCTAAGTGTTGTCTTGGTGCACTCCTTACACGGGTCCTTCTCCTGCTCCCTGAATTCCTTTGGGTTTACCGAAGCAACTTCTACATCCGCTCAATGCACACTTGCAGAGCTTCTTTCCCCTTAGAGAATTCAGTAACTTTGGGTTTTCCTCAATTTCTCCAACACTTCAGAACGTATTGGTTCTATGCACACTTGCACCTACTCAATGCCTTCTTAACGAAGTTCTACAGAGTGTTCAAAAACTTTGTGTTATGTTTAATCCTGCCCAGACTTTCCTCCAAGGTATTCAACAACCTTGAGGTTCCCCTTTGAGTTATAATTTCTCTAGTGTGCCCTCCTCGCTTGTTCTTCTCTGACTCGTAAGAGTTCAGCTACGCACTCCTTGCGTTGGCTCACAGAGTTTCAACACTTTGTCGCGCTTAGCCTAAAGAGCCTAGAACAACTCAACAAACTATCAAACGGATAGTGAATTCTAACCTTACCCTATAGATGGAAACTGACACACTACATCATATACATACATATAACACAAATGACATTCATAAACAAACATCCACCACACAGGAATTTGTAAACATGTAAATCCCTTCCTTTGTATTAATATCAGAATACCAATTATGATGTATGAGCTCGGACTGGAACTAAATCTCGTCTCTCTCTCTACCAACCACCTCTACTGGGTGAATTTTACAAATATTTATACAAGAGGGGCTCGACGAGCTTCCCTCCAAGATACACTAGTGGTGTCTAATCACCATCCAAATGCCTATCTACTGAGGAAAATTACAATGAGTGGAAATCTAGTCCAAATCAGATATAGATCCCTCCTATCGTTAGCCACTTAAGGAGACCTTATCTACAGCCTGTGTGAAGGCATGACTTGGATCTTCCATCCTGACATCATTAAATTGATTTCATTACATTTTAAAATTTGAGGGAAAAACAAGAGGGTTGAAGCCTCTCCCCTCCTTGAATGCTCACCAATGTGCTAAATTGTTGGCGTGTGCTAAGGTCGAGTGATGCTCCTGCATCAAAATTCCTGACGGAAATAAGGAGTGGTAGACAATTAACCATTGATAGGGCCCTTAGAGCGGGGAAATCCCATGAAGTGGTTCAAAAATTATACTTGTCTCTTTTAGTTCTATTGGATTAGGGGGCACTCCAAATATTCAAGACCTCAAAAGGTTGGTAGCGGTAACTAAACATTATTTCATCATGGTGCAAGAAACAATGTACGGTACTATAAAAGCAAAGGAAATTTTTTGTATTTTTCTTAAGGATTGGTCTTCATATGCAATTGACTATGTGGATCTCTCTGGGGGCCTCCTTCCCGCCTGGAATCCTAAATTTAAAGCCTCGAATGTAGAGACTTTATCCTCGAGAATTTTTTTTGAGTTAGAAGATAGAATATTGAAGTGCTCTCACATGATAATCAATGTATACGAGCCCTATTCTGATACAGTCCCTTTCTAGGAAAATTTGGGATGTTCAGGGATGCTTGAGTCTCTTAATGTTATTTTAGGTGGTTATTTGAACTTCATTATTTCTTTGCAAGAGGTATGGAGGACATGACCTAAACAGGACCTGTAAGAAGGTTTCTTTATAAACTGGATAGAAAAAAACAAGATGGTTGATATAGAAACATCAAAAATTACCCAAACATGGCGAAACAAGAGAAGAGGTCAAGAAGAAGTGGCAAAAAGACTGGCTAGGTTCTTATTGTTGTAAAATTTAATGGATAAGAATTGGAGAATCAAGTCTAAGGTAGTGGTTGGAAGTATCTCATATCACATTCCTATCATTATGGAAATTGATAACATTTATTCACGTCCTCCATCTCCTATGAACTTCAATCATGCATGGTTATGTGAGGAAGACTACAAGAGTCTAATTAAAGACATTTGGTTTCCATTGGTATAATATTCTGGCCTCTCTTTTATGAAACAATTTGCCTTAAACATTTCAAAAGTGTCTCAAGAAACCAAAACATGGGCAAAGGAATTCAATGAAAAAGATTCAAGACAATTGCACCAAATAGAGTCTAAGATGGGAGAAATATTGATTGAAGTAAAAGCATTCCATTTAGTAGAATACCAAAGAATATAACTCAACAACTTGATGCAAAAAAGACATGAGATTTTAGCATATGGGGAAACCAAATGGTGTTTAAAAAGTAGGGCCCTCTGGCTAAAAGAGGAATACAATAACATGAAATTATTTCAAAATTATGCCTGACAACGGAAAAAGACTAATTCGATTTGGGAAGTGAAAAATAGCAAAGGATAAATGGTCTCATCTTTTGATGAAATTGTTGTTGCAAGTAAAGATTTTTACTTAGAATTATTTACAGCGCCTCCAGTTGTCCAATAGAATAAATATTGAAGGTTATTTCTCTCTTCCCTAATACAGTGTCTGAAGAATATAATATTTCCTTGCAAGAAGTAATAACAGAAAAGGAAAATGTATCAACTCTCTACTCCTTTCAAAAAGAAAAAATCCATGGCCCTAATGGTCTAACTGTAGAATTATTTTTAGGATTCTTTAAGTTACTAAAATTTTATCTTATTAAAGAGGTAAATGAGTCTGAAATATTGGGGAAGGTGTGGAATTCTTTCAATGCGACATTTATGGCCCTATTTCCTAAAAAGAAATACTTTTATTCATTTGTGGATTTTCACCCAATATCTTGTTGTAATCTAATTTACAAACTTGTAGCCAAGATAATTGTCTCTTGCCTCAAGACTATTTTCAGTGGCCTTATCACTAAAGAGAAATTTGGTTTCTTGGACGATCAAATCCATGATGCAGTTTCAATTACATAGGAGGTCCTTCATTCCATGAAATTGAAGAAAGTTCTTGGGTTTATAATGAAGTTGGACCTTTATAAGGCTTACAATAAGGTCAAATGGACCTTTGTACGCTTGACCTTGATTCAGATGTGGATCAATATAACGACCGTAAATTGGATAATGAGATGCATACATTCATCTTCTCTTTCATTTATAATTAACATATCCCCCTTGTCCTTCTTATGTCTTTCCTGGGGACTCCGTCAAGGATGTTATCTCTCTCCTTTCTTCTTTCGGTTGGTCGTAGATGGTATTAGTAGACTAATACTTCAAGATCATAGAATAAATCTCATTAAAGGCATAAATGTGTATATGGATGTTTTACTAACACACTTGCTACTTGTATATGATGTAATCATATTTGGTGCAAGTTCTATGTAGGAAGTAAAAGCTTGGTATGTAGTCCTACACTCATTCTGCCTCACGACGGGAATGCAAATAAATAATGAAAAATCAATGGTTCTCATTAGTGATTTGGAATCAGAAGTCATTATACATCTATCGAATTATATTCATCTTTAAAGGAAGAGTGTTGATGACAGGCTAAAGTACTTAGGATTTGAATTGAAGCCAAATTCCTACTCATTTTATGACTAGGCATGGCTAATAAAAACGATTCAGAGTCAAATTCCTTCGTGGTCCCGTAGATGTATTTTTAGGGGGGCATGTTGATTGTGATTAATTAGGTTATGAATAGCATCCCAGTGTATTGGTCCACAATAGATAAAGTCCCCAAAGGAATTATGAACAAGTTCGTAAATATTTGTTTCCATTTCCTTTGGAAAGATATTAAATATTCAATAGGTTCCCACCTAGTGAAGTGGAATTGAATTGAAAATCCAAAGGAGCATAGAGGATAGGGGGTCAAAAATATATTATGGTTCCGTAAAATCTTGGCTACAAAAATCTTTTGGAATTTGATACATAATAATTCACATTGGGGAAAAGCCTTATTGGTGAAATATTTCCCACGTCAAACTCGAGAAGAATGGTTAAGGACGTCGAGGAATTCTAGGGTAGTTGGGTCCATTGGATGGAAGGAAATGATGGAATCCTATCCAATGATAGGTAGTTGGTTATGTTGGAAAATTGGAAATGGAAGGAGTGTTAGGGTTGGAGAAGATCCATGGATTGGATTAGGTGAAGGGGTCAAGATATCAGAAGAATTGGTTGAAGATCTGCACATGCAAGGAGTTTTCTCACTATGGGACACACGTCAATATGACCAATATGGAATGGGGTGAAGTGAATGGAAAGAGGCGAATCTATTATGTCTGACAGAAAACAAAAAGGAATAATGGAACTCCTTCAATGGACTCATGTCATCTAATTTCATTTATCTGTAGGAAGAAACAAAGGAATTATTTGTTGGTCCAAAAATGAAAAGAAGGACTCTTTTCCAACCAAATTGGGTTACCAGTTGGTTGTTGATGATGAATTCATAGGGGAAGTGAAAGCATGGTGGTCCCCATTATGGAAAGTCAACACCTCTCTAAGGTAAAAACTTTTTCCTCGTTGGCGCTAGAAAACAAAATTATAACGTGGGATAACGAGGTGAAATGGGGATGGATCGGTCCAAGTTGGTGCATTATATGTAGAAACAATGAGGAGATAACGCTCCATGTTTTCATCTCATGCTCATTTGTTCAGAAAGTATGGGTGGAGATGTGTGCATCATTGAATTGTTGATATTCAATTCTAGAAGGGGGTTTAATTACCTGGATGCAAGGATGGTTTGAGAATGGTAAGGATGGCCCTTATATCTCAATTCTCATTTTCTTGCTTGATTTTATATAGTGTGTACACAACTATTGTGTATTCCAAAATACGTTTATCCCAAAGGAAGCATTGCTAGTCTAGTTCAAAAACTCTCAAGAAAACATATGCATATGGAAAAGGCACCAAACTTTAGAAATATTATCGAGTCAGTAATTGAAAATTAAATTACATGGATTTGATTTGACAGGGCTAGCCAAGACCACCTGGCTCAATGTGGAGTTGGAGTGGTTCTATTTATATCTGCAAATCATTACTATAACATCTTATACATTCCAAGGGGAGGCTCGAACGTGAAAGAAAAATTAGTGGCTTTGTGGGATCTCATGTTCATGGTTAATTCTTTGAATATTTGGAAATGTTGTTTGGTGACTCAAGAATAGTGGTGAATTGGGTCAATGAAAAAAAAGATATTCAAGTGGCCTATCTAGTAGTCGAAAGGCTCAGGTATGTGACTTTATTTCTCGGTTAGAATGGTTCTCATGCGACTGTGTATATCGTGAGTTAAACGGGGCAGAAAATAAGTTGTCTAAGTAGGTGTTGGAGATGTAGGATGGTACATTCTCTTTTCATGAATTCTATGATGGGAATTCCATGGAAGGCATGACCTTCTATTTATAATGAAAATGTATAAGAATGAACAGTGGAAAATGTAACTAGAAATAATTTTTTGCAATGAAAGAAGAGAAGAAAGGAGAATATTAAGGAAACAGGTCAATTGTATAAGTAGGCGTTGGAGATGTAGGATGGTACATTCTCTTTTCAGGAATTCTATAATGGAAATTCCATGGAAGGCATGACCTTCTATTTATAATGAAAATGTATAAGAATGAACAGTGGAAATGTAACTAGAAATAATTTTTTGCAATGAAAGAAGAGAAGAAAGGAGAATATAAAGGAAACAAGTCAGTAATTTTTTAATGGTAAAGGAACAAGATAGTTGATTTTGGAGTAGTCCTTTAATGGATCAGAATATGTATATTTTTTTTTATGGAATATAAATATTTTTCTTAAGTAAAAAAAAAAAGATGAAACAAGTTGGTTGCATTGTCATATTTTAAGACAATCCTATATTATCTTGTAAGCCCAATATTTTTATAGGGAATAACTAACATTTTTCTCAACCAAGGAGTTTTTTTGTTGGACAGTTATAAGACCTATAATGTATGTATTCCATATACCAATTCAAATGGACATGAATCCATTTGTCATGTAGTGCAATTTGGTTGGAAAAACTCCTTTTTGAATGGGGATCTTACTATGGAGATTTATTTGTATTATCTAAAGGGGTATGAGGAAAAAGAAAAAAAAAATTAAGCACAATGATGTGGATTATTCTGAGAATGAACTGAAGGTAGAGATATAATAATAAAATATACAAATATAGTACAATAAACACAGAGATATTGTAATGTGCAATTTTGATTAATCAGGGAATGTACAGAAACTATAAAATTTCAGAGTCAATGACTCACTATAGTGGTGGCATCTTATCTCTGAGAAGAGATGTGATGAATATGCTCATTCGCAAGAAGATGATAATGTTTACAATGAGGCTCTAGAGGCCTTTTTAACATAAATAAAATCCTAAACCCTAAACCCGGAAGATGGAACGCCAAAAGATATGCAGGCCCCGATGGCGATAGTTTGTATGTCAACTTCCCAATGGCGTAACTTTTGCATATAATCTTTGTTTGGGGTGCACGCTAACGCATTTGAAAGGTCTATCCAAGGACTACACATTTTTCCATCACACTCTCACTAAATCCTACAGTGTGACTGTGGCGAGCCCAAAATATGTTTTTTAGGGCCTCAAAACAACCCTGGAAGTTTAGGACACGAAAAGTTGTAGAAAAACTGCCAAGGTAGAAACCCATGTTTTGAGCAAGTGGAATAGGTGGGTGGCCACCTATTTCCATCTGGTTCACACAAGTTCAACAAGTTGGTGAAGGTATTATATGTATTGAAATAGAAACCTAGGGTTGGTATGTAAAAATCAATGAATATATTAGAAATATGGTTTTAGGAAAAGTGAGGTCAATGAAAATTTGTATGTGAAAGAGGTTGAACATAAGGTCACACCAATTGTTCTGTATGTGGATGATTTGACTTCATGGGAAGTAATGATGAGTTCATTGATAAAATGAAGGATGATTTTAAACAAGGTAGAATTCTTCATTAATGTCTAGGGATAGAATAATAACAACCACCTCAAAGGATTTTCATATCATAGGTAAATATTGGAGAAATTATTGAAGCAGTTCAATATGGAGGAGTCCAAAGCTATAGTTACACATATGGAACAAGGGTTTAAACAATCATAGGGAAATACTAGATAAGTTGTAGATGAGACAATATGCCGACAATTGATTGATAGGTTGATCCACCTCCACAAATATGCTAGATATATTCCATGCAATTGAAAGGCATAAAATCAAGGTCTTTGGTATGTTCACAACATAGTTAAGTATGGGAGTGACTTATTTTGGTTAGTCACTTTCTCATATAAAAATTTCATTGGTAATGTTGTTTAGAAAGCGTATACAATATAAATTTTGATGCATTTGGCATCATTAGTTGTTTCATAATGTAACAACAAACATGTGACAATGGCATTAACATTGGCATGCAAAGTACAAGTTGTAACAACAAGTGAAGCTTGTAAGGTAACATGTTTGCATTAAGTGTTTGTAATTCCAACTCCTCCTAAACTCTCAAGGAACCTACTCTTTCTTAATAAGACAAATCACATTGATTGTAGGAAATAAATAAAAAATGATAGACCACATTGAGATAAAGAATCATTTCCTTATGAGATTGCTAGAGACAAATATCTATTAGAGAAAGTACAATGTCCAAGTCTTGACCAAATAAAATGTCTCTTTTTGTTGAGAGTAGGAAAATGAAATACGTTAAAATATGGTCTCAACATAAGAGTTAAGACTTATTCCATTGAACACACTCTTAGAAACACCATGACTATCTTGTACATTGGAACATTGGTCTTGTTGTCGCTCAAACTCTCATTTAGATGTAAAAGTCCTAACCACAATAGGAGATCCTAGAGGAAACTATTAAGAAATCCACCCATCGTCACCATGTTGGACTTACCTTTGACTTTAAACTAAAGGAATGGAATCCTAGCATAAGGGGTTGTCCTTAAATATAAACTTAGCCAAAGGTTGTAGTGTGGGAAAGTAAAAATTAGCTTAGTTGACTAGTGTGTGGTTAATCCAAACAAGTCAATTTGCCTTATCTAAAGAAGTGTGAATAGATGTGAAAGTTGTTTATTATATAAACCCTCAAGTTCAAGATAGATATTTCCCCTCATATGTAACTACTTATAGAGTCACTCTCTCATGGGCGTGGTGTTGTTGCTTGCATAATATATCTTGATCGTCTCCTTTGGAATCAAACTGTTTCTTCCAATTATATTTCATATATATGATTATCTTGCCTCACATCACCCCTCGGTTATTTCATATGACTCATCCATGGTATATCAACTCCTTTCATATACACCTCAAATGACACATGCACTTGCAGATGGTACATTACATTTTCATTTCACACACTCATGGTATTGTGGTTTAGATTGMTTTACTTAAGTTGTTGTGCTATGTTCTTGTGTATGGGTTTGATACTTATACATGGTGTTATAACATATTAACTAGTTGTGAACATGATAAACACTAATGTGTGATCCAATAACACTTCATAATGTTAACAATTTTAATATTTTCCTCATCCTACCATGGGGGACATGATTTTCCCTTAGATAAGTGTCGTCACATCTTGGGTCAAGTTGTACTACTAGGGATTTAGTTAAGGTTGTGTAACTCATATCCCTATCCATACTTGACACTATATATCTTCCCCTTTCACTTCCATTACATTCATAAAATTTTATCCCCACTCATGTTTGACTTGTCAAATGTCATTTAGTGAGGTCCAGTAAAGCAAATGAAGACTCCATTATATAGAATCTTATTATTTATCAGTGTGTGGTTAATCCAAACAAGTAAATTTTCGTTATGTGAAGAAGTGTGAATAGATGTTAAAATTGTTTATTAGATCAACCCTCAAGTAGGATCTAGATGTTTCCCCTCAGGGATAACTACTTTTAGGTCCACCCTCTCATGGGTGAAGTGTTGTTTCTTGCATGAGATCTCTTGCCCATCTCCTCTAAACTTATACTATTTCTTCCAATTATCCTTTAGATTTATGATTATCTTTCCTCACATCACCCCTCGATTCTTTCAAACGACTCATCCATGGTATATTATCTCATTTCATGCACACCTCATATGACACATGCACTTCTGGATGGTACATAATGCTTTCATTACACATGGTCATGGTACTATGGTTTTGATTTCTTTACTTTAGTTGTTGTGTTATGTTCTCATGTATGGGATTGATACTTAGACATGGTGTTATATCTTCCTAACTAGTTATGAATGTGATAAACAAAAAATTGTGATCTAATATCACCTTATAACATTAACAGGTTTACTATTTGTTTCATCCTACCACAGGGAACATAATTTTCCCTTAAATAAGTGTCATCACATCTTAGGTCAAGTTGTACTATTGAGGATCTGGTTAAGGAAGCATATGTCATATCTCTATCCATACTTAACTCTTTTACATCTTCCCCTTTCACTTTCATTCCATTCATAAAAATTTATCCCCAGTCATGTTTGACTTATCAAATGTCATTCATCAAGCTCCAGTAAAGAAAATGAGGACTCCATTCTACAAAATCCTAAGTTAGATAAATCCAATAAAGATAGAGGTGAAGAGAATATTTGGAATGTTCACAGAGGTCTTGGGGGATCAATAAAAGATCAAAATTTGACCATCCCAAATTCTCTTGAAAACGACCTCAATGGGCAGAGCCTGTCTTCAGCGTTCCAATGATGCAAATGGCAAGTCAAAGAAAGTTCATATGAAAAAGTTATGAGCGGTCAAAGTTTGATCAAACATGTCAAAGTCAAAAGTCAAAGGGGTAAAAGGGTGACATGTTGCATGCGCATACAGATGATGTGCCCACACCCCCAACATGCCACGTGGAATGACCATACATCGATTGGGTAGATGAGTTAGCAGCTGACTGGGCAAGGTACAATTTAGGTGGACAAGTCAAATGTTTACACGTGGCAAGGTTCAACTAATGAGAGGTCACCATGTCGAAACCCCCAATTGACCTATATTGTTATGGTTATATAAAATTATGGAATCGAAGTTATGTAATAACTACTGTGTATTAAAATATGGTATAAACATATATAACAACAAAAACTGCCACACACACACACATATATCCAATGAATGTGTCTAGTGGAGGTTTGAACCCATAACCTCTGGGATATATCCCGAAGGCCTATCCATCATACCAACAAAACCCGGATGCTACGGATTCCTCTAGATTTAGCATTAAGTTGCTATAATTTTGGAAGGGAGGTTTTTGGACGGTGACCTATTTAATGGGCACAGATCCCAACACTTTACACATTCCAATGCGCATGCATTCCGAGGCCTACATGGATCCTGAGGTGGCGTAGTTTTTGATGCAGGACATGAATTTCAAGGTCATATAGATGTCTCGATTTTCATGCAAATGAAGAGGCCAAATACGTTTGTCTCGTAAAACATGCCATGAGGTATATTGTCCAAACATATGCAAATTTATACTCGTTTTTCATGATTTTTCACAAGGATTATGAATTTGAGGTCTATTTTGTGATTTGAGGTCATTTGTAAAAATATTATCACAAAATTCCATTGATGAGCATTTAGCGCATTGTTTTATGTGCCAAAGAGGGTCTAATTGAGCCAGTTCGGAACTTGGTCGACTTTATAATCAAATTTCTAAGAATTTGCAAGGATTTCAATGGTGAACCTATTTTCTTTCTTTGAGTAATGGAATTAAATACAAACAATTAAATTGGCTTTTGTGAGCCCATCTTGTAATGTAGTTTGGTCTTTTGAGATGATGGAGAACAATTATGCTATTTAAAGGGACTTTGAATATGAAATGATGTTTGTCATCTACATATGTATTTTGAGTTGTTTTATTTTTTGCTATGTCATATCACTATTATGCAAGTTAATCATCAATTTATGAGTTTTTGGGTAAAGAGCACATCATCATAATTTTGCAAATCACCTCAATGCGATCAGTAAATTAATTTTGAATCAAGTTAGATGTTGCATGTATATATGTAAAGTAATAAGTGGTGTCTAAGGATTTTTTGATCACGTGGTATCAGAGTTGATTTGACGTGTATTGCAAGTTTTTTATGTGACATGACATCTAAGAGTTCAGTTGGTGAGGATTTTGAAGAGTTTTATCAAGATCGGCAAATCCAGAAGAAGAATTATAAGTTAATAATGTAGTTGAAAACTCTTGAGAAAGAGAAGCAGGGGTTGCAAGATCCAATGTTATGTCATGAGGAATTCCATAAGGGTATTCTTTATGAGTTAGAAACAAATTTGCAGATCAGGAACCAAGCATTGGCACCATCAATATCAATCCATGAAGATTGGAAGATTGAGAATGTAAAGTCTCCAATGAAAAAGGGACCACCTCTTTCAAAAAGTATGAATGAGAAAGATGACTCCTCATATTTTTCCTCTTCCCGTAAATATGGAGAATGCTCGAGGATAGATGAAGCAAGGAGAACTTCAGATGAAGAAATCCTATATAAACAATTATCCTTACTCTCCAATGTACAGAAAGGTAACATGTGTAAGTAATCTTCAGGGAAATATGTGCATGCTACAGGAGAAAGAATGAAGACTTTTCCCACTGGTGAATGGTCTAGTTATCCATGTGCTTCATGTGGAACTAGAAACCATGATGTAGAGAAGTGTCGAAGAAGATAATGTATGAAAGTAAATCCCTCCAAGAATAAGAAATATCATTTCTCAAAGAAAAGGAAAAAGGGGAATGATAAGAAGGGACCGTGGAAGAAGACACGTTGCTCTTATTGTGGTAAGAGTGGACATCAGATTGATAAGTGTTGGACACTTTGCCAACACTTATGTGTGAAGCAGAATAGGAAAGGTGTAAAGACACTTGCAAGAAGACAAGTGGTAATTCCATATGAAGTAAATGATCTTACTTAAAGGCTTGGGAAAGAATATTTCCTAATGGCTGGTCTTGGAAAATTTATATATGAAGACATCAAAGAATGGTTCGTGCACAGTGGCTCATCTCACCACATGACCAGGATGAGATCAACATTCTTTAATTTTTCAAAGTTCGACATAGATTGTTATGTAGGATCTAGAGCCAACATTAGACAAGAAATAAGAGGGTATGGATATGTAAGATTCCATCTCGATTCGGGAGGATTTATGGGAATAGAACATATGTTGTATGTTCCAGACTTAAAGGTAAACCTACTCTCAGCTGCAGAATTTTATGATGAAGTCTATTCGGTCGCATTCCAGAATGGTCAAGTACTTGTGTATTCAAGGGAGGTAGCTCCAAAAACATCAATGGTGTTTGGTATTTGCAAGGATAAATTATATAGATTAATAGGAATGCATGTAGTTTGGTCTAATGGTTACTTGGATTCAACATAAGATTTTTCATCAGATTCATTGTTAGATTCAACAACAGCGTCAAAGGCATTATTAGAGGTTGAAAGTAGCGAGACTCCTCCTAGTACAATGGAAAGAATGAGTCCATAAGTAAACCATTTAAAATTTTCATTATAAATATGTATATTTGTAAATATAATATGCATATGTAGATATCTCATAAATTCTATTAGAAGGATTGTAAGCCACTCATTGTAAATTATAAGAGTGACAGGGACTCTGTAAAATTTCTATATTACCACCTTATATGAGTGAGGGGGATTTTGTAAGAGAGTTTCTATATTGCCACCTTATATGATGTTGAGAGTGAGAGGAATATTGTTAGGGATATTTTTAGATAGTCAGCTTTACATATTGTTTTAGAGTGAGAGGAATCTCGTTAGGGATATTTCTAGATAGCCACATATACATATTGTTCTACAATGAGAGGGATCTCGTTATAAAGATTTTTAATCCCTTAGACAATAGTATGGACAATTATATTATCTTGTAATAAACTAAAGGCCTACATATGGATCGAATTGTCTAATACAACATTCTTGATTCTGAAGAATTGAAAGTAAAGGAACAAAAGGATGCAGGAAGTTGGATCATGTAGATCAAGCACAGAAGGAGCATCAAAGTAATGTGAAACTTTCTAGATATGGTAAAGGAGAAATAATCATTTTCAGGAATGAGAGGCATAAAGGTGCATGATATAAGCATATTGTAAATTACTATGTCATGTTCGTGTGGATGTATACCTTGACAGAAGCAAGATAGGTAAAGGTAATAAGAGTACATATCAAGTTGTTCTTTAAGGCATGAGAGACAATTGACATATTATTCATTAAGAGACTCATGTAGATGCAGCAACCGTACATGAACAATGAGTCCAAAAGGGAAACATATAGATCAACATTCGACTTGGTTTCATATTGGTCGAGATGGAATGTCTTCAACAATAAGAGATGTGAGTAGAGGTTGAATACATCATACAGTTATTGCATAGATACATAAATTTTGTTTCCAGGGAATATATGAGCCAAAACCGGAGCTTAGTGACTGTGTCAAAGGGTAGATTCAGAGCCATATTCTAGAGAAGAAGACAAAAGTACACTGATATAGTACCTAAGATCAAAGAACCAAGATGAAGACTAAATTCCAAAATATTTAGCAAGATGAAAGAGTGAATTATCATCACTAAGTTATTGAATGTCTATACTTTTGGAGGTCCAAAGGTTATTTGGTGGGAAGGTGTGATCTAAGAGGATCTAAGGAACGCTCACATAGGTCCAAGAGAATCTGAAATGCTCACAAAAGTCCGAGGGGATCAATAAAAGATAAACATTTGTCCATCCCAAATTCTCTCTAAAATGGAATCATTATGTATAGATCATCATCATCATTCCTACGGTGCAAACAACAAGTCAAATAAAGTTCTTATGAAAAAGTTATGAGCGGTCAAAGTTTTGGTCAAACATGTCAAATTCTAAAGTCAAAGGGGTAAAAAGGGTGAGACATGTCACCACTGCAAGGGTGACACATGGCACAACCATGCATATGAAGTGGCCACACCCCAAGGTTCCATGTGGTCTGACCATACATTGACTGGGTATATGAGTTGGAAGATGACTCGGCAAGGTACAATCCAAGTGGACAAGTCATATGTTGACACATGGCAAGGTTCATCCAATGAGAGGACACCATGTGGAAACCCCCCATTGGCCTATGTTGGTATGGTTATGTAAAATTATGGATTTGATGAGGGTCAAACCCGCAACCTCCATAACCTCCCAAAACCATAACAAACCTCTATTACCATTATACCACCACATGTTTCTTAACATATGTATGGTGTGAATTATATTTAAAGTTGATTAAAGTCTTAATTGGAGGGAAACGGGGCTGAGGGATAAGCCCCCAACCCCTGGTTATGTGATATCCCATGTAAAAACCATATTGTTAAATTTTTAATTAAATAAAGTACTTAGGCAAGTGTTTCTCATCCCTAGGTGCCTAAGGGGTGAGAAAGTGCCTTATGTGGGCCCTAGTCATTTAATTTGTGAGATGCAAATTAAAAGGTGACTTTATGACTTTAGTGAGGTTGAGTGAAGAGACACCAAATCTCAGCCACTCATCTAATCCAATCTCAACCGTTGGATTAAGAGACACCTCACCTACCTCATGAGGTCAATTAGGGTAGGACGACACACCCTAGCTAGGGTTGTTGTTCATTCTCATTTTTGGAGAGCAAGAGAAGGAGAGAGGTCGAGCTTGAGGAAGAAGGAGAAGTTGTTGGAGTAAGGGCATGATTCCCAAGGCAGCCAAGAAGCACAGAAATCGAGGAAGGTACTGCTGAGCAAGAGGGTCATACAGTACGGATTTCTTGAAGTCCATACAGTTCATTGTGTGCATAGATTTCGAGGAGGGAGAAACAACAGTCTTGTGGAGGCCCTATGGTACATATTTGACAGTCCATACAGCAGCAAAAGAGGAGCATTCCGTACAACAAGGTACAACACACATTCCAAGGAGTGTGGCATGAATTTCGAGGTGCATTTATTGCACAGAAAAAGGAGGCACAGATTTCGAGCAGTTATGTACAACATTTAATGTTGTATCAGTCGTATAGTCGTATGGATTTCTGGAACAATTTTCAAGGAGAATTTTGTACAACATTTAATGCTAGGACAGTAGTACACAGTACGTATTTCTGGTTCAGATTTCGAGGAGTTTCATTCTAGAATTTTTCTGAAGCAGATAAGCACAATTTTTCTGAGATAAGTTTGTAATTTTTTGTTGAAGGTTAAACTGTTGTAAAAAGAAATTTCCCAGAAGCTCACAAATAATAAAAATCCCTCTCTCACTAGTTTTCCCCTTGTGGGTTTTTCTAGGGTCGATGTTAGACCAAAAATTTATGTGTCATTAATTTTTTGAGTTTTATGTGTTGTTGATATTTTATTTCTGCGTTATAAACGATGTTCAGAATCCTCATGTTTCAGTTCTGAAATTAATTTTCTGATGTATATTTAATTGCTGATATAAAACTGGGTTTGGGCATTAAACATTGGCTGAAAAATCAGCGAGACTGAAACTGGGTTGGGGTCTGAAAATTTACATGGTATCAGAGCTGAGTTGAAAGGAAGCAGAAATTTCAGCAGTTAGAAAGTTGGGACAACAGTCACTTCACAGGGAAGAATTTTGAATTTATTATTTTGAGCAGAAAAGGGTCAATGGATACAGGTTTGAGAGTTTAGGATAGACTTGATGGGGTAGCAAATTTTGGTGCTTGGAAGGAGAGGATGATCTTGCTTTTGCAAGAAAATGAGTTGTGGGACATTGTGGAAAATACCACTACTCATTATGTTGTGTTACCTACTGATGTTACTCTTCTTGCAGCTTACACTAAGAAGAGTATCAAGGCTAAGAGGTTTATTCTTGATGCCATCAAGGATCATTTTATTCCTCACATGATAGGGAAGACACATGCCTATGAGATGTGGGAGTCTTTGACTAAATTGTACCAGAGTACAAATGAGAACCGGAAAATGGTTTTGAGGGAAAAACTAAAGAGCATAAAAATGACCAAGGCTGAAAATGTGGTCACATACCTTACTATATTGACACAGGTAAGGGATGAGATTGGAGCTGTGGGAGAATCCATAATTGACAGTGATCTTGTGAGAACATCATTGAATGGAGTTTCCAAACAATGGGTTGTTTTTGTGGAGGGAATTGTTGCTAGGGAGAAGCTTCCTGGTTGGGAATGTCTTTGGGATGACTTTGTTCAGGAGGAGACCTGGAGAGGTTATGTACATGGAAGTTCATCTACAGATCATGAGGAGGAGAATGTGGCTCCTACTACCACTAGCAAGAAGAATTTCAAAAAGGTTCCAAAGGGAGGACAGAAGCCCAAGCGTGAAGGGAAGAAAGACATGAGCAAAGTCAAGTGCCTTGCATGCCATAAGTTTGGGCACTATGCAGTTCATTGTCTAAACAAGAAGAAGAAACAAACAACAACTTCAGTACAGGTGGAAGATTTTTCCACCAAGTTTGACAAGGAATTTTCCTTGATTGTGTGTCTATCCATGAGGACCACTCATATAGATACTTGGCATATTGACAGTGGTTCCTCTCGCCATATGACAGGGGTTCTTGAGCACTTGACAGACCTCTCAAATATGGGAAATGTTGAGGTAGTGCTTGGAGATGACCAGGAGGTCAAGGTGGTTGGTAGCGAGACCGTTTCATTTCATAGGGAGTCTTTGCCTCCCTTGACTTTGGCAAAGGTTCTATATGTTCTAGTCTTGAAGAAGAACTTAGTGCCAGTTTCTACTATTGAGGAGAAGGGCTATGAGGTCTTGTTCCAAGATGGGCAGGTGCTTCTTTTCCCCACAGGTTCTAGCATCACTTCAGCCAAAGTGATTGGTACTAAACATGAGAGGTTGTACAAGTTCTTGTTCTAGCCAGTGAGAGCATTGATTCATACTACCAGTAGAAGCAGTGACCTATGTGAGCTATGGCACAGGAGGATGGCACATTTGCACCATGGGGCCTTGAGATTTCTGAGGGAGATGGTGACAGGAGTTCCAGATTTCAGTTCAGAGCACCATGAGTTGTGCAAGGGGTGTCCTTTGGGAAAGTACACCAAGACTGATTTTCCGAGAAGTGACAATAGACCAGCAGGGATACTTGATCTTATACATTCAGATGTATATGGCATGATGTCTTCAACATCGTTGACTGGTTCCCTATACTATGTTGTATTCATTGATGAATTCTCTCAGAAGTCTTGGAGTTTCTTCATGAAGACCAAAGGACGGGTCTTCAGTCGGTTCCAAGAGTTCAAAGCTCTTGTGGAGAACCAGATAGGGAATAAAATCAAAGTCCTGAGATTGGACAATGGGGGTGAGTATACCTCCAAGGATTTCATGGACTTTTGTGCAGGAGAGGGCATCAGGATGGAGTTCACTGTTGCTTACAACCCGCAGCAGAATGGGGTTGTAGAGAGGAAGAACAGGTCCATTGTTGGGGTTGTGAGAGCCATGTTACATGATCAGGAGATGGCACTATTTATATGGGTTGAGGCATGATACACTGCAGTTTATCTACAAAACAAGAGTCCCCACAAGGCTTTGGGGAGCATGAATCCTAAGGAGGCTTTCTCTGGGAAGAAGCCTGAGGTGGGGGCAACTTCGTATTTTTGGATGCATCACATTTTCATATGTCCCGTCTGACAAGAGGACAAAGTTGGAGCCCACGAAAGAGAGAGGGATCTTTGTTGGGTACAATGAGACTTCAAAGGCTTTCCGTATATACCTTCCTTCCTTGAGGAAGATTGTCTTGAGGAGGGATGTCATATTTGAGGAGGACAAAGCCTTTAGGAAGTCTATAGGGATAGATAAGGGTGAGTAGTCTTCACCACAGATTCAGGTGAGTCCACAACAAACTACAGTGACATAGAGTTCGGGGCCACCAATTTTTGGGACGACGAGTTCACAGGTGGCAGGGCTACAGGTTTCAGGTTCGCAGGCTACTGGTCCATTAGGTACAGGCTCAGGTACTTCAGAGTCTACTTCAGGGTCATTATCTTCAGGAGATGGGGTTAAGCAGGGAGAGTACCCTCCACCAGACACTACGTCAGAGAGGAGGAAGCCCAAGTGGCTACAAGACACTTTGAGGGAGGCACAGGGTTCAGTGGGGAATCCTAGACAGGCAGTAAGGGAGAGTAAACCTCCCGAGAGGTTTTGCAGCTACATCGCGATGGTGAGAAGTATTCGGGAGTCTGAGCCTTCCACTTTTGAGGAGATCACTGGTAGACATGTATGGAGAGATTTCATGATGGAAGAGTACAATTCCATCATGAAGAACGATGTCTGGGAAGTTGTTCCTAGACCTGAGGGGAAGTCAGTGGTGACTTCCAAGTGGCTCTATAAACTAAAGCATGTTGTAGATGGTATAATTGATAAGTACAAAGCTCACTTTGTGGCTCGGGGGTTTTCACAGGTTGAGGGAGTCGACTATGATGAGACCTTTGTGTTGGTTGCTAGATACACTTCAATCAGGGCAGTGATCCTCCATTGCAGCAAAGATGGGTTGGAAGATCCACCAGATGGATGTGAAGACAACATTTATGAATGGTCTTATTGAGGAGGAGGTGTATATTGAGCAGCCATTGGGCTTTGAGGTGCATGGGAAAGAATCTCATGTGTGTAGACTGAAGAAGGCATTGTGTGGGCTGAAACAAGCTCCTAGAGCTTGGTATTTGAGGACAGATGCTTATTTGTAGCAGTTGGGTTTTGAGAAGAGTGAGGTGGATCCCAACATATAATTCATGGTGGTTGGAGAGGATCCTCTCATTCTTCTTCTATATGTGGATGATCTCTTCATTACAGGGGCATAGAGACTCATTAGTAGCTGTAAGAAGAGCCTTGCTTCAAAGTTCAAGATGACTGACATTGGATTGATGCATTACTTTTTGGGATTGGAGGTTTGGAAGGAGCATGGACACATCTTCCTGGGACAAGGGAAGTATGTGTGTGACATTTTGAGCAGATTTCAGATGGGGGATAGCAGGCCCATGACCACTCCCATGATTACCAACTGGAAGAAACTTCATGCTTCTGAGTCACAGTCGGTGGATTCCACTTTGTATCATCAATTGATCGGGTTATTGATGTATTTGGTCAATACCAAGCCAGATATTTATTTGTTTGTCAACACTCTCAATCAATTCATGGTGGAGCCTAGGAGAGTGCACTGGGTGGTAGCAAAACATGTGGTCAGGTATCTTTGTGGTACAATAGATTATGGTCTGGACTATTAGAGAGGAGATGGAGTTCGTCTGCTTGGCTATATAGACTCAGATTGGGCAAGATGTGTCAGTGACAGGAAAAGCACTTCAAGGTGTTGTTTTGGATTGAGATCAGTAGTTGTGTCTTGGTTTAGTCACAAACAAAAGTCAGTGGCTTTGAGTTCTGCAGAGGCTAAGTATATGGCAGCCAGTCAGGCCAGTTGTGAGGCCCTTTGGCTTCGCAAGATGATGGTGGGATTGTTCGGTGTGCAGTTGAGGCCTACTGTGATTTACTGTGATAATAAAAGTTGCATTAAACTCTCGGAGAATCCATTTTTTCATGACCGGTCTAAGCATATCGAGATTCGTTATCACTTCATCCGTGACTATGTTCAGAGAGGAGTTGTGGAGCTACAGTACATATCTACAGAGAAGCAGGTTGCAGACATACTCACCACGACATTGGGCAGAAGAAAGTTTGTATTTTTTAGGGACAAGCTTGGAGTGGTGAGTAACACTTTCCCCAATAAGAGGGAGTGTTAAATTTTTAATTAAATAAAGTACCTAGGCAAGTGTTTCTCATCCCTAGGCGCCTAAGGGGTGAGAAAGTGCCTAATATGGCCCCTAGTCATTTAATTTGTGAGATGAAAATTAAAAGGTGACTTTATGACTTTAGTGAGGATAAGTGAAGAGACACCAAATCTCAGCCACTCATCTAATCCAATCTCAACCATTGGATTAAGAGACCCCTCACCTACCTCATGAGGTCAATTAGGGTAGGAGGGCGCACCCTAGCTAGGGTTGTTGTTGATTCTCATTTTTTGAGAGCAAGAGAAGGAGATAGGTTGAGCTTGAGGAAGAAGGAGAAAGTGATGGAGTAAGGGCATGATTCCCAAGGAAGCCAAGAAGCACAGAAATCGAGGAAGGTACTACTAAGCAAGAGGGTTGTACAATACGGATTTATTAAAGTTCGTACAGCTGATTTTTTGCATAGTTTTCGAGGAGGGAGAAACAACAGTCTTGTGGAGGCCGTATGGTACAGATTTGACAGTCCATACAGTAGCAAAAGAGGAGCAGTCCGTACAACAAGGTACAACACACATTCTAAGGAGTGTGGCATGAATTTCAAGGTGCATTTAATGCACAGAAAAAGGAGGCACAAATTTTGAGGAGTTTCGTACAACATTTAATGTTGTAGCAGCCATACATTTGTACAGATTTATGGAACATTTTTCAAGGAGCATTCGGTACAACATTTAATGATGGGACAGTCGTACACAGTACGGATTTCTAGTTCAGATTTTGAGGAGCTGCATTCTGGAATTTTTCTGAAGGAGATAAGCACAATTTTTTTGAGATAAGTTTGTAATTTTTTGTTGAAGATTAGACTGTTGTAAAAAGAAATTTCTCAGAAGCTCACAAATAATAAAAATCCCTCTCTCTCTAATTTTCCCCTTGTGGGTTTTTCCAGGGTCAATGTTAGACCGAAAATTTCGGTGTCATTAAATTTCTGAGTTTTATGTGTTGTTGATATTTTATTTCTGCATTATAAACGATGTTCAGAATCCTCATGTTTCAGTTCTGAAATTAATTTTTTGTTGTATATTTAATTGTTGATATAAAATTGGATTTGGGCATTAAACATTGGCTGAAAAATCGGCGAGGCTGAAACTGGGTTGGGGTCTGAAAATTTACATATATTATGTGTGTGGAGTTTGTTAAACATTTGGTCTGAAAATTATGTAATAACCATCGTGTATTAATATATGGTATAACCATATATAACAACAAAACCCACAACACATATATCCAATGAATGTGTCTAGTGGAGGTTCGAACCAATAACCCCGAGGATATATCCCGGAGGCCTATCCATTTTTCCAGCGGAGCTTGGATGTTACAGATTCCTCCATATTTTGCATTAAGTTGTTATAAATTCAGACGTGAGGTTTTTGGACCGTGGCCTACTTAATGGGAACAAATCCCAACACTTCACACATTCCAATGTGCATGCATTCCTAGGTCTACACGGATCTTAAGGTGGCACAATTTTTTATTCAGGATATGAATTTCGAGGTCACATTGATGTCTAGATTTGCATGCAAATGAAGAGGCCAAGTATGGTTGTATCATAAACCATGTGATGAGATATATTGTCCAAACATAAGAAACTTTATACTCATTTTTCACGATTTTTCACAAGGATCATGAATTTGAGGTCTATTTTGTGATTTTAGGTCATTTGTTAAAATATTATCTCAAAATTTCATTAATAATAATTTGTCACATTGTTTTGTGTGTCGAAGAGTGTGCAATTGAGCCAGTTCGGAGCTTGGTCAACTTTATAGTCAAATTTCTCATAATTTTGCAAGGATTTCAATGGTGAACTTATTGTCTTGTTTTGAGTAATGGAATTAAAGAGAGTCCATTAAATTGGGTTTTGTGAGCCCATGTTGTAATGTAATTTGGTCTTTTGAGATGATGGAGAACAGTTATGCTATTTCAAGGGACTTTTAAGATGAAGTGATCTATGCCATCTACATATGTATTTCGAGTTATTTTATTTTTCGTTGTATCATCTCACTATTCTGCAATTTAATCATCAGTTTATGAGTTTTTGGGTAAAGAGAACATCATCATAATTCTACAAATCACATCAATACGATCATTAAATTAATTTTGAATCAAGTTAGATGGTGCATGTATATACGTAAAGTAATAAGTGGTGTCTAAGAATTTTCGGTACATAATATGTATTTTTGGAAAAGTAATGAGTAATCCAAGTTTCAAAAATATATATTATGCAACCTAAAACAATAATAAAAATAACCCAAGAGAAAAGAGGGCTTGGATTCATAGAATTTTAGAAGTGAATTTCTTCTATATATTAAAATATTTTACTATAGCACAAATTTAAAAGGAAATTATAAGTATAAAAATTTAATGATGGGGAAGATGAGAGTAGGATTTTAGTTGATCACAAAAAACCTAAGATTTCATACCAAAAGTCTTTAATAATAATGATTTCTACATGCATATAGATATACACAAACTAATACTAACCTAAACCAAGAGATGTACTTAGAGAGACCAAAGGGGAAGCTAATCAATAACAAGATTGAAACATTTTCAAATATGAGAAAATGATAAAAATGAAGCAGTAAGCATATATAACAAAAAAATGGTTTGATTCCCATAAATGACATGTTAAGATCATAATGAGTTTGTTGTAATGGATTTGATCCTATATTTAATCCAAAGTTGTCTTTGATTCAATTGAATAGCAAGGCAATTGCTTTTCTGGGGAAAACAATAATAGAAAAAAGGTGCCCGCAAAAGCAAATAATTGCCAAAAATAAAAGTCCATTGTTCTAAAAAGCATTTATCTGTTCTAAGACCTAGAAGAAAACATGCATGGTGTCTAATTTATTGGTTAGTTGTGTTGTTTATGTGCTTCTAGTACTAATGAAACATTCTCAAAATATAATCTCAATGAAATTATTATTCCTTATTATAATCTCAACATTGTAGAGTAAACAAAAGTAATGAAAAGTCATAAAATAAACCCAATAACCTCCAAACAAATATATCTTGAAAAATCATCGAAGGTTAAAAACTAATTCACTACATAAAATAAAGAGGATCAAATACAAGAGGCTTAAAAATCGTTATTAAAAAAATTCAAAAATCATAATGCTCCCAAAATAAATTGTTGTGAAAATGATGAAATTCATTCACCAATAACGCTTTTTCAGTGCAATTTTTACATGTTATAAATACCTACAACCTATCCATCATTTAGTTATTCATTTAGTTTTAGTCACTTTATCGAATAGCAATTTTATTAAAAAAAACGTTCATTGTCTAGAAGCTAGTTGTTTCGAAAAAGAGAATTTTCTACCTTCGCATATCAATGGAAAGATGAAAAAATGAGGAAACCTACATCTACACCAATCCTTTCAGAAACCTAAAGTGGGGTTTTCCATCTCTTTGAAACATTTTATTATGTCAAAAAGTATAAATAGCCACCAATCTAAATAAAATAGGTTCCAATAAAATGATGGTAGAGTATCCTCTTTAAATGAATGTACATAGATGCCTTAAAGATAAGCATAATAGAAGCATTATTTTTGGAACCTAATCATCATTGCAACGATAATATCATGCAGTCACTACATCTTGAATTTATCTCTAAAAAAAATAAAATTCTTTAACAATATTATAGGGTTGGGTTGCTTCTCTCCTCCCACATCCCAAAACGCTAAAAGAAGCAATTATAATTCTACATTTCACCATGTGCAAAAAGGTTAGCTGGGGAGGACCAAGCCAACAAATTTGATCTCTATTTTTTCCATTTAATATACTTAAGATAGAAAACATAGTTTTGGATAAATTCAAAAACAAAAATCAAACCAAAAGGCTTAAGCAATAAACTGAACTAGTTGAAAGATACTATCCATTTCCACCACACCCATTTATTCCGATCAACAACATTCAACAAACCATAGTGTATTTTACTTGGACAATGGGTGGTAGTTGCAAGAGGATGTAAGGTTGAAATTTTATCGTTCATGAAAACTTGGTTGAGCACGCCTATAACCCACCACTAAATCTTTGTTTCGTCACCCTTCAAATGGTGGAAAGAAATCATCTTGGTTTCATAGTAAATGATTTGGTTTAACCCTAGTGAATATGGAATGGAACCCGTCATTATAATCATGGACCATTGATGTCCCTCAATCAAATCGTGGAATATGTTGGACCTTACTTTTGTCAATCCTATACTCTAGAGGAACAATTTTTAATTGGTTTAAGCTTAGAGAATCATGGAATGGAATGATGTCGAGTGAGAGCCATTATTTTTAGGTTAGGGTGTTCACGCCAGGGTTCTAAATGGAGAAATAGAGGAATGGGGAGATATAGAATGTAGGTTGGTGGTGAAGGGGTATCGATGGTAGTTCCAAGTGGAGGATGATAGAACAAGAGGAAAGACAAAGGATGGTAACCATGTTTGGTATGGTCGACAGGAAGATGATCACCATGAGTGGGGTCGTCAACAGGAGGATGGTCAAATATTTTGTCACTTATAAGAGAAGGCCACAAGGAGGATTTGCGATCATCACCGGGAGATGGGGTTGACAAAAAGGACTATTGACAAAGGGATAAATAGTGCACAAATGGTTGGGTCTTTATACTATGCCATATTTAGATATGATAGGGGTAGATTGATGCTTTCTATGTTTGTTCCATTTGATCCATATTTATGAGCGGAAAGAAATGAAACATAGATATATAACATTAACACAGAGATACAAGGAGAAATAATAGAGATACAATGAAATTTGACTTCTATCCAATAATGAAATATGTTGAAAACTCTAAAATGCAGAATGAAAACAATCTTGCTCGAATGGTGGTAGTTAATCTTCTAGAAGAGATGTGGCAACTACGTGCATTTGTCCAAGCACATTAAAATGAGTCCTCTTGGCCTTTTTAGCATCAAGAATTAATCAGAAAACCCTAGACAGCCATAAACCTAACCCTAGGAGATGAAGCACCAAAAGTCATGTGGGCCCCGATGGGGTAAGTTGGTACATCAACTTCTCGGGGTCGTAACTTTTTCATAGGATCTCTATTTTAAGCGCACGATAGCCCATTGGAAAGGTCTATCCAAGGAATACACATGTTGTCATCACACTTTGACTATATCTCTAGTGTGAGTGCGGAAATCCCAAAAAATGTTGTTCAGGGCCTCAAAACGGCCTCAGACGTTTAGGACGTGAAAAGCTAGAAAAACAATGCCAAGATGAAAATTGTATGTGATCGAGTTGGAATAGGTGGGTGTCCACCAATATCCACCTGTATCAATCCTCCCCCTTACGAAGCAATGGTATCCATTGTGTTGAGTTCCCCCATCATATGAGGAAATTTCTTCTCAATTGGCCCCGAGTGAGCCACTTACCTTGGTGCAGGAGTTGCCTCGCTTTGACAACATGGTAAATTTGAGCTTTTGTTGGCGAGTTCCCTTCACATGTGTGTCCACAATATGATCATTGGATGCTTTTTCCATGAGTCATGGTTGAGCTCGGTCTGTGTCAATTGTTTTTTGATCTCTGAGGTGTGCAATAATGGTGGAAAGTATGGCTAGAGGAGGTCCACATTAAACATTGGGTGCAAGCCAAGGAAGGGGGGAATGTTGACCTCAAAGGAATTGTCACCCACAACCTTGGTGATGGTGTAAGTTTCATAGCAGAGTGGATGAATCTTTCGATTGGGTCTTGTAAGGGGTTGTTTCTACAAGTGAAATCAGACTTTATCTCCCACTAGAAACTTGTGTGGCACCATGTGTTGATCATGGCACTGCTTGTACTTGGAATTGGACTTCTGCAAAATATATTGAACTTCTTGGAGGATGTGTTGGATGCATTCAATGAATCAAGTGTATTTTTCGACTTTGATTTGAGCATGGGATGATTCTTCTTGTGTGGACTCAAGGGGTATTGCAACATCCATGGGACACAATCATTGAAATCCCAACCCCAATTTAAAGTGGTTGTGTCCAGTTGAGCTATGTATGGCTATGTTGTAACTTTGTTGAACATAGGGAAGACTTTCATCCCATGTGCTCTGATGCTTGTAATTGTACATGTTCAAGATATGCATGATCATCGTGTTGAGGATCTTAGTTTGACCATCCGTTTGGGGGTGGAAGGTAATGGATTTGGTCAGATTTGTGTCCAATAGTGACCAGAGGCTCGACCAAAATGTGTTGAGGAACCAGTTGTCTCAATCTGAGACGATAGTTTGTCGTATCCCAAAATTTACCCACACTCATTTGAAGAAGAGCTTAGTAGTGTTCTCCACTATAATGATCTTCTTACAGGTGGCCATAATTGTCATCTTGGAAAATCCATCAACAACCACAAAAACACAGTCATTTCCCTACTTGGTTGAAGAAAGGCCTGACATGTAGTCCATCGAGATGGATTCTCAGGGTCTGTCGATAGAAGGCAAAGGAGTGTACATGCCTTGTTTCTTAATGGTTTGTTTGGAAATGGTGTAGGTCATGCAGGACCTGATATACTTGTTTACATCATGTTGAAGTTTATTCCAATGGAAATGTTGTTGCAGCATTGCCACTATCTTTTCTACGTTGAAGTGTCTTGCCATCCGGTTGTAGTGAGATTCCCAAATCAACTTCACTCACTCGCTTGATGGGATGTAGAGATGGCCCATATGGCACAACAACACATCCTGTAGATGGAAATCAGTGACAATTGTATTTGTGCCTAGCATATGGTAGGTAGTGGCGAAGTTAGGATCTCTCTCGTAGAGTTGGGGCCATCCGACGATCTCATGGCTGCAGGAGTATAGTACCGTGGTTAGTGTTGCAACTGGAGGTCAATTGAGGCAATTAGCAATGTAGTTGGTGCTCCATGTTTTATAATTGATGTTGAGATGGAATTGTTGGAAGTATGTGGACCACTTATGATGGCGATCATTCTGCAATTTTCCTTGTGTCTGCATGAAATKTAGAAGCTTATGATTAGTTTGGATGRCTGTCTCCTTCCTGAGAATGCAATTCTTTCACTAGTGGCAGGCTTGTAGAATGGAGTACATTTCTTTATTGTAAGTGGGGTACTTACATACAATATTTGATAGTGTCTCACTATGATAGGCCACAGGATGTATGTGTTGAGTGAGAACTACACCCACAACATAGTCTGAAGCATATGTTTCAATCTCAAAAGGATACTATAGATCGGATAATAAGAGCATTGGGGTTGAGCACAACGGTTGCTTCAAATCATCGAACGCGTTTTGTTACAACTGGCCCCAAACAAAAGTTTCCTTCCACCACCTTTGGTCACTTGGCTAAGGGCCCTTTCAATATGGGAGAATACCAACATGAACCTACGATAGAAATTGGCAAGGCTTAAGAAGCTCCAAAGCTCAATTAGTTTGGTTGGGGTTGGCCAATCACAAATGACTTGGATCTTGGTTGGATATACATGCACCCCATTCTCATCAACAATGTAACCGAGGTATTCCACCTTGTTCACGCCAAAACAATATTTTTCCAAATTTTCATATAGCTTGTGTTGTTGCAGAGTGTGCAGAACCTCCTGAATATGTTGCAAGTGTTCCACCCAACTCTTTCTTAAGATGAGGATGTCATCCAAATACACCACCACAAAATAGGGTGAAAGGCCACAAGATATCATCCATCCTCCTCATGAAATTTGTTGGGGCATTCGTCAAGCCAAAGGGCAAGACCAACCATTCAAAAACACCTTCTTTAGACTTGAAGGCAATCTTCCATACATCGGTCTGCTCTATTTGGACCTGGTGGTAGCCGAACTTTAGATCAATCTTACTAAAATATTTTTCCTCCTTGAGTTGGTCAAGGAGATCATATATAGGAGGAATTGGGTATCAATTCCTGACAGTGATTTTATTTAGGGAACGATAATAAATGAAGATTCACCAAGTCTTGTCTTTCTTCTACACAATCACGATTGGCTTCCACAAAGTGATGAGATTTGTCGGATGGGCCCCTTTTCAAGTAGCACTTGGATCTGGCACTTGATTTCCTCATTTTCTGATAGAGAGCAGTAATATACTGACCCATTGGGTAGCAGTGTGTTGAGGGTCATATCGATTGAATGTTTGATATGATAGTGTAGAGGTACCCCAGTGGCTGAGGAGAAGATGTATTTGTATTCTTCCAGGACCTTATCCACTTTCTTCTGTTGTGTGGAGAGACATACTATGGAATCCATGGAAGTGGTTGCAACCTTGAGCTCACTTTGAGCGTGAATCATGAAGAAGATAAACTTTTTGGTCTGAGAGATGATCTTTCTACATTGATTGGTAGAGATCAAGGAAATGGAAGTACTTGGGACTACCTCGGGTATCCTGTACAATTTCCTATCCAAATTAATAATAATACTACCAGACCTAGACTCATCTACAACATGATGTTTCCATAAAAACGTTTGTCCCAAAAGAACATCAAAAAATTCAAGGGGGCGACATCACACAATACCTCATCTTTGAAGGGTTTGATGTCGTAGAGAAGGAAAAATTGTCGACTGACATGGAGATCGATCCCTTGGCAAAGCCATTCAATGTTGAATGGTTGTGGGTGTGTTGTTGTCGAAAAATCCAACTGCTTCATGACCTCCGCTGAGATGAGGTTTCTCTAGCTACCACTATCAACGATGAAGTCCAACGGAGTACCCTTCACCCACTTCTATGATTGAAATAGGCACTCCCCTTCCTCTAGTTTATCAAGTTCATTTGCCTATATCTTGGTGGTAGAAACAGTGGCAGTAGGTTCTCCATCAAGTATTTGTCTCCCTTTGTCTATTTTTTACTCATAATCAAAACCCACATCCGATTCAAAACCTTTCACCTCAACCACCAATGATTGATTTGAGTGGCATTCAATAGTGTTATGCCAGGGGATCTTATGGAACTTGCACCACTTCCCAATGTATTTCTTTGTCTTCCCACTTTCCTTCTTTGTTTACGACATAGTTTGGTTGTCCTGAGGCTATCCATCATTTCTATGTCCTTTGTTTTGAAGGTTGGGGTTGCCTTTTCCCTACTTCTTCTTTGAGGGGTTCACAGACCCAAACTGTCGCGTCTCTTGTTTAAGCTTCTACTCAATTTGACATCATATTGATAGGTCACACCCAAGGATGAGATGTATAGAAACTCCATTTCTATCTCGATGTATTTATGCAAACCATTGTGGTACTTGAGCAGTAGATGTCATTTAGAGTGTTTGATACCCTGCATGGTGTGCAAGGTATGGAAGACATTGGTGAACTTTGGCACTGTTTGGTCCCTTTCCTATCGCAGTGTGGTCCATCCTGTATATAAGTCGTCATAACTTCCAACAGGGTAGTATTATTCCTTAATAACATACCTGAAAGAACCCCAAGTGGGTGTGACTGCAAATAATGGAGATTCCTTTGTTTCCTTTGTTTCCTTTTTCTCACAGAAAGTATCCCACCAATCTTTGACATGGGGGACCTCCTTAAGGAGTGCAAATGTAGTCATTTCTCTATTGAAAAAGTTATGGATAGAAAAATACCCTTCTAGGAGGTTTAACCATTTGTCTACAACGTGCACATATATCTGACCTTCAAATATAGGAATATAAAAATTGATATGTACCTTGAAGGGGGCAACACCTCCACTTGAGGAAGATGTGTTTCCTATTGTCAGGCATTGAAGGAGTTGCATAAAATTATCCATCAACTCATTCCTCTTTCACACGAGGGCTTCCTTGAGAAACAATTTAAAGGGATATCCTACCCCATCATCTCTCTTTTCTTCTACCATGGGTATTCTTCGGGTTCGTCGAGGTCGATCTTGCAAAGGCTCAGTCGGTTTGAGTCCCAACTTCTTATACCCTAACCTTGTTGGGGACATGCACAAAGAAACAAATGAAGAGCAGACCACTCTAATACCCCTGATCCAAATTTATGAGTGAAATGAAATGAAACATAAATCTATAACATTAACATAGACATACAGTGAGCAATAACAGAGATACAATGAAACTTGACTTCTATTCAATAAAGAAATATGTTGAAAACTATAAAATGCAGAATGAAAACAATGTTGCTCGAATGGTGGTAGTTAATCTCTGAGAATACATGTGGTGGCTACAGGCATTTGTTTGAGCAGATTACAATGAGGCCTCCAGGCCTTTTTAGCATCAAGAAGTAATTAGAAAACCCTAGACAGCCAAAATCCTAACCCTATGAGATGAAGCGCCAAAAGTCATGTGGGCCCCAATGGGGTAAGTTGGTACGTCAACTTCATGTGGTCGTAAATTTTGCATGCGATATCCATTTTAGGCGCATGATATCCCATTGGAAAGGTCTATCCGAGGACTACACTTGTTGTTATCACACTCTAACTTTATCTATAGTGTGATTGTGGTGAGCCCAAAAAACATTCTTTAGGGCCTCAAAGCGGCCCCGAAAGTTTCGGACCCAAAAGGCTAGAAAAAAACTACCAAGATGAAAAATGTATATGAGCCAGTTGGAATAGGTGGGTGGACACCGATATCCACCTAGATCACCATTGGAGGAGACTTCTTCTTATGAGATATTAGGTGAGAAATATTAATATCAAATTCTCAACTTCTAGGTTCAAGAGTTGGTTCAATTATTATTAGTAGCCATTATTTGATTTCAATTTTAATACTTATCATTTTCTAAGTGATTGTTCTAATTCCCCCATCTAGAAGTCTCTAATTGACTTATTTGAGGAAAAAAGGAAAGGAGAGTAGAAGAATGTTGAGGGGAAAGACCCAAACAAAGAGAATTGAGAAGGTGATCATTAAGCAAGTTACGTTCTCTAAGCGCCAAAATGGATTGCTCAAGAAATCTTATGAACTCTCAGTGCTTTGTGATGCCAAAGAAGGACTTATTATTTTTAGCCCGGGTGGGAAGCGCTATGATTTCACTAGTGCCAAGTATGTATGGTCAATGTGTAGTTGTGGTGTATTTTCAACTACTTTGTTACAGAAATGTTTGATTTCCTTGTTTATATTTTAACACATTGGTTGGATGATTTGAAAATAATATTTACATAGAGAAATAAAATCATTTTGGGCATAATTGTTTGTGTGTCAATTGCATAAGAGTTAAGCCATTAACCAACCATTATTTTTGAATTTAGGAATCTACAATTTATGATTAATCAAAATATTCATTTCCTATTCAATCATATGGAGTTCTCTACCAAGTTTCAATTGTTTCCTTTAGTGATATGCTTTCTTTGAAATTCTTCACATTCTCAATAATTTCTTTTTCTTTTTCCTCAAAATGAATATAGAGTTAAATTAAGAATTTAAACCAGATTAGGGCTATTTCTGTAACGTGAAAAAACTTGAGGGGCTCCTATGTATTCATTTTAATTATTTTTTAAAGAGGGGTATACACATACATACCATAGGGTTGGCAACCAAAAATATATTGGCTCCAAACAAGTGTTTCAAACTCAACAGTTTTCAACATCAAAAATTGTATACATGAGGCTATTGTTTTTTATCAATGGATAAATATTGGTGTGTTGTTAAAATCTATAAATGTACAAAATGTAACTTTTCTTATAAATTATTGTGGATGTTGCACTATAATAGTTCATCCCAATAGATCTTACGGTATTATGAAATATTTTATTATGTAGTTTATTACCTTAAATCTCATATTTAATATTACTAGCTAGTGCTAAAAATTATGGAAATAATTGAAACTTAAAAGAAACATAAGAAATTGAACACACCATCCACACAAATGAACATAATATGTGACCCAAGAAACCTAATCTAGGAGAAAACCCTATTAAAAGGTTGGGACTATTCTCTGCTCTCTGTTTTGAAATGCAAGTACAAAGAAAGGGGCACTCACTCTCGAGTTTCCATGGACATTGTGAACTAAATGGATGCTACACAATCTTATACCTCCTCTAGTATGCTTCAATATCCCACTCCTATATTCTCTACTCAACTATGGAGCAATAATAATACCAAAACAGTGGAACCCCTTCCTTTCCGAATAGTCAAGTATTTAACATAGCTTGATAACTGTCTAGGGTTCGGGTTAAGGGTTTTGCATGCTAGAACTCTCAATTATTGTTATGGTTTTGGACCCTCTTAAATCTTCTTTAAATTCCACATGTTACTAGCCCCATAGGTGTGAGTAATTTTGGTTGATGTGGCATCCACTAGGTACGATGATTATCACTAGGGTAGGTTAACTTGTAGGAGGTATAACTTCTACACATGAATTTCGATTGAGTTTATTTTTGCACCATTGGAGAGATTGTGATGTGTAGAATAACGTTGAGGGGGTAGGATATAATATTTTAAAGTTTTTACAATCAAAGTTTCAATTAATTCCTTGAATGAGATCAAGAAGTTTCCAAACCCCAAATCACCAAACCGAGACATGCCCTTAAAATAGACCATGTTAGACAATTCTTCTAATTGTTTCCTCCCAAAAAGTACCAATATAAATGAAAAATTATATAATGATTCATTCCTAGGTCATACCTCCAAATTTAGGGAGTATTTTTGTCCCCAAAATATTTTGTTAAATGTGGTGAGAAAAAATTTCATGTACCTTCTCCATAGAGTACCAATTGGACTTGCCTCAAAGTTTCCCTTTCAACCTTGTTTGCCAAAGATCATGCTACCCTTTTCTGGTAATTATGGAATTCTACTACAAAATTGTATCTTCTACCAACTTTGCTTGAGATTTTGGTGTCAGCTACATATCCAAAAAAGAAGGTTCATAGAGTTTTGGATTTTCCACATCCATTATTGAGTAAATGTCCACTTATGGGGGTATATTGAATCTATAGGAATTATCACCCACCTTCTCCAAAAATTCAAAAGGGCCATCTTATAGGATTAATCGGTAAATGCAGACATAAACAGATCTCCCTAATATCCCTAGGAAACTAGAACAAAACAAGACAGAATATAAAACTTTCCCTAAGTTTTAATTATCAAGCATACTAACTAACAAGAGATAAATGACATACCTTTGAAATGTCGTTTCTCCTTGCTAGTGTCATCCTCGCTCCATTCCAAGGCTTATGGGATGATGAACCTGTAAAAATACACAATCCAACGAAGTGAAAGCAACAACGTATACTCAATAAAACCTATGTATGTGATCAAGGAGTCATACAATAAAATAAGACCAATTTTATGGGAAAGAAATATGTTGTTGTATTAAAAATATGAAAAGGAGAATACAAATGAGACCTTGATGTTGTAAGGTCCCTTCCAACAGGCCCTTGCTTCCCACACACTTTTGATCCATGGATTTTGTGATTGTAGATATGATAGTTGTTCACAATTACTATTCAATCAAGCTATAGCCAACTTTTCCAAGCTACAAAACAATTAACTTTCTCCATGAGAGATCCTCTCCTTTTACAAGTTGAAGAGGATAAGGTGAGGAGGTTGGGATGATCCCACTAAATTATAAAAGAGAGTAAGATCCTAACTAATCGGAGGCCACCTCACCATAGAAGCTTCTCCTTCTAGAAGCATCAAGAAGATGCTTGTTTTTCCCACGTATGAAAATCGTCGCACCCTTAAAACTAAGAAAAGTGCGACGACATCACATGCCAGGTATAGTACAACAAGCAATGATCTAGGATTGTTCCACCCCTATAACTGGACAGGGTGTGATGATCCTCCTTACTAGGGTTTTTACAAAGGAAAATTTGATTTCATATCTCAGGTAAAGTTATTCTCCCTTCTTTGCTCGGGAATTCAAGCCACTGATCCCTCTGAATACAACAGATAGGTTTACATCATTAACGTTCATAAGGGTGACAAAAATAATGTGTAACAGAGATCCCCCCAAAGTATGAAGTTATAACATAGTGATAGCTAAAATACTTTGTTGAGTGTGTGTAGGGAACAAGGAACAGTTGGTCGCAAACCTGCAAACAAACAAGGAAATACAGTACAATAATATATCATCACTGAGGTAGGAATTCTCATACTCATAATACAAATGACTCAAAGCATAAATGTCGGCATGCAAAGATCCATGTCAAGTAAGACATTTCATGGCCACCAAACATACACTATGGATCCATGCCATTATGACTCCAATATGAACATAGCCACCAAAAATACATTGTGGATCTATGCATTAAAGAATCAAATTTGAACATAGCCACGAGACATACAATGTGGATCTATGCAACAGTACAATCTAAATATACTCCAACCCAAACTGAATATGTGAGAAAATATCTAGGGTCTTCATCTCCACCACTCTATAGTACGAATCTAGCCATGTGAATACATGTGCTGAAGTCGAACATGGTAGAAACCACTTGATTACCGGTCATTAGTGAATATCGTTAACAAGTGTGAGGGAAATCACCATTAATGTCAATGACTCCCAAGGTACACTAGTACAATCCAACGGGTGTGAATTTGTGAGTTGAAGTCGAACACTCGGCGGAATCTCCCGATCGGGGGTTAATAAAGAAAACCCACTGTCGAAAGTGAGGAAACATGCCATTGAGGCATGAAAGTTCCAGGATACCAATTAGTTTCTAAGTCTAATTCCTGGATAATGAGTTGAATTCGACAGGAAAAGACTTGTCACAGGAGGGCCTTAATGTATCCCCCATCAATGACATGAAACAGGTAACAAGATTTGAAGTGCATCAGAGTAACCAGTGATTCAGGACTGACTTAAGGATGGCCAACACAATAGAAGGCTTAAGGACTGTAGAAATGGCCGACACAATAGAAAGCTTTCCGGTTTGAACTTCTCTTTGGACACATTGACGACACGAAAATTGTCTTGGAAACACTGACTCAATAATAGGGATCATAGACCAAATTGTAATATTATAAAGGAGTATGATCAAGAGACAAGCGGATTTTCCAAACTAGACACAAAGCGAGGAAAGGGTGTCATGTTCAAAAGCAACTCTTCCATAGAATACAGGTTTAGATACATTTCTTTCCCAATTTTCCCCCGACCATTTCTGGCGAGTACCTCTTTATTTTTACACAATCTTGAGGAGGATAACATATGCTTGAATTGTAAGTTCATCCTTCGGATGAGTCCCTCGGAGTATTTTTAACGAACCCTAGGAAGGAGTGGTTTGGTCCCATATGGGCCTTTCGGTGCTTGTTTTATGAGTCCAAGGAAAGAAAATTCAAGGGTTTTTCATGTTTAAAGAGTGTGAAAAACACTTAAATAAAACTCCACAATGTCCTTTTTCGTAATTTAGTCTGAAGAGACCGAAAAAGAGATAAACTACCGCTCAACAAACATTTTCTTCAAATAATTTAGCGAGCGTGAAAAGAACAAGAACACTCAGAAATCTTTTCATATTTAGAGAGTCTGAAAAGAGCTTAAAGGGAACTCCAAGGGGTTCCTTTTTCGTATAACTGTAATGTTCCCAAGCCAATTTTTTCGCTTGGGAACACTAGCTAACCACTGAATTAACTATTTGATTGTCTTTATGTGCAGGTTGGCCTCTCAAGTTTCGACCTTAGAGTTATGTTTAGTTATTCAGCATATATTATGAAGATGTACTCAGAATAATGCAAGATATAATCAACACACAAGCATAGATCTGACCTTTAATATTATGAAAGCATGAACCTGATACAATATAGAAGCAGATCTCGAATAAAATTAGATGGCTTCGAGATATAAGATATGAGCTGCTACAAAGTGCTCCTGACAATACAAAATAGGCCTCCTAAGGTTGAATATATGATGAAGAACCAAATACAAGAAGAGCTACGGTTACGTCCAACCCCCTAGTTGTTTGCACGTCTTGTTGGATGGATGAGAATGCCAAGGTTTCGTCCCAGCTGAAGGATACCTCCAAATGATTCCAAACTTCACCAAAGGATAGATCGAGATAAGGGAAACCCTTCTATGAAGTATGAAGTCCAAATGCCAAGTCTTCCTCCTCCAAACTGCCAAAACCCTAATCAAGATTATGCCCTCCTAAAACCCTGAAGTGCCCAATAATTCGGTCTTGATGAAGGAAGCCCCAAAAACTCCTGAAAATCTCTAGGATGATATATTGGGCTGCCACAAGTCACTAGGAGAAGTTTCAAAATTAGATATGAGGTATAACCCCTTGGATCTGACAATATATGAATCACCAATACACCCTCCTTCTCTCAAATCCGTCCCAAACCTGTAGATAATAATATGTCCGAAGTAACTGCTCCAAAATGTGATCCATATGGATATCGGTGGCCACCCACCTTTTCCAACTGGCTCAAAACAGTTTTCTGGCAATTTTGGCAATTTACTATTTTTAGCAATTTTCACTTCCGGGGCCATTTTGAGGGCCTAAATGACGGCTTTTCGGGATCAAGATTATCAATTATGGACAAATACATGATTGAGCTCCAAAAATGAATCTCCTCTATGATACCTTTCCAATGGGCTATCACACACCTAAAACGAAGATCGTATGCAAAAGTTATGACCCCGAGAAGTTAATGTACTAACTTACCCAAACGGGGCCCACATGACTTTTGTCGCTTCATCTCCTAGGGTTAGGTTTTTGAATGTCTAGGGTTATTGACATTCCTGTTTATTGTAAAAGGCCTTTAGAGCCTCATTGTAATCATCTCCTTGTGAATGAGAGAAGTCATCACATCTCTTCTCAGAGATAAGACGCCACCATTCTAGCAAGCTTGTTTCCCCTGCATTTTACAGTTTCAGCTTATTTCATTATTGAATAGAAAACCAGTTTTATTATATCTCTGCTATTTTGTGTTAAGAATCTGTTAATAATATTTATTCATTTTATTCTTCTCATAAAATCTGGATCAGTGGTATCATATCAGTCTTCTCCTTATCGTCTTAATCCATGTCCCCAACGAGGTCAGAGTACAAAGAGTTGGGTCTTGAGCTTGTTTCTCTTGAGGAAAAAATATCTCGCCCACCCAAGCGACCTCTCATGGCAGGACAAAATAAATATGACGAGACATGAGATCCTTTCAAACTGTTGATTGAGGAATCCCTCATGCAACAGAGGAACGAGATGATGGATAGTTTCACGCAAATCCTTTGGCGGCTACCAACAAGTGACGCATCTTTTTCGAGCGGAGGCGTCGCCCCCTTCAAGGTACAAATAAACTTCGATGTTCCTATATTTGAAGGTCAGATAGACATAGATGTTGTAGACAAGTGGTTGAATATGCTAGAAGGGTATTTTTTTGTCCATAACTTCTCGAATAGAGAAAAGATTACTTTTGCGCTCCTCAAAGCCGTCCTCCATGTCAAAGATTGGTGGGAAACATTCTGTGAGAAAAAGTAAACAAAAGAACCCTCATTATTTATAGTCACAGCCACCTGGGATTCCTACAGGGATGCTATTAAGGAACAATACTACCTTTTCCAAAGTTATGACGACTTATATACCAAATGGACCACACTGCGGCAAGAAAGAGACCATGCAGTGCCATATTTCACAAATATATTCCATACCTTGCGCACCAAGCTGGGTATCAAAGATTCAGAGCGACATCCGGTGCTCTGCATAGATACATCCAGACCGAAATGGAATTTCTAGACACCTCATCCTTGGGCAAGGCCTACCGATATGCGGTCAAAATCAAGCAGAAGCTCAAACAAAAGACGCGGAAATTTGGGCCTAGGAACCCCTCACAACAAAATCCAAGAAAGGGCGGCCCCAACCCATAGAAAAAAGGACAGATAAAATATGGACAGTATCAGGACAACCAATCCAAAACGCAAGCAAAGAAGGACACTGGAAAGACAAAGAAAGATACCGGGAAGTGGTGCGACTTCCATAAGAGCCCTTGGCATAACACTGATGATTATCGCTCAAAGCAGTAGTTGGTGGCCGAAGTGAAAGCCTTTGAATCATATGTGGATTCTCACCTAAGCTAGAACCAAAAATGGGAAGACTAATCATTGACGCGGAACCCAGTGCCACCGTTGCTACCACCAAGCTCTAGCCTGGTGAACCAGACGGGCCTGAAGAAGGAGAGCGCCTCTTCCATTCGCAAATGTGGGTAAAAGGCACCCCACTGCACTTCAGCATTGATAGCGGTAGCCAGATGAACCTCATCTCTACAAAGGTCATCAAACAGCTGGCCCTGCCCACAATGCCTCACCCACAACCCTACACCATTAGATGGCTTCACTGAGGAAGCAATCTCCACGTAAGCCAACAATGTCGACTGTCATATGGCATCAATCCCTTCAAAGATGAGATATTGTGTGATGTTGCTCCTCTAAAAGTTGTGATGTTCTTTTGGGCCAGCCTTATTTATGGAAACGTCATGCTCTATATGAGTCTAGGCCTCGTAGTGTTATTATTACTTTGAACAGAAAATTGTACAGGATACCTAAGGCAGTCCCACCTAGTGCTATTTCCTTGATCTCTTCTAAGCAATGCAAGAAGGTCATCTCTCAAACGGGGAAGTTTGTCTTCTTCGTGATTCACTCTCAGAATAAGTGAAATATCATAACCACATCCAGGGTCTCTGTGGCTGACCTCTCCACAAAGCATAATCAAGTAGATAAGGTCATGGAAGAATACTCAGATATCTTCTCCTCACCTACCAGGGTACCTCTACACTGCCAGGTCAAGCACCCCATCGATCTGACCCACAGTGCATCGTTTCCCAATGGGCCAGTCTATCATCGCTCTCTGTTAGAGAATGAAAAGATCAAGCGAAAAATCCAAGAACTACTCCACAAGGGGCACATCCATCCCAGCTCATCACCTTGCGGGAGCCCAATCATGTTGGTACAGAAGAAAGATGGACCCTGGCAACTCTGCATTGATTACTGGGATCTGAATAAAATCACAGTTAGAAAATGGTACCCGATTCCCCAAATCGACGACCTCCTTGATAACCTCACGGGGGATAAATACTTCAGTAAGATTGATCTAAAGTCTGGCTACCACCAGGTCCCAATGGAACATACAGATGTATGGAAGACCGCCTTCAAGTCAAAGGAAGGCCTTTTTGAATGGTTGGTCATGACCTTTGGTTTGACAAATGCTCCAGCCACTTACATGAGGATGATGGAGGATATCCTGCAACCATTCACCAATAATTTTGTAATGGTGTATCTGGATGACATTCTCATTTACAGCAAGACTTGGGCCGAACACTTGCAACATATTCAGCAGGTTCTGCACACCCTGTGGCAAAAAAATCTATACGCCAACTTGGAAAAATGATCCTTCGGTATGGATAGGGTCCATTACCTAGGCTACATCATTGATCAGCATGGTGTACATGTAGATCCAGCCAAGATCCAAGTCATCTGTGACTGGCTAGCCCCAACCACACTCACTGAGCTTCAGAGCTTCCTGAGCCTTGTCAATTTCTACCGTAGGTTTGTGTTGGGATTCTCCCATATTTCCTGGGCCCTCAGCCAAATCACCAGGGGTGGTGGTAAGGAAAAATTTGCATGGGGCCAGTCCCAACAACAAGCATTCGATGATTTGAAGAACCTCTTGTGCTCATCCCCAGTACTTTCACTACCATACCTACAACATCCCTTTGAAATCAAGATAGATGCTTCAAACTATGTTGTGGGTGTCATTCTCACTTAGCACGGCCACCCCGTGGCCTATCATAGTGAGACACTATCTGATGTTGTCTGTAAGTACCCTACTTACGACAAAGAAATGTAATCCATTGTGGAAGCATGCTGCCAGTGGAGACATTACATTCTTTGGAAGGAGACAGTCATCCACATTGATCATAAGCCACTGCAACTTATGCAAACACAAGGAAAATTACAGAATGGTCGCCCTCAAAAGTGGTCCACATACTTGCAGCAATTCCACCTCAACATCAAGTATAAAATAGGAAGAACCAATCATGTCATTGATTGCCTCAATATACCACCAGTTGCGGCACTCACCACAGTGCTAGAATCTTGCGGCCATGAGACCTCTTGATGGCCCCAACTCTATGATATGGACCCAGACTTCGCCACCACCTACCAAATGTTGGGTGCAAACATAGTCATCGATAATTTCTATCTTCAGGATGGGTTGTTGTGTCATCTAGGCCATATTTATGTTCCATCGAGTGAGCGAGCGAAGAAGATCTGGGAAGACCACTATAGTTGGGTGGCAGGACACTTCGACGTCAAAAAGACAGTGGTGATGCTACAGAAACCTTTCTATTGGTCGAAACTCTGACAGGAGGTCAGCAAGTATATCAGGTCCTGCATTGCATGCGTTATTGCCAAACCAACCACTAAGAAACAAGGCATGTAAACCCCTCTTCCTACTCCTGACAAGCCATGGGAATCCATCTCAATGGACTACATGTCGGGCATCCCCTCCACTAAGCAGGGAAATGACTTTGTTTTTGTGGTTGTTGACCACTTTTCTAAGATGGCGATTCTGGTTTCCTGCAAGAAGAGCATCACAACAAAGGCCACTGCCAAGCTCTTCTTTGAATGGGTCTGGGTACATTTTGGACTCCCACAAACCATTGTCTCAAATAGGGACAATCGATTTCACAGCACATTCTGGTCAAGCCTCTGGTCACTGCTAGACACCAAGCTAACCAAATCCACGACCTTCCACCCCTAGACAGATGGCCAAACCAAGGTCGTAAATCGAATGGTCATGCATATCCTTTGCACGAATAATTCAAAGCACCCTCCAACATGGGATGAGAGCCTTCCCTATGTCTAGCATAGCTACAACCAAGCCCTGCATAACTCAACTGGCTAGAGCCCCTTTCAGGTGGGGTTGGGATTCCAACCATTGTGTCCCATAGATGTTGCACTTCCCCTTGCGGTCACCTCGACCGACTCATATCTTGTTCCAACTAAAGCTGACAAAGCCACCTGGTTCATTGAGCGGATCTAGCACATCATCCAATAGGTTCAGGATATCCTACAGAATTGCAATGACAATTACAAACAGCTCCATGATCAACATCGGGTGCCACATAGGTGGGAGACAAAATTTGGTTGCACTTACAGAAACAACGCCTTACCGGACCCCATCGGAAGCTTCGCCCACTCAGTTATGGGTCATACACCATCACCAAGGACATGGGGGATAATGATTTTGAGCGCAACATTCCTCATTTCCTTGGCCTGCACCCAATATTCAACGTGGATCTTTTTTGCCCTTATTTCCCACCATTATTGGACACCTCAGTCGTAGTAGAATAGTTGGCACCAACAGAGCTCAACCCCGACTACATACAACAGGAATCCAATGAGAATATTGTGGACACATAGATCAAGGGAACTCGACAACAAAGGATCCAGCTTTATCGAGTCGTCAAAGTAGGGCAGCTCTTGCACCAAGGCATGGTGCTCACTCGAGGCCAAATTCAGCAGAAATTTCCTCATCTGATGGGGGAACTCAATGCAATGGAGACCATTTCTTCCTAAGGAGGGAGGATTGATCCAGATGGATATTGGTGGCCACCCAACTTTTCCAACTGGCTCAAAACAGTTTTCTGGCAATTTTGGCAATTTACTATTTTTAGTAATTTTCACTTCTGGGGCCATTTTGAGGGCCTAAATGAAGGTTTTTCAGGATAGAGCTTCTTAATGATATCTAAGTGCATGATTGAGACCTAAATATTAATCTCCTCAATGATACCTTTCTAACGGGCTATCACATGCCTAAAACGGAGATCGTATGCAAAAGTTATGACCCCGGGAAGTTAATGTACTAACTTACCCAAACGAGGCCCACATGACTTTTGGCGCTTCATCTCCTAGGGTTAGGTTTTTGGATGTCTAGGGTTTTTTTCATTCCTTTTTATTGTAAAATTCCTTTAGAGCCTCATTGTAATCATCTTCTATCAAATGAGCGCAGTCGTCACATCTTTTCTCAGAGATAAGCCGCCACCATTCTAGAAAGCTTGTTTCCGCTGCATTTTACAGTTTCAACTTATTTCATTATTGAATAGAAAACCAATTTTACTGTATATATGCTATTTTTTGTTAAGAATCTGTATTCATTTCGTTCTTCTCATAAAATCTGGTTCAAAATGCCTCCAAATTGATGATCAAGGTCCTGCAAGAAAACCCCAAGTGCTAGAATGTCTCTAGGCGTTGTCACAATGCTGGAACGAACTTATCTTCATGAAATGGTGTGCCCCTGGTGAAAAACCCTCAATGGCATGGCCCTGATGCCCTCTTGAATCAATGATGGAACCTGTGATGAGTGTAGAATGGTGTGGGTGGAGTATTTCATCCCCGAGACCAAGCTTGGAACAAGGTGAGTATAATCTTTCACCACTGAGTTGTTCTCCAGGGTTTGTAATCTCAAAACCCTTAAAACTGTGTGCTCAAGAGCTCAACAAGAAAATACCAAAATATCCAAGATGAATGAAAGGTGTGCCCTAGACTTTCCTTTATACTTCCATTTGATTTCCCTATTGAGTTATTTTAACCCCTAGGTTTAACTCCTAACTCAACCTCCAGCGTTCTAATTCTTCATTGAGTTACTTTTTGTCCTTTTTCCCTTTTTCCAAGTCAACTTTGGAATATAACATTGATTTGGTTGACCTTTCCCCAAGCTGCATGAGACTATGGTCTAGTGGGGATGGCTATACCACTAAGTCTTCCCAAACCTCTTCATCAAGAGGTGGGGGACTTTACAGTTTCCCCTGCTAGAAATTGCTTACCCATAAGAAATTCTGAACTTGTCTCCCGTATCACCTGCTCATTCTCCCATGTGGCATCTTCAATAGGCAGATCCTTCAACTTGATTAGGTATTCTAGGATGCTCCTCCTGTGGAGTTTCTTCTCCCGTACCTCCAATATCTCCTCTGGTACTAGTACTAATTTCCCCTCTTCATCTAGAGGTGTAAGTACCTCAAGGGGAGTGATGTGTTGGCCGATGGCCCTCTTCAAGCATGATACATGGAAAACATTGATGATCATGCTACCCTGTGGGAGTTCCAACTTATATTCCATGGCCCCTACCCTTTTGTTGATCCTGTACGACCCAAAGAAATGAGGTTGGAGATTTTATGCTCCACTTATTTTGATAGAATCTTGTATGTACGGTTGGCGCTTTAGGTAGACTAAGTCACCAACCTCAAAAGTACGCTCCACCTTGTGTTTGTCTTCTTGGACCTTCTGCTAATTATTTTCCCTCTGTAAGTGATCCTTCAACTCCTTGATGATTTCCTAACTCTTCTGTACCCAATCCTATATCATTGGGGCTCTACTGTCACCAAAATAAATATCCACAAAAGAGAGTGGGTCATAGTTGTACAACGCCCTGAATGGGGTCATGCCTACGGACATGTGATGGGTGGTGTTGTAATAGTATTCCCCCAAGTGTAGTCATCTAACTCATGCCTTTTGTTGCACCGCTACATAATTCCTGAGATAGTCGTCTACCCATTTGTTGACTATTTCGATATGCCCGTCAATCTAAGGATGATAACTACTACTAGGGGTCAAGGTCGTACCAACCAGCCTAAATAGATCCTGCCAAAATGTACTCATGAATCGGTTATCCCTGTCACTGACAATGGTTTTAGGCATACCATGTAGTTTGAAGACCTCTATGAAAAATAATTCGGCCACCTGTGTTGCACTGAAGTCTGTAGCAATGGAGAAGAAGTGTGCAAATTTTGTCAACCTGTCCACCACTACAAAAATACAATCCTTACCTTACGCCCTTGGAAACCCTATTATGAAATCCATGGAGATGCTCTCCCATTTGTGCTCTGGGATGGGTAAGGGTTGCAGTAGTCCTGTCAGGTGAGTGTGTCGGTCCTTATTCTCCTGACAAGTAGTACACTCCCTGACATGATTCATCACATCCTCATTGAGGCCCTTCCATGAGAACCTCTCCCTCACTTCCCTGTATGTCTTGCCAATTCTTTGGTGCCCTACCACCGGTGAGTCATGACATGCCTGTAATACCTTGGCCTTGAAGGCTGATTCAGGAACCAGAAAGACTCAGCCCTTCTAATAGATAATGTCATCGATGACCCTAAATTTATAATCTTGTATTTGCTCGTCCATTACCTGACAAGCGAACTGATATTTTTAGTATTCCATCACAAGGAAGTCCTTCCAATCAACTGATACATCTGTCATGGCATATATTGATGGCCTCCTAGATAATGCATCTGCCACCACGTTTTTTTTCCCCTTGACGGATTCAATGTCAAAGTCATAGGCATGGATCTTACTGACCCACTTCTTTTGCCTTTCATTTAAGTCCTTCTGCTCCAAGAAGTACTTAAGGCTATTGTGATATGATTTCACCACAAATCTAGCACCGACCAAGTATTGCATGAATTTGTCCAAAGTGTGCATGATGGCCAACCTCGCTTTGTCATAGATGGTGTAAAGTAACTCATGTCCCCTGAGTTTTTTGCTCTCATAGGCAAGAGGGTGCCTATCCTACATCAGTACGACCCCAATTCCTTCTCCGAAGGCATCACATTCCAAGGTGAAAGGTTGGCCGAAATCTGGTAAGGCCAAAATTGGGCATGTGCTCATCACTTTCTTCATCTTGTCAAACGTAAATTGGGCTTCCTCACTCCATTTGAAAGCTCCCTTTTTGGTCAAATCCATCAAAGGTGCACAAAGTTGTGAGAACCCTTTGACAAACTTCCTGTGATAAGTGCAAGTGCCTAGAAATCCCCTCAACTATGTAAGGGTTTTAGGTGTAGGCCACTCCATTATGGATTGAATCTTCTCCTAATGTACATGTACTCCTTTAACCCCAATAATGTGTCCTAAGTAGAGGAACTCTATCATTCCAAATTCACATTTGCACTCCTTGGCATACAGTGATTGCTCCTCCATGATAGTCAAGGTGTAATCCACATGTTGAAGGTGTTCCTCCCACGTCTTGTTATATATCAGCAAGTCATCAAAGAATACAAGGAGATGCTTCCTCAATTGTTTTGTTGAAGACATGATTCATACATGATTGGAATGTGGATGGGGCATTGGTTAAGCCAAATGGCATCCCTAAGAACTCATAGTGGTCCCAGTGACACCTAAAAGGGGTTTTTGGGATGTCCTCCTCCCTCATCTTGATTTGATGGTAACCAAAGTGTAGGTCAATCGTAGTGAAATAAACAGCCCCGTGGAGCTCATCCAAAAGCTCATCAATCCTTGAAATAGGATACTTGTTTTTTATTGTATTTTTGTTTAGTGCCCTGAAGTCAATGCACATGCACATGGTTCCATCATTTTTCTTGACCAACACCACTGAAGAGGAAAAAGGATTGGAACTTGGTCTGATGTGCCCTGTGTCCAAGATCTCTTTGATTTCCTTTTCTATTTCGTCCTTATACTTCTTTGGATGTCTATAAGGTGTGGTGATGATTGGTTTTGCTCCTTCCTCCAAATCAATGATATGCTCAAACCCCTAGTCTAGTGGCACACATGGTCGGATAGGTCCAAACACTTTACTTTGTTTGTCAATGCTCTCATGAATCTTTGGTGTGTAGTGAACCTTCCCCTTTTTGTCCACATGTGTCGAAAGCTTTCACTCAGCTGCATACACGATCTCTTCTCTCCTAAAAATGGCCTCCATCCTCTTGGTTGTGACTACCTTGGTTGAGTTACATGTCATGCCTCTAAGGACTACCCTCCTTCCATTCTCCTCTGTGAAAGACATCTCCATCGTCTTGTAGTTGGTGGTGATAAGCCCCAACATACTGAGCCACTGTACTCCCAAGATTATGTTGGTGTCTCGAAGGTCCATCACATAAACATCATGTACCAAATCATGCCTACCCATTGGTACCCAATGTAAGCTTCATTCCTAGAATGTACCTATTACAAGGCATGGTGCTCCCACCTGCTACCTCCACCTTGAATCCTTCAAATTCAATCGTGGGTATATGCCTCCTCTGTAGAAATGTCAAGTCAATGAAGTTGTGAGAAGCTCCCCCATCAATCAACATTGACAAGACTCCTCTCATTCTGAAGGTGTTGTACTTGGGCACCCCACTAATGGATGCCAAAGTAGCTCTCTCCTCTATCGTACTATCATGACCTGCAGCATCCTCCTCTGCAGTTTCAGTGGTGTCTGCCTCTATGTTCTAGATGTGGTCAAAATCCTCATCCTCTTCATTGTCTGATGTCACCTCTATGCAATGCACTTAGCCACGGCCCATGCATTTGTGGTATGGGTTCCATGGATCTTTGCATGTGTAGCATAGTTGCTTCATCCTTGTTCTATTCTAGTATTATTGTCCATCTTACCTCTCCTCCTGTCAAAACCCCTTGGGTCATGCCCTCTTGGGTTCATCAAAGGTCTCTGGTCTCTTCCTCTATTTTTAAGAGGTGGTCTAGGCTAAAATTTTATTTTTTCATCTGGTCCTAGGTCCCTCATCCTCTAGATAGCATCCTGCAGGTTGGTAGGCTTAAAAGCCTTTACCTAGGCCTTCAAGGGTTCCATCAAACCCTCTGTGAAGAGCATCATGAGTCTGGTCTGTGACACATCCTGCACCATGACTACTAGCCTTTGGAATTCCTCAATGTACACCTCTTTCTCATGTTTGTTTGAGTTGTGTGATCTCTTGGAAATGTAGCTCAAGATCCCCCTGGTCAAACCTGTCAATGAGTCTCTCAGTAAACTCTGTGTATGCCACTATCTAATTGTCGCCCAGTGTGGTCAATCCATGATACCACCAATCATGAGCTTTTCCATCCAAGTGCATGGTGGAAAACTTCATGGCCTCCATCTCCCTCATAGGGTTAAGCTATAGATAAGTGTCAAGTTTCTATACCCACACATGTCTAGTCATCTTGGATGATCCATCAAAATAGGGAATCTCCATATTCCCAGCCCTGTGCTCAAACTCATAGTTGCTCCTGTGGTTCGGCCTAGGTTTTCTTATGAATTTGAGTTGACAGTACTGATCTAGGGTTATCTACCTCTGACTTGTCATTACTCAAATCGTTGTACTCCCTGGTACATTGCATCATCTACTCAACAAATTCATCTATGGGTTCACATTGTGTGGGGTCATCTATGAACATGGGAAAGTACGGTCTAGGAGTAGCCCTGCTACCTATATGTCCATGTGGTGTTCCCCCTCCATCGCTCCCCTCAGACTGATGATAAGGAATATGATTCGAATGATACATGTTCCCTCCATGAGATCCACTTGTTTCCCTGTTGTCATACACCTTTGGACCTTTCCCTTTGTGACTCATGTCCATTAACATCGTTGCTATCCTTGTCTGGTTTTCATCTACCTTCCTCAAGGTCTCATATTTCTTGGTCTATCCCCTACAGTTTGTCTCCTAGTTTTCATTTATGTAGGTGACCAATTTACTTTATGGTAGTTTATGGATTTATAGAACTCTTGTGCTAAGAATGCCAAGCTCTGTGGCTCAATGCCATCATCTGAACCCTCCATTTTGCCTTCTATCTCACTTGGTTGTTTCTTCCTTTGACCCATATAAATACCAATGAATTTCTGCATGCACTAATCCTCACAGGATGGGAGGATCAGAGCTCTGATACCACTATAATGTTCCCAAGCCAATTTTTTTGCTTGGGAACACTAGCTAACCACTGAATTAACTGTTTGATTATCTTTATGTGCAGGTTGTCCTCTCAAGTTTCAGACTTAGGGTTATATTCAGTTATTTAGCATAGATTATGAATATCTACTCAAAATAATGCAAGATCTAATCAACACACAAGATATGGAACTCCACAAGCATAGATCTAACCTTTAATATTATGAAAACATGAACCTGATACAATATAGATGCAAATCTGGAATAACATCATATGGCTCTGATATAGAAGATACGAGCTGCTACAAAATGCTCCTCACAATACAAAATAGACCTCCAAAGGATGAATATATGATGAAGACCCAAATACAAGAAGAGCTAGGGTTACATCCAACCCCCCTAGCTGCTCGCACGTCCTACTGGATGGATGAGAAGGTCAAGGTTTCGGCCCAGCTAAAGGAGACCTCCAAATGATTCCAAACTTCACCAAAGTATAGATCGGGACAAGGGAAATCCTTCCCTGAATTATGAAGTCCAAATGCCAAGTATTCCTCTTCCAAACAGACAAAACCCTAATCAAGATTGTGCCCTCCTGAAACCCTGAAGTGCCCAATAATTTGGCCTTCATGAAGGAAGCCTCCAAAACTCCTGAAACTCTCTAGGATAATAGATCAGACTCCCACAAGTCACTGGGAGAAGTTTCACAATCAAATCTGAGGTAAAACCCCCTGGATCTGACAATATCTGAATCACCAATACACCCTCCTTCTCTCAAAGTCGTCCCAAACCTGTAGATAATAATCTAGCCGAAGTAACTCCTCCAAAATGCCTCCAAACTGATGAGCAAGGTCTTGCAAGAAAAACCCAAGTGCTAGAATGTCTTTAGGCCCTGTCACAATGCTGGAACAAACTTATCTTCATGCAATGGTGCACCCCTAGTGGAAAACCCTCAATGGCACGGCCCTGCTGCCCTCCTGAATCAATGATGGAACCTATGATGAGTGTAGAATGGTGTGGGTGGAGTATTTGATCCCCCGAGACCAATATTGGAATAAGGTGAGTGGAATCTTTCATCATTGAGTTGTTCTCTAGGGTTTGTAATCTCAAAACCCTCAAAATTGTGTGCTCAAGAGCTCAACAAGAACATACCAAAATATCCAAGATGAATGAAACGTACACCCTAACCTTTCCTTTATACTTACATTCTATTTCCTTGTTGAGTTAGTTTAAACCCTAGGTTTAACTCCTAACTCAACCTCCAATGTTCTAATTCTTTATTGAGTTACTTTTTTTCCTTTTTCCCTTTTTCCAAGTCAACTTCAGAATATAACATTGAGTTGGTTGACTTTTCCCCAAGCTGCATGAGACTATGGCCTAGTAGGGATGGATAGACCACTAAGTCTTCCCAAACCTCTTCATCAAGAGGTGGGGGACATTACAATAACCTTTACGAGTCTGAAAAAGTGATAAAAGTATACTCGGTTACATTCTCATTTATTTACGAGCGTGAGAAAGAAAAAAGACTCTGCTCAAAATTGTTTTCATTTTTACACAAGCTTAAAACAAAACAAAACTATGCTTCGGATAGATTTTATTTTTACACAAGCTAAAAAATAGACAGAACTATGCTTGGACCTAGTTTCATTTTTACACAAGCTTGAACCAAAGGAAACTATGCTTGAGGTAGGTGGTTTCATTTCTACACAAGCTTGAACCAAAGTAAAAACTATGCTTGGACTTCCCAATGCATAACACAGGGATGGTTGGTACTTAGCCCCTAGTTTAAGAAACTAGCGGCTTAACTTCAGCATGAAGTACAAAGGCTTAAATCATATGCCCCCCAAGCTTCGTTTCATCCAACTGCAAAGGAGAATGAAAGGAAGCTTCAAATATTAGACGAAGGACTTGACTCAAACAGAGAGGGGAAAAAAATCTATTTCATTTTTTAACGAGCTTGACACGGGAATAGGAACTATTCTCTAGAATCCAGGTTCAATCCCCAGACTTCTATTTCATTTTTTAATGATCTCGACACAAAAGCAAGAACTATGCTCATGACTCTAGGTCCAATCCCCAGACCTTTGTTTTATTTTGTAACAAGCTTGACACAGGAAAAGAACTATGCTCGTAACCTTTGTTTCATTTTTTAACAAGGTTGCCACAAAGACGCAAAACTATCCTCACAACCTTTGTTTCATTTTTTAATGAGGTTGTCATAGAGACACAAAAACTATCCTTGAGGCTAGTTTCATTTTTTAACGAACTTAAAATCAAAAAATTATGCTCAAACTTGGTTTCATTTTTTAATGAGCTCGAAATCATAAAACCATGCTCATAGACTCTTCTTGATCATGGCTTCCAAGAGGATAACTCTTCAGAAGGACACCATGTCAAGGGACAAAACTCGGTTGTGGCTTCCAAGAGATCTTCATTCGACAGAAGAAACACACTCTGGAAGGAACACTTGTCGAGGGCCATGACAGGGGTAAAGAGATCAGGCTCTAAGAGCCCTATCGAAGATATCACAATGTCAACTACTAGATCTAAGTCATAAGATACTGAGCTTAATGCAAGAGGCTCATCTCCATCGGCAATCGAAGGCATGGGAGACAACACCACATAATTGACCTGTGGCAGGGGCGATACTGTCTACATATAAGAACCATTTAGAGAGGTCATTGAGATGAAGGTCAAGTCAGGGAGAACAAACGGAAGTTGATAAATAGTCACAATTCTTCCATCGTGATGGAAAGATATCACACGAAAAAGAGTGGACACAATAGCTTTCATGGCATAGACATAATCTTACCCAAGGAGTAAATCGAAATCCAAGGGGTCTTGGACTACCATAATATCAATAAAGACATTTTTCCCTCCCAAAGTTATGGGAAATTGAGGAAGGACTCCTAAAGGGTGTCTAGTTCTTCTGTTAAAAGCTAACAGATTCTACGTAACCGACACAAGTTGAGGATAACCCAAATCTTGCCAAGCAATAGAGGACAAAATACTAACGAATGAACCTTCATCTATCAGCATCTAAGGAATGTCCTGACCACAAACCTGTATGGTAGTATTGAAAGGAATGTGAGAGGGAAGACGAGGTCTAGTTAGCGCACCCCAATCAAAAAGGATGACCTCATTACTTGGAGGGGGTTCCATGGGAGAAGGAATACCCCCCAACACAATAGATTATGTATCAACGAGAAAAACGTGGGCAGTATCGGGTTTACTCTCTAGCAGAAGAGTAGGATCGACTGATGATGAGATCAGATCGAGCACTTGAGTTTCATTCTCCAAGAGGAGAATGGGGTCAACAGGTGGAAACGGATCGACCACTTGGGTGACACTCTCTAACAGGAGAGTGGGATCGACCGATGATGGATCGGATAGACCACTTTGTCAACTGTTTCAACTAAGGACATGACCAGATTGACCACATGATCAACAGAACTAATCGATGAAAGGACTAGATTGATCATTCCATCAACTTTAGGTGGGTCAAGAGTAAGCTTGCAATAAGCAGCTGGAATTTGAGGTTGGGAAAAAGTGATGTCTTCTAGTAATTTTGAGGCTTCGTCCATATGAGGGAAAAGGTGAGTTTGATGACTCCCTCTCCATAACCCACATGGGAACTTCTACTTTTGTTCTTCCCAACAGTATCCGGACTAGTTGACGGGTGGTCATCAACATGTTGTTTAGAGGATGACGACATGGGTTGGCGAGGGCGTGTACACCATGCTTCTATAACCTTGGATCGACCAGGGAATTTTTACGAAGATGACTATCCTTTCAAAGCCTGCAAGGGTACTTGGGCTGACGAGTTGTTTGGGTGATCTTGGCATCATTAACACTCCCAACACGATTATCAATAACTGGTTGTTTTCCAACATGTCTGGCAGTGGTGTGAAGCTTGGACCCTTTCTTACTTTTCTTCTTCTTAATCTTCCTTTTCTTCTTCTTCTTATCCAACGGGTTACTAGCTTTGGAGCTTTCACTTGGCGAAGAAGATGAAATGGAAGAAGACCTTGAAAGTGAAGAAGGAGAAGAATATCTTACTGGTGAAGAAGGTGAAGGATCAGCATGAAGTTGATTTTCTTAGGGGGAAGTTCTTACAACCGAAGAACTTGTTGCATTCGGGATTACCTGAGTGGAAAACAACCATACCGGTAATCCAATTGTGAGACCTGGAAGGATCAAAGTAGCTATGTAAGGATGACCAACATTTCTGTAAGAAGGAAAAACAAAAGGCTCCCCCGGAGCAGGGGGTGCTTCATTGGTCATTCTGGGAACTGGCGCCATTGAATAAATGTCCAATCGAGAGGCTGCTAGGGAAAACAAATAACAACACTAAGAATCTAGGAAGCAAACAAGCAAACAAAACCTTCTTACAATGAACACACTAGTTGGTGATGAAATCCAACATCGCAGGAACATTGTACGAAGGGGCTGACATAGAGCGGGTGGAAAATTTACGTTGACGACTTGCTTAATAGACTTACACCTTGCTGCAAGCTCCCACACATAATCGTGGGTATACCCTCCAAGGAGCCCGAGTGAGTTTGGCCAACCTCAATTCCAGGTACCCTGAATAATTTCCCCTCTACAGTCACCTTATGTAAATACCCTAAAGAGGAAGGCCACTAAGGTTACCAACTACCACAATGATGCCTAGGGAAACAGTCGATAATCTGATACACATGCAAGGTCAGGGTATCTAAGCCTGAAATAAACTCGAGAAGCTCCCACACATAATCATGGGTATACCCTCAATTGACCCCCAATAATACGCGCAATATCTACACTAAGACCGACAAAGCAGGGTGAGTAACTCTGCCAGTCCTAATGCAACCTCATGATTAACCCTTGTGTTAGAAGGGCTTCCCAGGACAAAATGTAGAAAGTGGATTTAACTCTCCCTATCACAAGATACTGTGTTTGTTTGCAGCTTTGGAAAGTTATCTTTCACACCTATTCCAAATCTCTACAACTAATTTAATGTAGGTTTGCTACCAGAAAATATAAAAATGTCTAATCAATTTGTATAAGCTCTTTATTTTTAAGGTTGTTGTTACTCAAGAGGAAAATGGCGTGGACTAAATGATGTTTTGACCGACTCTAAACAATGCAAAGAAATGAGAATGAAAATATTTCACTTCAATGAAAGCTATATTATGAGATGAAGAAAACGTTTTTCATTCCCATATGCACAATGTCCAAAATTTTTATCAAACTCATCAATATCAAGAGCTTCAAGAAATGAGCCAAAGAGACTGTACACCAATACACGATTCTTGGCCCCCAATCTAATATAAAGTAAGAAATTAAATTTTTTTGTTTCAAAGATAGCTAAAAGCAATAGAAAATCACCATAAAACAAAGCAACCGAAACAAATGTTCTCTTTTAACACGAACTATTCAATAAAAGAAAAAGAAGTTCTTTCACCAAACAATTCTAAAGAAAAAACCATGCTTTGTAACTGAAAGACACTCAAAGCAATAGATCAAATATTTCAAAAGCAAACAAACTAAAACAAGGCAAAGATGGCTAAAAGAAAATTCCAATCTGTCAAGTAGACTGTAGTCAGACCCAACAAATCACCCCAAACACTTATTACATATCTGGGTAGGGAAAACCATCAAAAACTAAAAATTTCACAATCATCGCAAGTTGGAAGACTAACACAGTACGACGATCCTTGATCATCGCAGGCTAGAGAACAAGTACAGTGCGATGACATTGAATTGTTTCAAAAGGTAAGGGTGTGTCGATCTTAGATCGTCGCACTGTCTCTCAAAGTAGGGTGCGACAATCAAAGGAAAAATGGAAAAATAAAAAGTATGGAGGTTTTCCAATAAATTTAACCAGTCTAAGAGTCAGTCTGGATCTCCCAGTGACTCAGAAAAGAAAACCCATGAAATCAAAGCAAGCAAGAAAGAAAAACTAGGAAAACAATATGTTCCCTGGTATGGTCACCAATTTTGTTATAGGATTAATCGGTAAATGCAGACACAAACAAATCTCCCTAATTTCCACAGGAAACTAGAACAAAACAAGACAAAATATAAAATGTTCCCTCAGTTTTAATTATCAAGCATACTAACTAACAAGAGATAAATGACATACCTTTTGAACATTGTTTGTCCTCGCTAGTGCAATCCCTGCTCCGTTCCAAGGCTTATGGGATGTTGAACTTGTAAAAAGACACAAGCCAACGAAGTGAAAGCAACAATGTATATTCAACAAAACCTATGTATGTGATCAAGGAGTCATACAATAAAACAAGACCAATTTCATGGGAAAGAAATATGTTGTTGTATTAAAAATCTGAAAAGGAGAATACCACTAAGGCCTTGATGTTTTAAGGTCCCTTCCAACAGTCCCTTGCTTCCCACACACTTCTGATCCACGGATTATGTGACTGTAGATATGATAGATCCTCACAATTACTATTCAATCAAGCTATAGCCAACTTTTCCAAGCTACAAAACAACTAACTTTCTCCATGAGAGCTCCTCTCCTTTTATAAGCTGAAGAGGATAAGGTGAGGAGGTTGGGATGATCCCACTAAATTAGAAAAGAGAGTAAGATCCAAATCGATCATAGGCCACCTCACCATATAAGCCTCTCCTTCTAGAACCATCGAGAAGATGCTCATTTTTCCCACGTATGAAAATCATCGCACCCCTAGAACTAAGAAGAGTGCGACGACGTTGATTGCCAGGTATAGTACAACATGCGGCAATTTGGGATCGTCGCACCACTATAACTGGACAGGGTGTGATGATCCTCCTTACTAGGGTTTTTACAAAGTAAAATATGATTTCATCTCTCAAGTAAAGTTCTTCTCCCTTCTTTCCTTAGGAATTCATGCCATTGATCCCTCTGAATACAACAGACAAGTTTACATCATTAACGGTCATAAGAGTGATGAAAATAATGTGTAACATGCCATATTGTAGAGCCTCCATCTTATCATCAAGACCTTGTAGACTTTGTTTGTTCATATGCAACCAAACTCTATCTCCTACCTTGAATGTTTTCTCGATTTTATGATGATCATGTTGAGCATTGTAATTTTCCTATGACCTCTTCAATGTCTCTTGTACTTGCAAATGGATCTACCTAATATTTTCAACAATTTTTTTACTTTCAATGCATCTCATGTGATTTCTTCCATCATTCCTCCTTTCTATCCATATATAACATCCAAGGGAGATGGTCAGAAATACCTAGTGCAAGTTTCAAAAGGGGACTTACCAATAGAAATGTGGATCACTCTGTTATAAGAGCGTTGAATATAAATCAAATTTTCATCCAAGGTCTTTGAATGCTTTTTATTATAACCCCTTAAAAGTTGATTTGATGTCCTATTGACTACTTTTGTTTTCCCATCCATCTATGGATGGAAAGTTGTAGATCTCTTCAACTTGGTTTCCATATTCTTCAAAAGCGTAGTCCAAAAGGCATTGAGAAATATGGTATCCCTATTTGAGATGATTCTCCTTCACATCCCAAAGTGAACCTAGACCTTTTCAAAGAACATGTTTGTTGCTTCTTTTCCGTTGATATTATTTTTAGAAGGAAAAAGAATGCACATATTGTTGAACCTCTTAACTAAGACAAATAAATAGTCATGTCCCTTCTTATTTCTTGGAAAACCACCCACAATATCCATGGTGATGCTATCCCATGGTCTAGTGGATACACGTAAGGGATGGTATAAACCTTGATTTATGTTACTGGGCTAGTTAATACAATAAAGTATACATTCTATGATAAATCGAGATACATTTGATTGCATTCTAGGCCAATACACATACCTACATAAGTTGGAAACTATCTTCCCAACACCAAAATTTCCTACAACCTTGGAGGTTTGAGTCTCTTTGATGCGTTGCAGTCTTTCACCTTTAGGAACATAGAGCTTGTCCAACTTGTAGAGAAATAAATTTTGGAGATGATAGTCAACCTTATTGTCACCTTCTTCTACACAAATTTGGCCATGTAGTTGTTAAAAAACCTCTTTAAAGTATGCATCTTCCTTGTATAGATCTAAATATACATCATGGGTAAAATTATCCATGTGCATAAGAGTTCCCAAATTTGTAATGTTTTATAGGGGTGGCCACGAAATCATGTTTGCCAACTTTTTAGTGCTACAATTGTTTATTTGATGACTAGATGAAATTGTTGCAAAAACCCCATCTCTTTGTAGTGCCTCATTTTTTGAAGCTTAATCTAGGCCTACAAATACTATAATGGTTGGTGATTAGTGCAGATGATGTTTTTCTTTCCCATAAGTTAATGCTTCAACTTATTAACAATATGAACCACGACATAGAGTTCTTTTTTGTATGTAGGGTTGTTTAAGACACGACCATGAAACATTTTAGGATGATAGCACGCCAACTTACCTCCCTACATCAAGCCCACACTGATAGCATATCCACTTGCATCTGTATCTTCTTTGAAATACCTCTGCAAATTAAGCAATCTAAGAACCGATGCTTGAATAATATTCCAATTTAGCTCAGCGAAATATTTCTTCTGATTCTTCCCCCACTCGGAACTATTACCATTTTTTGTTATGGAATGAAGTGGTGCATCTATAGTTGAAAATAATGTTATTAAATTACATAAATATTTCACTACCCTAACGAAGATCATAACAAGTGTGACATTAGTAGGAACTGGGCACTTAGGAATGGCTTCCATATTCGTGAGATCTATATTGAGTTCCCCTCCACCATTCACATACCCCAAATACACCAATGAATTCTAAAAAAACTCGAATTTCTTAAGATTAGCTAACATTTGATGGTTTTTTAGAGTCTCTAACATTTGCATGAGATGTGAGATATGATCTTCCCAGGTAGAGCTATAAACTAATATGTCATCTAAGTACACTATCACAAATGAATCTAGAAAGGGACGCAATGCATCATTCATCAAATGCATAAATTTAGTTGGTTCATTACATAAACCAAAAGGCTTTACCAACATTTCATAGAGACCTTGCCTTGTCTTGAAAGCGGTTTTCCAGTTTTCTTCTTCTTTAACTTGTACCTAAAGGTATCCTGATTTGAGATATGACTTGGTGAATTACTTGTCATTTTGCAACTAATTTAACCAAAAAACGATCTTGGGAAAAGGGTACCAATTCTTGAGGTGCAATCTCATTCAATGCTTTGTAGTCGATATACATTTTCCAAGTCTCACCCTTCTTGGGTATTGTGATGATAGGTGAACCACAAGGTAATGTGCGTGGTTGAATTACTCCCTAATGTAGAAGCTATTGAAAATGTTTCTTTGCTTTATTTCCTTCTAGGATGGATTGTCTGTACAACCCAATATTTAGCAATGGGGCGTTAGGAAACAATTGCATCTTATGTTCCACTTCCTTCTTTGGCAATAACCCTTTAGGCTATCCAAGAAATTCTTTTTTGCTTGCAACAACTCCTCTAACTAATATTTTGGCTCTTTATTGCATCCCTCTAGATATGCCTCTACTTGTACCAATTCATCACATAGTTTATCCTTTCTTAAGAAAAGTAATGCAAACTTTTTACTAGAACTAATCATTTCTTTGCTTGGTTAGCACTTATGAGAGATATATTAGATTTACCTTTGTGTGCATTGATTATGAAATATTTACCATCCTTGATTATGTGGTTTTGGTTTTATCTCCTCAAGAATATTGCATCCATAATATACATGTATGGGATTCCAAACACTACACCACACACATCAAGTGGTGTTACATCTACCTCCACCTAATTGATATATTCAACACATAGAAAAATTGATTTTACATTAGTTAGTGACCTTAAACAATGCCTCCTTATTTACCCATCCAATGGATTTGGGTTAGGATGATCATGAACTTCCAATCCAATCTTGTTAACTAGATCTTCTACAATGAAATTGGCCTATGGAAATCCTTCTTACAGTTCTTTGGATTCAGTTCTAGATATAGCTTCCAAAACTTATATACGATGTGACCATCAATATTAAAATTGTTGTAGTGGTTGTTTGGATCCTTACACTAATGTGTGGTGCTTGTTGTCTTTTTGGCCTTTCCTTCCCACTTATTATTCCCCTCCTTTGAAGAAGCTTAGTGGTATTTATGTTTGGAACCACATGTTTCTTGTTTCTTATTCCTTGTATTCTTGAGGTATTGTGATCACACATAGGATTCATCAACTATCCTATGCTTAAATAACATCCCTTTCCTCCAAAAATTACTATGTATACCCCCAAGTACTTTGAGGAGTATGTATAGGCTTCTGGTAGATATACCCAACATAATCACCAATTTTCTAAACTTAGTGGTGTACTCTCTCACACTCTACCCTTTGCATTTGCTTGAAGTAATTCCAACTAATACATTGGTCCCATACATACCCAATATGGTAGAACTAGTATTTTATGAGGGTTTCAAATGTCTCTCACTTAGTTACAAGTGGATTACCCTCCAACCTAAGTTTCTTTGTGTGGCTTTACCACCAAGTTAGGGCATGGCCCTCTAGTTTCTGCCAGGATTTTATTTTTTTTCTCTTCTTCAATGTTCTAGAAACTGAAATAAACTTCTAATTGTTAAAACTAATTATTTAAGTTAACAATATCAATCTCTCCTTGGTAGGGTTTGATGTCCACTTTCACTTCCATTTTAAGTAAAGATTGTGAATAAGTGATGACACTCTAACTTTGTTTCTTTTTCTCCTGCCATTTTTTCGATCCTTTTTTGGGTTTATATTATCCCCCAATTTCTCATACAATGAAACTTCTAAGTTAGACCCATCAACCTCCTCAAATTTTCCAAACATGTTCTCCAGAGACACCATGAGGAGAGCCAACTTATGAGAGATATAGGTGACTTGTTCTTCCATCTTAAAAACTCTCTCCTCTACCTCATTGATATGGATTGTATAGAGAATGACATGAAAGGTAGGAATATGAATGGAAACACACATACATGAATAATACATAGAGAACATTAATACCATCAAACCCATATTTGATTAATGGATGAAATAGGAAAAAATGTAAAAATCAAAGAAATACAAACTAGCTAGAATGGTGGTAGCTTATCTCAGAAAAAGAGGCGTCGACTATTCTCAAGAATACATTAAAGGAGGATGAAATAGACTTCTAACATAATAATCCCTAATATTAAAAAATCCTAAAGATCCAAAACCCTAACTCTATGAGACGAAGCGCCAAAAGGATTGTGGGCCTTGAGGTTGCTAGTGGATATGTCAACTTTATGAGGCTACAAAGTTTGGACACAATCTCCATTTGGGGCACACAGTAGCTCATTGGAAAGCTATAACTGAGAAGTAAAATTTTTGGTAGGCATGGGAAGGCCATGGCCATCCCATTCCCTTGAATGGAAAAAATCCATATATGAAGGCCTCAAAATATCCCCAAAATTTTAGGACCTAAAAAAATGTAGATAAAAAACTATCAAGATGCAGAACCATGTTGAGTCAATGGAAGAGGTGGGTGGCCACAAATTTTCACCTATATCATTCCTCTCCCCTTTGGAAGCAATTATCTCCATTGCATTAAGTTACCTCGTTATATGGGGAAACATTTTTTGAGTTTATTCCTGGTGAGGCACTTGCCTTAGTGAAGATGGTGTCCTGCTTTGGCTACTTGATAGAGTTGTATGTTCTGCTAGTGGGTTCCCTTCATATTATTTTATATGAACTAATTCATTGTAGCATTCTCAATGAACTCAACATTGAGTGTTTAGGGGGAAATTATTAGCCACCTTTGAAGTGTCAAATAGGGGTGGAAAATACAGTTGAAGCAACTCCACATTAAATACTATGTTCAAGCCAAGTAAGGGGGGAATACTCAATTCAAAATAATTCTCACCCATAACCTTTGTAATGGTGTGAGGCCCATATTGGAATTTTATAATCTTCTTATGATTTCTTGTGAGCCTCTCTTACTACAAATTCAAGCACACCTTATAACCAACCTGAAACTTGTGTGGAACCTGATGTTGGTCATGTTGCTTCTTATACTTAGCATTAGTTTTTTACAGGATATCATGAAATTGTTGTTGGATGTGATAGATCTGTTCGACAAATTGTGTTTCTCTATCTACCATGTTCTGAGCATGGGGGGGCTCTTCCTAAGAATATGCAATGGGCAGAGCTACATAAATAGGAGTTGATGGTTGGAACCCTAAGCACACCTAGAAAGGGTTGTGGAGGGCTTTGTTGTATCTATTTTGAACCTATTGAAGGCTCTCATCCCATTTACATGGATTATTGGATTTATACATGCACAAGATATGCACGATCATCCTATTTTTCAGTTTTTTGTCCATCTGTTTAGAGGTGGAAGGTAGTTGTTTTGGTTATCTTGGTGTCCATCAGAGACCATACGTTGAACCAGAAGGTATTGAGGAACCTAGAATCCCTCTCTATAATAATATTCCATGGTAAAGAAAAGACCTTAAAAATGAATTTGATTGTGATACTCTTCTTACATTGTGCCAAAATGGTCATCTTAGAGAACTGATTGACAACCACAAAGACACAATAATTACCATGCTTGTTGGAGGGAAAGTCTAACATGTAATCCATGGGAACTAATTCTCAGGGATTATTTGGGGTTTGTATAAGAGTGTACAACCCCTACTTCTCAATGACAGTTTTAGAAATGACACGGGAAATGCATGATGTGATATGCATGTTGACGTCTTGTTGAAGTTTTGTCTAGTGGAAATACTTTTGAAGTATTGATATTTTGTTCTCCACACTCGAGTGCCCTTCCACCCAACTATAATGTGCCTAATAAATTAGCTTTGCACGCTTGCCTAATGGAACAAAAACATGGCCCAAATAGCACAAAAGTGTGTCTTGGAGGTGAAAGTCTCAAACTTGTTTACATGTTCCTACCGTATGATATGAAGCAATGAATTCAAGATCATTCTCATATAATTGGGGCCACCCAGAGGTCTCATTCAAATAGGAGTTAAGATCAATGGTTAGTGCAACAAATCAGGGCTGATTGAGGTAGTTTGCAACACGGTTTATGTTTCCCTTCTTATCTTTAATGTTCAAGTGGAATTGTTGCAAGTACAAGGACCACTTCTAATTGCGATCGATTTGTAAATTTCCTTGTGCCTACATGAATTGTAGAGTATTGTGATCAATGTGGAATATCATTTCATTTCCCATAATATAATGCTTTGACTCTCAACATCCCTACATAATGGAATACATCTCCTTTTCATAGGTGGGATACTTCTGAACAATATTAGAGAGTGTCTCGTTGTGATAGGCCACTAGATGTCCATGATGAGTGACGACTACACCGATATCATAGTTAGAGGCATCTGTCTGAATATCGAATGGTTGTTGCAGATCTAGAATAGTGAGGATTGTTGTCGAATAGAGGTGGAATTTCGTATCCTCAAATGATTTCTATTGTAACTCAGACCAAGAAAACTTGGCTTTATCTCCACCCTTCGTCACTTGGCTTAAGCTCCAAGTGATATGAGGGAACCTCAACATGAACCTACAATAGAAGTTGGAAAGGCCTAAGAAGTTGCTAGAGTTGTTGGGGCTGGCCAATAAAAAATGAATTGGATCTTGGCTGGGTCCACATGCACCCCATGTTCTTCCATGATGTGTCCTGGATATTGAATTCTCTACATGCCAAACGTGCATTTCTCTAAATTGGAGTATAAATTGTGTTTTCATAGAGTGCTTATGATATTTTGAATGTGTTGCAAATGGTCTTCCCAATTTCTGTTGAAGATGAGGATGTCATAAAAATATACGACCACAAAAGATTTTGTGAACGATTGAGAGATGTCATCCATCATCCTCATGAATTTTGTTGTAACATTAGTCAAGCCAAAAGGCATGACCAAAAACTCAAAGAGGTGTTCTTTAGAGTTGAAAGTGGTTTTCCATACATTGGTTTATTTAATTGGGACCTGGTGGTAGCTTGAATTCAAATAAATATTACTAAATAAATTGGCACCCTTAAGCTAATAAAGGAGATTGTCAATCCCAAGGATCGAGTACCAATTCTCAATAGTGATTTTGTTTAAAGCTCTTTAATCAATACAGACTCACCATGTCCCATGCTTCTTCTACACCAATAAAATTAGGATCCCACAAGGAGAGGAGCTTGATCAAATGTGGGTGTTTTGGATGAGCTCATGAATTTGACACTTTGTTTCCTCATTGTCCAAAAGAGGGCATCTGTATTTGGGGCCATTAGTTAAAGAAGCACCAGGTATCAAGTCAGTTGAATGTTTGACCTAGAATTGAAAATGCACCCCTAAAGGTGAGGTGAATATATCTCTCTATTCCTCCAAAATTTTGTCCACTTGCTTTTGTTGTGTAGAGAGGCCCCATGCTAAGGTGGTGGTCGTAACAATGACCTTCTATTCATATTCTCACCAAACCATGAAGAGAACACATTTTCTAGTCTAAGAGATTACCTTTATGCACTTATTTTCCGAGACAAAAGAAATTGTAGTAGTCGAGACTACCTCTCGTCCCATATAGAGATGACCTCCCAAAGTAGAAATGAAACTACGAGGCATAGTGATCCAGGTGGATATCAGGGGCCACCCACCTTTTCCAAATGGCTCAAAACAGTTTTCTGGCCATTTTGGAAATTTACTATTTTTAGCAGGTTTTCACCTCTGGGGCCATTTTGAGGGCCTAAATGAATTTTCTTCAAGATATAGGTTCTAAATGATATCCAAAGGCATAATTGAGCCCCCAAAATGAATCTCCTCGATGATACCTTTCTAACGAGCTATCACACGCCTAAAACGGAGGTCATATGCAAAAGTTACGACCCCGGAAGTTGATGCACCAACTTACCCAAAGGAGGCCCACATGACTTTTGGCGCTTCATCTCCTAGGGTTAGGTTTTTGGATGTCTAGGAATTTTGGCATTCCCGATTATTGTAAAAAGTCCTCCAGAGCNTAGTTAAAAAGGTCCAACCCTTCCAGCGACAGGTTCGTGAGGACCTTCAACAAACCAAGCAGCGCGACGGTTCCAACAAGGCAAGCAACTCACCAAGATTCAGATTCAGTAATCGCTTTCCCCTCTCCCCCGGGAACTCAACGCAATGGAGACCATTGCTTCTTAAGGAGGGAGGATTGATCCAGGTGGATATCGGTGGCCGCCCACTTTCTCCAACTGGCCCAAAACAATTTTTTGACAATTTTGGTAATTTACTATTTTTAGCAGTTTTTTCGGGGCCTGAACTTCCGGGGCCATTTTGAGGCCCTAAACGATGTTTTTTTGGGTATGTTTCTCTTGAAAATTAGCATATATAATGCTATTTTTCCTTGAGCATTGTATTTCTCAGATAGATCTTTCCAACGAGCTATCATACACCTAAAACGGAGATCGTATGCAAAAGTTACGACCTCGGGAAGTTGATGCACCAACTTACCCAAACGGGACCCACATTACTTTTGACGCTTCATCTCCTAGGGTTAGGTTTTTGGATGTCTAGGACTTTTGTCATTCCCGCTTATTGTAAAATGGCCTTCAAATCCTCATTGTAATTATCTTCTCACGGATGCGAGTAGCCGACACATCTCTTCTCAGAGATAAGCTACCACCATTCTAGCAAGTCTTTCACTCTGTATTTTACAGTCTCTATACATTTATTTCATTAATAGAAATCGTGTATTACTGTATATCTCTGACACTTGTTATTTCCTCTATATCTTTGTTATTGTCTCTCTTGAAATATCTCTAAATATTCGTGTGTTATATCTCCGCTCTCATTTTGCGCCGAAAATCATCTAGATCAGTGGTATCAGAGCAGGCTGCTCTTGATCATTTTTTTTAGTGCATGTCCCCGACGAGGTCCGAGTATAGAAAGTTGGGCCTCGAGCTTGTCTCTCTTGAATACAATCTCTCTCGCACACCCAAGAAACCCTCAATGGCGGAAGAAAAGAAAAAGGATGAAGCAGACGATCCTATCAATCTGTTGCTTGAGCAAGCTCTCATGCGAGAGAGGGACGAAATGATGGAGAATTTTGCCCACATCCTTCAACACCTGCCGATAGAATCAAGTGCATCTTCATCAAGCGGCCACTTTGGAGGCACCTCACCTTTCAAGGTACAATTTAATTTTGATATTCCTGTATTTGAAGGACAGATAGATGCAAAAGCCCTAGAAAAATGGTTAACTCTGTTGGAAGGTTATTTCTCTGTTCACAATTTTTTTGACAAAGAAAATATCACCTTTGCACTCCTTAAAGCTCTCCCTCATGTCAAACATTGGTGGGAAACTTACTGGGAGAAAAGTTCCACAGAGGAGTCTGGAGTATATGGGGTCGATCCCACTTGGGATTTTTTTGTGGATGCGGTAAAAGAACAGTATTACCTTGTTGGCAACTATGAGGACCAATACATGAGATGGACCACGCTGAGGCAAGAGAGGGGCCAAGCAGTTTCGGAGTTCACCAATACCTTCCATACCTTGCGCACCAAGCTGGGTATCAAAGACTCTGAATGACATTTGGTTATGAAATACCGTGGGGCTCTACACCGATACATCCAAACTGAAACGGATTTTCTGGACATCTCATCACTCGGTGCTGCCTATTGAGATGTTGTTAAAATCAAGCAGAAATTTAAGAATCAGAACAAATGGGAGTTTGGGTCTGCAAATCCACAACAACCAAAGTATGAAAAAGACATCCCTAACAAACAGTCTCCCGGAAAATAGTCCAAGCCACAGGAAAAGAAGGGTCATGGGAAGACAAAGAAGGACACCGGAAAATGGTGCGATTTCCACAAAATCCCCTAGCACAACACCGATGAATGTCGCTCAAAACAATCATTGGTTTCCGAGATCAAAGACAAGGAGTCGAACCTTGATTCTAAATCTGATTATGAAAATACTGGTAAAAGACAGATCATCGACGCAAACCCCACTGCTATTGTCGCCACTGTAGCAATTCAACCAGAAGAACCAACAGATCCAGAAGAGGGGGAGCACCTTTTTCATTCACAGATGTGGGTGAAGGGGTCCTCGCTACATATTATTGTTGATAGCGGAAGCCAGAAGAACCTCATCTCAGCAGAGGTCTTCAAACAGTTGGGATTGTCGACAACACCACACCCGCAACCATACAACATCGGGTGGCTTCGTCAAGGACGAGATCTTCGTGTCAGCCAGCAGTGTCGATTGTCATATAGCATCCAACCCTTCAAGGATGAGGTATTATGTGATGTTTCCCCACTGGATGTCTGTGATGTTCTCTT
>SNQJ01S0001751.1:83754-112956 GCA_010110895.2 Picea sitchensis
AGAAAATTCATCTTCTCCACAATCTGTTCAAAGGGTGAACAGAAGGATACTGCAGCCACCACAGCTTCGGCCAAAGCACCTTCTATCCAACAGAAGCAGGTCGACAAGGTTGCAGCAAAGCATGCAGATTCCTTCTGTACACAGTCATCTAAAATATCCAGACTGGTTAAAAAGGTCCAAACCTTCCAGCCACAGGTTCGTGATAGATTTCCACAAACTAGGCAGCGTGACTTCTCCAGCAAGACAAACAGCTCACCAAGATGCAGATTCAACAAATGCTTTTCCCTCTCCCCCGGGAACTCAATGCAATGGAGACCATTTCTTCCTAAGGAGGGAGGATTGATCCAGGTGGATATCGAGGGCCACCCACCTTTTCCAAATGGCTCAAAATAGTTTTCTGGCCATTTTGGCAATTTACTATTTTTAGCAGGTTTTCACTTACGGGGCCATTTTGAGGGCCTAAATGAAGTTTTTTCAATATTGAGGTTCTCAATGATAGTTGAAGGCACGATTGAGCCCCCAAAATGAATCTCCTCGACGATACCTTTCCAACGAGCTATCACACGCCTAAAACGGAGATCGTATGCAAAAGTTACGACCCCGGGAAGTTGATGCACCAACTTACCCAAACGGGGCCCACATGACTTTTGGCGCTTCATCTCCTAGGGTTAGGTTTTTGGATGTCTAGGAATTTTGGCATTCCCGATTATTGTAAAAAGGCCTCCAGAGCCTCATTGTAACCATCTTCTTGTGAATGCGAGTAGCCGTCACATCTCTTCTCAGAGATAAGATGCCACCATTCTAGCGAGTCTTTCACTCTGTATTTTTACAGTCTTTGTACATTTCTTTCATTAATAGAAATCGTGTATTACTATATCTATGTGTTTATGGTTGCATATCTAATATATTTCTGTTATATTACTGGATATACGTGATATCTTTGTGCATTTCTTTATTATATCTCCACTCTCATTTCGTGTCGAAAATAATCCAGATCACATAGAGTTTTCAACAACATAATGTTTCTATATATAGGGTTGTCCTAAAATAACATCACAAAATATGAGTGGGGCAACATCACATAATAGCTTATCTTTTAAGGGCTCGAGGCCATATGACAGGAAACATTATTGGTTGACACAGAGGTTTTGTCCCTAGCTCAACCAACCGATGGTGTATGGTTGGGGGTGTTGTGTTGTCAAAAACTTCAATCCATCGATGACATTAGTTGAGATTAATTTCATCTAATTATCATTGTGAACAATGAAATGTAGTGGAGTCCCTCTCACCCACATTTGTGAATAGAAGAGGGGCTCGCCCTCCTCGATATCCTCTAACACTTTTGTTTGAATATTTATAGCTAGAATGGTAGCACTAGGTTCTCCGTCAATGATAAACTTTCCCTTATCCTACTCAAAATCAAAGCCTAAGCTAGAGTTCAATTATTTTTCTTTTAGCTCACCCAACATGGATTGTTTCAAGCGACATTCATCAGTTTTATGCTAGGGGATTTCATGGAACTGACACCACATTCTAGTTTCCTTCTTCTAATTCTCATTGTCCTTCTTTTCCTGTGACTTGTATTGGTTGTATTGAGGTTTTATATCTTGTATATATCCTTTGTTATGTGAGTTGTGGCCACCTTTACCATGATTTTGTTGCAGCAAATTTGCAGACCCAAACTCCTACTTATTCCTCTACTTAAATTTCTACTCAATTTTGACATAATATAAATAAGTATATTCGAGTGAGGAAATGTCAAATAAATCCTTCTTTGATTGGATATAACCATGTAGGCCACTACAGTACTTCAAAACTAGGTTCCACTCACAGTCTTTAATACCCAGCTTTGAGCGTGGGGTATGAAATGTATCATTGTACTACAACATTGTCTGGTCTCTATCCTAATGCAGAGTTGTACATCTTGTGTACTCATCATAGTTTCCAACCGGGTAGAACTATACCTTGAGGGAATAAAAAAAAAATTCCCTAGTGGATTCTACCCTAAATGTTGTAGACTCGTCTCCATCATGTCTTTCCCAATAACTTTACCACCAATATTTGACATGGGGAAGGGCCTTAAGGAGTGAAAAAGTGATCTTTTCGATGACTGAGTTTTTTTTAATAGTATAATACCCTCTAGCAAATTTAATAATTTCTCTAAACCACTTGCATCTATATTTCCATAGAATAAAGTAATGTCAAAGTTAACATGTACCTTGAAGGGTTTTACACCTCTGAAATGGTTGATTGTTGAATATGTGTGGTCTTTTTTGGAATTTGTTAAAGGATATGGGAGAAACTTTCCATCATATTGTTCCTTTGTTGTGCAAGGGCTRACTTGAGCAACAATTTGATAGCATCTCTTGCTCTGTTATCTCTCTTTTCATTCACCATGGGAGGCTTCTTGGGTCAACGAGACTKGACTTTCCCAAGTGAAATTATTTTGAGACCCAACTCTCTATACCCTGGCCTCATCGAGAACATGTGTTGTAACATCCAGCATTGATAGTTCCTCACACGTATCCTCAATTCATACGGTCGGGTGGTCGACCTACATCTAGATACAATCAGTCGAGTGATCGACCATATATATACATCAGTCGGTTGAGTATTTGACAAGTCTGGCATTTGGACAATAAACCRTCGGTTGAAGATAGTTTGGTGGTGTATCGACCAGCCCAACAATCAACTACGAGTTGGATGCATGAACGATCGRGTTGATCATCCTTGTTGATTCAACTAGAAAAATGAAAAATTGATGAAGTAAACTCTAAAAACCGACAGTTATATGTGGATAAGATCCTCTCAATTTCTTGGAAGTTGGTTAGATATTGAGGATATAAATAACAAACCTCTTAAATAATTATCATCAAGTGATCAAGCAATATTATATGGTGATATTAATGTCCAATATGTAGTGTGATGTTCCGATCACAATGCGCTTTCCTTAAGTGTTGTAACAGTGTCTTTAGACACCACCTTTGACTTCAAAACTATTCTTCCCATTTCTATTATCTATATAATTGTTTGTATATTTCGTAATAGGTTCCATCCTATTCCCCAACATGGTATTAGAGCCAATGGTTTGAAACCTCGCATGTTATCCATTAACCTTGCTAAATTCGATATGTTGTGTGATTGACTCTGGGTCGATGGTTTGTCGATTGGAATTTATTGAAATAGAATTTGTTTGTCTAGATATCGAAGATGGCTTCAAATATTGATCATGTTATTTTGAATGGATCAAATTATGCATTATGGGCACCAAACATGGAAACCCTATTGAAGAGTAAACAATTATAGTATTATATGAAGACTGGGATTATACATCAAATAGACGATCATGCAAATTTCATTGTTGACGGCAAGAAGGATGGGGACGTGGGGGTCATCAAGACCTTTATCTCATGGGAGATTCATTTTCACCTAAGTGGAATCGACTACCCTCACCAAGTATGAAAGAAGTCAAAGTCATTGTTCAACAGAGTCGACGGAAGCCATGTCATGTAGTTGGAGAAATAGTTGTGTCCCTCACACACTTCAACAGAATGATGACACAGAATGCAAGAATCAGATGTTAGTCGAAATGGATAGATGTTGTTTCTAGGCCAAAGATCTGCCTCCTTGCATTTGGGGTAAAGTGGTGTATTTTTCAAACTATCTACTTAATCACATATCACTCACGTTGTTACTTCCATGACTTTAGTTGAACAATGGTGTGGGAAGAGTCCTTTAGTTGACCACCTTCGTGTGTTAGGAGGTGTTTCCTGGGATCATTTTTCTGATGATTGCAGAAAGACGTTAGATGCAAAGAATCATGCTTGCATCATGATGGGATACTATGAAGATTCAAAAGTATATCGACCGTTTGATCCTATCAAACAACAAATCATTATTAGATGAAATGTGTGGTTTGATGAGAAGTCTTGTGGCATCAAGTTGTTGTTGTGGAATCAAGTTGTTGAAGGCCTCCTCTGTATTGATGCAGGATGATCCCTTTGATGTTGTCTCCAATAATAGTTTTTGTGTTCCATTTTTCAGTCCTTCTACTCGACAGTCAAACTTTGTTCTTGTTTCGACTAGACCGTTGACCTATGAATTGGTTAGTCTGTCGATATCTGTTTCGAATGGTTTTCCATCTTCGTCGCCTAAAATTGTTCAGACTTCTTTTCAACCCTTTGCAATGAACAAAAATTCACCTATACCTTATCTACCTAGATGGGTTTCCAATACAATGGAAGTTGTTGGACCTAATGTTCATAATGTTTCCTCTGGATGACAAACTCGAAGTCAAAATAAACATGTTAGCATTGAATTGATGACTCATGTGCTTGAAACTTTTGATCATGTTACCTACTCAGATGCTTAAGGAGGACCTAAATAGGTGTTTTTTTTTCTTCATATGAGATATGATCGATATATTATTACAATGATGAGTGTTCCATATATAGGGAACATATGGTGACCATCCATGAAAGGATGTGTCCCTTGGATAATCAATAACTATTTATTATTATAATTTACTTATTATATATTGATCCAAAAATGATCCAGAGAAGGCTAAGAACAACTCAGAACTCCTAGAGGCAACTGAGGATGCTTAAAATGGCCTCAACAAACAAAGAAAGGGCAAAAATTCAAAGTTCTCAAAACTCAGTGAAAATGACATTATCGCGAAGAGCGCATCGCAAGATTTCTAACGGTGCAAACGACTTGTCAAACGGAGTTATGGATCGAAAGATATTTGTGGTCACAGTTTGGTCAACCTAGCCCAGTTAGTAGGGGGATGAGTTGGAATCCTTACTGCTGACGTCAACATCTGTACAGTACACATGGCAGGAGCAGAATGTGACACGTGTCATGTTGAAGTCATCATGGTGACGTGGTAGCACCAGAGGCTACCATGTGTCACCCAATTTTGGCACTTTTAGACCAATCAGTGGACTAATAGGATTGTGCCACATGGTAGTCTGTATGGTTCGTACAACCATGTGGCATGATTACATGGCACTGACATGAAAGGATGACATGGAAGTGGTGGTTCGGTTGAATGAGAGGCTTCCACGTGGCCCAATCAGGGGTTGCGATGTGACGGGCGAAAAAAGAACAATTACTACCCGTATCCAATTTTTGAAAAAAAATATGGATTGGCAGGTCCACCAAATCTAGCAGACCATGCAAAATCCAGCCACATCCTAAACCGTTAGCACCTCAGATAGAGCCACCGCCAAATTTGGCAGAAACAACATTATATATATAACATATGGTTTCAACAATCAATCCAAAAGGGGGAGGCCCGTGGGTTTGACTCCGAGACCTCCTGCCCACACTACGCCTTAATACTCACGCCCAAACCAACGGGCCAACAACCCATAATTTGTAATGATCATCATAGATTTTACTTAAGTGTTGAGTCCGTCGAGCCCTGGGAGGAGGAGATGCGTCTGTGGTACGACTGTGGGAAAACATTTCGATGCAATACAATCATTAATTGCAGGTTTCAGGAGGGCACGAAAACCGAGATAAATTTCTTCTTAGCCCTGGGAGTACCAGACTCAGATCGACGTGTGGAGACAGTCATTTTTTGGTAATTCAACGCCACGAATTTAGTGTTGTTGTTTGTTTTATGATCTGAGAATTATTTGTGCAGCTTGATTTTAGAATGAGGTATACTTATATATTTTTCCAAATTATTTTGTTGAGTTAATGAAAAAGCCTACCCATTTGATAGCAGGACCCAAAGACGTAGTCCACCAGGGATGAACTCCGTTATCAAGCTTTTGTGTTCATATTTGATGCTTATGTCTCTTCATTATTGAGCTTTTCCTTCTTTAATGGTGCACTTTAATTTATGCTCATTTAATGTAATTCTTTATAAGTCACTCAATGAAAACATACTGGATCATGTTGGTATTAGAGCAGTCGTCTTTGACTTGAATTGTTGAGTGTGAATGCTTACTAGGGCTAAGAATAAACAGGGTGAAGGAACTCTTAAGAATTTCAATCTTGAAGTTGGTCGTGCATCCCAAAGGAAGAAAATGGAAAAAGAAGACAAGTGTGATGAACAAGATAAAAACTTTCATATGGTCTTTTATCGCATGTCAGAAATGGTTGAACGAATGTATGGAGATTACGAGAAAAGGATACAAAAGAAAGGGAAGGAAAAGGAATCAAATGTTGATGATGATGCTTTGGTAAACCAAGCGGCTAGAGGAGATCCTCCTGAGCCTCCATCTTCACCTTCAAGTTCTATTTCTTCTTCCTCTAAGCATTCTCATCATTCTAGCCATAAAGCCTCTTTTAAGAAATCATTATTAAAGATTGATGTAAAATTTGTTTTACCTATGTTTAATGGAGATGTTAATCCTGAAAAGCTAGATAATTGGATTTGACAAGTTGAAGTATATTTTCGTGTTCAACATATTTATGAAGAGGAACTTAAAGTGCAATTGGCTTCTCTTCAGATGGAAGACACCGCTCTCGTATGGTGGGAGAGAAAGCTTTGGGACAGAAGTAAGTGTGGTAATATTCTTTCCTTGTGGTCGGAATTTAAATCAGAAATAAGGAAGCAATTTTATCCATTAGGTTATTTACATAAAGCAATGATGGGATGGAAAACTTTAAGACAAAGTAAAGGTCAAACTGTACAAAGTTTCACAGAAGAATTTAGGAAGAAAGCTCTTGCATTAAACATTTCTTTGNCACTCATTGCAAGAAAAGCGGTCATGATGATGAACATTATTGGAAACTACATCCAGAAAAGAGACCAAAACAGTTTGGTGGAAAGGGGAAGACAAAAACCATTACTACAGTGCAACAAGATCTTGGTTCCAATTCAGGAGATGAATGAAGGATCAAAGGAATTGGAGTACAAGGTAAATATTCCCTTCATGCTAGTTCAAGTTCCAATAATGAATCTCATGATGATGAGTGAAAGAGGAATGAATCATTTCACATAAGAGTTGTATCTAAACACACTAAGATAGATACATTATTTGATTTCGGTTCCCAAGTAAACTTTATATCTGAAGTGCTTGTCAAGAAGATGGGTCTTGAAATGAAACCACATCTGAAGCCTTGTCCTCTTGGTAGGGTATGTGATAAAGCAAAACTTAATGTCACTAAACAATGTAGGGTCATATTTTCTATTGCTTTGAAGTTGATTGATGAAGTGGATTTGGATGTCGTACCTCTTGATATATGTGGCATAGTGTTGGGAAGTCCTTATCTTTATGATAGAAAAGTAGTCTTTTTTCGTCATGAGAACAAATACGACCTTACTAAGGGAGGAGTGGAATATATTGTTAGATCTCACAGCATAAGGGTAAACACAACACTTGTTAGTGCATGGAAAATGAAAAGAGTCATAAACACTAATAAGAGATATGTACTCATGTTCGTAAGAAAGAAATATGTCGGGACATCCAACGCTTTCCAAGGATGTGATCCTTCTCATAAAAAGGAATTAATTGATATTGTTTCCAAGTATGATGATATTTTTCAGGAACCAAATGGGTTACCTCCTAAGAGGGAAATCCAACATGAAATAGATCTTCAAAATGATTCTCCTCTTCCTAATGTGGGCATGTACAGGATGTCAGTTGTGGAGATGACAGAGATCAAGAAGTAGGTACATGGCTTATTGGATCAAGGGGCATCAGGCCCAATTCATCTCCTTGTGGTTCTTCAAGCATGATGGTGCCAAAGAAAGATGGCACATGGCGAATGTGTGTCGATTATCGGGCCTTAAATAAAATCAAAGTGAGAAATCGATACCCTCTTCCTCGTATAGATGATTTACTTGATCAGTTAAAGAATGTTGTTTATTTCACTAAGTTGTATTTATGCAGTGGATACCATCAAATCAAGGTTGCAAAACATGACGCATGGAAGACTTCCTTTAAAACCAAACAAGGATTGTTTGAGTGGTTAGTTATGTCATTTGGGATTTGTAATGCTTCAACAAATTTCATGTGTGTGATTAATGATGTATTCAGGCCTTTTCTAGATGACTTTGTGATTGTATATTTAGATGATATTCTTATTTTTAACGAGACTTGGGATGAATATGTGAGGAATGTAAAGCAAGTATTGGATACTTTGCAAAGGGAAAATTTGTATGTAAAATTGTCTAAATATGAATTTGGCAAGACTGCACTTGTGTACTTAGGTCATATTGTAGGAGGAAGACAATTAAAAATTGATCCTTCCAAAATCGATGTAATTGTAAATTGGCCTGAGCCAAAAAGTGTAACGAAGGTCTGAAGCTTCTTAGGTGCAGTCGAGTATTGGAGGAGGTTAATTTAAAACTTCTCCTTTATAGTAGCTCCTTTGCATGCCTTAACCAGTGTGAAGAACACTTTTCAGTGGGAAGGAAAGCAACAAAAATATTTCGACACTTTAAAGGAGAAGAACAGTACCGCACCAATATTAGCACTGTCGAATCTTCAACAACCTTTTGAGATCGAGAGAAATGCCAGTGGATATGCCATGGGTGTAGTATTGATGCAATATCATAATCCTATATGTTACCACTTTGAAACTTTTAACCAAGTTGTTGTTAACTATCCTACATATGATAAAGAGTTGTATGCATTAGTTCAAAGCATAAAGAAATGGAAGCACTACTTGTTAGGGAAGGAAACAATCATACATGCAGATCACCAACCCTTACTGTATCTCTAAGCATAGACCAAACTACAACAATCTTGACACTACAGATGGATGGGTTTTCTACAACAATTTCACTTGGTAATCAAGTACAAAAAGGGTACAAGTAACAAGGTAGTCGATATGTTTTATAGACCTCCTATTGTTGCTTCTATTATTTTGAAGAATACTTATTTATCTCATGATATCTATGTAGAGAAATATGCCATTGGTGAATATTTTAAAGAAGTATGTGAGAAGATAACCCATGGTGCACAGGTAGACAACTATTTTCTGCAAGGAAAACTACCCTACCATCTTGGAAAACTATGTATTCCTACAAGTGAAGAAGTCCATGTAATACGAGAATCTCAGACTTATCTTGTGTCTGGGAATTTTGGGGTAGGAAAAACTATGGCTCAATTGTAGAGGTTTTCTTACTGGCCTCAAATGAAAGCAATTGTAACTAAATATGTAAATGGGTGTGTGATGTGTTCTAGTTGTAAGCCCACTAATAGAAAACTGGGGCTATACTCACCACTTCCTATTCCATCCCATCCATGGGAAAGTATCTCCATGGATTTTGTAGGGGGTTTACCAATGACCAAAGGGGGTCATGACTATTTGTATGTTGTAGTGAATAGGTTCAGAAAGATGTGTATCTTGATGCCATGTAAAAAGCAGATCATTGTTGAGCAGACTGCTAATCTCTTCTTTCAGTATGTTTGGGTTCACTCTGGGTTACCCACATCCATTATCTCGAATCAAGATACTGGATTCCTTGGGGACTTTTGGAATAGCTTGTGGAGAATGATGGACACCAAATTGAAGAGGAGCACTACTTTCCATCCACAGACCGACGGACAGACAAAGGTGGTAAACATAACGATGGTACTTTTGACTCGAGGCTACTGTAGCAAGCATCCCAAATTATGAGATGAACAGATACCCTATGTACAACATGTTTACAATCGAGCTTTGCATTCCTCCACTCAGAGTTCACCTTTTGAGACATGTTTCAGGTACCTACCTAAGGTTCCTTTGGACTTGATGTATGGGAGAGATACCGATGTGAATGAAGAACAAACAGAGGACAGACCCTGCAAGTTCATCCATAGGATCAAGCAGGTGCACCAAGAAGTCAGGGAACAGTTAGAGAAAAGTCAAGCACAGTATAAATCTCGACATGACAAGCACAGGGTTGATCATCAGTTCCATATTTGAGACCGGGTAGGGGTTCACATCACTAAGGAGATATTGAAGGGTGAAGGAAAGAAAATCAAGCCCGTTCGTTATGAACCCTTCACTATATTGGAGAAAAGTGGTACCAATGTTTTCCATTTGGACCTTCCACCTTATATGCAGATTTACTTAGTTGTGAACGTACAGAGCTTGAAACGTTTTGAGCTTCCTGTGATCATGGACCAGGATGAGGAAGTTTCAATACCTTCAGTTGATGAGTTTGCTTCTGAGTACTTGGATGAGTTATAAGAAGATATCATCCTGGACATAAGGACAAGGACTTCACGCAGGGGTGATGTTGATTATCTTCGAGTAGGATTAAAAGGCACACATCCAAGCAAGGCAAAGTGGATTGAGAAAGACAAAGTGAGGGGACTCTTCCCTCACTTATATGTTGATTGATGAAAGCTTTTGGTGGTCCAAAAATCTCTCAGTGGGATGGCGGGATCCAAAAAGGATCGAGAGAAGGATAAGAACAACTCATAACTCGCATAAGCAACTTAGGATGCTCAGAATGGCCTCAACAGATAGAGAAAGGGAAAAAATTAAAAGTTCCCAAAACTTGGTGAAAATGACATTATCGCTAAGAGGGCATCGCAATATTTCTAACAGTGCAAATGGATCGTCAAACGAAGTTACAGATCGAAATATATTCGCAGTCAAAATTTGGTCAACCTAGCCTAGTGAGCACAGGGCTCACTAGGCATGAGTCAGCATCCGTACTGCTGACGTCAACATCTGTATGAATGACATCAAGATCTATATAGTACACGTGGAAGGATCAGAAGGTGACATGTGTCATGCTAACATCAACATGGTGACATGGCAGCACCATAGGTTGCCACGTGTCACCCAATTTTGGCACTTTCGGACCAGTCCATGGACCAATAGGATTGTGCCATGTGGCATTCCATACGATCCATACAACCATGTGGCAGTCCATACGATCCATACAACCATGTGGCATGATGACATGGTGTTGACACGATAGGCTAACATGGCAGTGGTGGTGTGGCAGAATGAGAGGCTGCCATGCGACCCAATCAGGGACTTCCACGTGGCAGGCGACAAAAGGACAATGACAGCCCGTATTTGAATTTTGAAAAAAAATATGGATTGGAGGGTCCACCAAATCTAGAGGACCACACCAAATCCGGCCACATCCTAAACCGTTAGCACCTTGGATAGAGCCACCGCCAAAGTTAGTAGAAACAACATTATATATATATAACATATGGTTTTAACAATCAAGCCAAAAGGGGGAGGCCTGCGGGTTTGACTATGTGAACTCCTCCCCACACTATGCCTTAATACTCACACCCAAACCAATGGGCCAACGACCCATGCTTTTTAATGATCGTCGCAGATTTTACTTAAGTGATGAGTCTGTCGAGCCTTGGGAGGAGGAGGCATGTGTGTGGTATGGTCGTGGGCACACATTTCAAGGCAGTACAATCATTAATTGTAGGTTGCAAGAGGGAACGAAAATTGAGAAAAAAATCTTCTTGGGCATGGGAGTGTCAGAGTTGTATCGAGGCGTGGAGTTAATCATTTTTGGGTAATTCGATGCCATGAATTCAGTGGTGTTGTCTATTTTATGATCTGATCATTATTTCTGCAGCTTGATTTCAAAATGAGGTATACTTATGTATTTTGCCAAATTCTTTTGCTGAGTTAATGAAAAAGCCTACCCATTTGAGAGTAGGACCCGGAGACGTAGTCCACCAAGGAAAAACTCCGTTATCAAGTTTTTTTGTTCAGATTTGATGCTTATGTCTCTTCATTATTGAAATTTTCCTTCTTTAATGGTGCACTTTAATTTATGTTCATTTAATGCAATTCTTTATAAGTCACTCGATGAAAAGATCTCAGATCATATATAGTATTTAATAATCAATAATTATATTATTAATTATTAATCTAAGAGATTGTTTTCTCGATGTTTTCCAAACATCAACACTCCCTCTTAATGAGGGAGACATTTTGAACCATGCCAAGCTTGTCTCTGAAGTATACAAACTTCACTCTAGACTCATGAAACTTGTTTGTGAGTCTTTGGGAGACATCTCTCTCCCACCTGAACCGAGGAGAAACTCCTTCTACGACTCTCTCTCTAAGCTAATTGACTCTCTTTGAGATCAGTCTCACTCTCGGTCCGCTGTAATATCATATAGAATCTCGATTCTTTATCATTCCTTGTCAAATCACCATGACTAGGACAAAGACCACACCAGGATCTTTCACCACAGGTAAACACCTATGAGTGAATGTCATCTTGATTCTAAATAATATGTGGAAAGCACTTCAAGCACCTCAAGTCCATATTATTCCTTGTCATGATCAAGGAAGGACTACACCTGGGCCCATTTACCACAAGTGCACCTTTATGATAAATGTATCCTATCTCCCTTGGTCTGCAGCCCAATCTAGGAGAAGGTTCGCCCAATGTTGAAACATCAACACTCCCTCTTATCTAGGGAGGTATCTTTCCACAATAGTACACAAATATTATCTAGTGGTACAAAACCACTGCTAGTAGCACACATCTACTATCTAGTGACACACAATCACTACCAATGTTGCACAACTACTGTCCAGAGACACACAGTCTCTGACAGTAGTACACAACCATTGTAGTAGCATACACAATCATTGTAGCAACATACACAACTGTTGTAGTAGTACACAACTACTGTCTAGAGACACACAATCTCCTCTAGTGGTACGCAACCATTGTAGCAGAAAAAGGGTTGTCACACATGGCACTCTCATGTGGAATTCTATGGGCTGCTCCCTCTAGAAACACTAGGGTCAACTCCCCATAGTGTGTGACATAAAGGTAAACTCCTTTGACATGTCCTCATGTGCTCTCCACAAGGGGCGTTGGGCTATAAGCCCAAACTCACTTATCCCTTCTTAGATAAGTATCTCACTTGTCCCTTCTCAAATAAGTATCCTCATAGATCAACTCAACTCAGTTCACAGAGGAGTACGATTTGGAGAATGTATGTAACACATGGCACTCCCATGTGGACTTATAGAGGCTACTCCCTCTAGAAACACTAAGGTCAACTCACCATAGTGTGTGATGTCAAGGTCAACTACCTTGACATGTCCTCATGTGATCTCCACATGGGATGTGTACTCATGTTCTCTCCACAAGGGATGTTGGGATATCCCTTCTTAGAAAAGTGTCCTCACAGATCAACACACTTATCCTTTCTCGAATAAGCCTAAAACCCACTTATCCCTTCTTGGATAATTGTCCTCACAGATCAACTCAACTCAATCACAAAGGAGTACAATATGGAGAATGTCTCAAGAAGCTACAAACATCAGCACTCCCTCTCAGCAAGGGAGGCATTCTTTACCACACCAAGTATGTCATGGAAGTACTGGAACTTTGTCATGGTTTGGTAAGAACATCAACAATTTGCTCATTTGTAGGAAGGTACTGCACCAATACTTCCTTCCTCTTCACCATGTCTCAGAATAACAGTGGAATCCAAAATATATCCAAATAAATCTACAAGGAGATTGTGAAGCCACACTGCTTCGCAGACTGCCACACTCAATGCAATATACTCTTCTTTTGCGATGCTCAAGGCCACATAAGTTTGTTTCCTGCTACACCAGGAAACCATGGAAGATCCCAAAATGAAGCAACACCTAGAGGTGCTCTTCCTATCCATTGTTCTTCCTTCCCAATCAAAGTCAGTATATCCGTGCAATATCATGTCAATACTTGAAGTATATCTCAGACTATGTCCAATTGTGTCTCACAGGTATCTCAACACATGCTTCGCAGCAATCCAGTGTGTCTGTCTCCGCTGACTCATAAACTAGCTTAGTGTACTCACTACATAACAAATATCTGGTCTAGTGTTAACTAGATACATCAATGATCCAATCAGCTATATGTAAAGATTCAAATCAATTTCGTCAAAGTCAGAAGAAGACACGCTTAGTTTTTTTCACATTTGTCACCATTAGTGTAGCCACGGGCTTCAAGTTCAGCATCCCAAACTTCTTCAATATCTCAATTGTGTACTTCCCCTGACATAGGAAGATCTCATAAATTCTCTACCACACCTCTAGTCCTAAGAAGTAGTGCATCACACAAAGGTCCTTCATCTCAAACTTAGAGGCCAATGCACACTTTCTTTTAGCAATAAGGCTCTTTGTACCGATGAGGAGTAAATCATCAATGTAGAGGACCAAAATGAGGGACTCGCCATTAACAATCTTGTAGTATAGGTTGGGATTGACAACACTTTGTTTTGAAGCCCAAACTCATCAAGTTTCCATCAATCCTCGCATACCAAGCTTGAGGTGGCTGCTTGAGTCCATACAGGGCCTTCTTCAACCTGCACACATGAGACTCCTTCTCATGTATCACGAAACCATCTGGTTGCTCGATGTATATTTCTTCCTCAATATCTCCATTGAGAAAGGTTGTCTTTACATCCATATGATGTACTCTCCAACCAATGGATATTGCAGGGGAAATAATCATCTAGATAGAAGTCTATTGAGCAACAGGAGCAAATGTCTCCTCATAATCTATTCCCTCCACCTGAGAGAATCCTCTAGCAACAAATATCATTTTATGCATCTTGATGCTCCAGTTAGCTATGTGTTTGATCTTATAGATCTATTTAGAAGTCACTACATACTTCCCCTCAGGTCTTGGAACAATATCCCACGCATCATTCTTCATGATGGATTGATATTCCTCCATCATGCCATCTCTCCATACTGGATGACTAGTTGCCTCCTCATAACAAGAAGGCTCAAAATTAATGATGTGGCTCATAGTTGCGGCATAGCATGAATATCTCTAAGGTATCTTGCTCACTTGGAAGGTACCAAGAGGAGTTGCATATCCTTCTGCCTCCTATAGATTTTGACGATCCCATGTTGGTCTCTTCTCACCTACTGCAATATCTCTGGGAACATCAACTGGAGCTACAGGATCAATGGGATCAATTGGATCAATCTCCATGTGATATCCTCTAGATCTCTTAAAGGATACCTCCTCCTCAAAGTTAACATCTCTGCTCACCTCAATCTATCTCTGACTAGGGATGTAGATTCAGTATGCCTTCGAAGACTCATTGTACCCCACAAATGTACCCTTTCTACCTGAAGGGTCTAGCTTGATCATTTTCTCTTTGGGTATATGAATGTATATTAGACACCCAAATATCCTGAAGTGTCCAACCTCAGGATTCACTTTGGTGAGGGCCTCCTCGAGTGTCATGTTCCTCAAATTCTTATGAGTACTTTTGTTATGAACATACACTGCAATCATGGATGATTTTTCCCACATAAACATAGGTAAATGTTGATCATTCTAAGTCATCTTGGACCATACTTGATATATCGAGGTTCCCTCATGAAACCAATGTCTCTGGAAGTTGAAAAGCATCAACACTCCCTCTGGAGATGGAGGTGACTCCTCCTTTGTCTCTGCTCCCTCTGACACTGAAGGTAACTCTTCCTCCTTCTCTGGAGGTAACTCAATCTCTGCTCCCTTTGGATGTGTTATCGCCTCCCTCTCTGGGAGTGCCTCTACATACACTGGAACTGCTTCCATGTCTTCTTCCTCAACATATCATAGGTCAACTCATGTACTGGGACTGCTACACCTTCTCCCTCTAAGTCTCATAATGTGTTTTCCTCCTCTACTAGATCTACAATAGTTGTTCTACAATCAATCTTGAATCGTTGTATCCATGATCATTGGAACTGTCTCTCGTATCTGGCATGGTCCCGTCTTGGGAGGTACATTGCTCCTAGATACTTTATGTCTTTGAGCATAATGTCTGGAAATGTCTCTCCTCGATATCATGTTGGAAATTCTTTCCCTCCATGTCTACCTCCTACGACTGTTATTATGGCTCCTTCTTAGAGTTATTACCTATGACCTTCCCGGAACAAGAAACAAGAACAAAAAAAAGCATCTACTAGAGCAGATCAATTTATCTTGTGCACAACTATATACAGTGACCCTCCAAATAATATGTCTTCTACTATGCCAACACACATCCATCATATACTTGATGTCATATGGCTACCAAGACACATCCATCATATACTCGATGCCATACAACTAACCATGTTGATTTTCTAGTGTTAAATTAGACAAGCACAATTTTCCGCAAGTGGTAATTACTTCCAATGATATACGGTATTACTTTAGTAAACACTAGAAAATCACTAAGTAACTCGAAAAATTTCTACTTATTAGTCTCTTCCTTAGATCACTTACGCCACGTGTGAGAGAGAAAATATATGTGTGTCTATTGTTGTGTCTTTCAAGTGTCTTTTTATAGTAATATTAGATTGATCCAAAAAAGACACGTCTCTTTGAAAATTAAATTTTAAATTTTATTTTATTTTATTTCTTCAAATAGTTGGAGAATACCTCCCGTAACTACCCAAATATTAATTTGGTTATAATCCATCCACATAGTATTTGACATTGTTAAATTGTTCCTCCATAATTCATGCAATTATTGTTATAAAAACAAGACCGCGGAGCAATAAAATAAAACAAATGCGGAAACAAAAAACATAACATGAACAATACAATAGAGACACAGATTTACGCGGTTCACCCAGTGTGGGATACATCCACCAGAGAAATTGCCAGGTCCTTCCTTTATTATTATCTATCAAATGAAGGGATACAACCTATAGCAAAACCCATTGTAACTTCCTCTTCTTTCTCTCACAGTCTCCTATCTCAGAATACAATATTCCCCATCACCCATAGCCACAATACATTTCCCTCATAAAAGAGGGTTGCCTTCTAGGGAAAAAAACCCTAACATAATCTCTATCGTTAGACTTGCGACCTTATAATGAACAGTCCATATTTACAATGAAATTACAATATACGTTTACAAGTCAATTTTTCCTTCGGGGGCTTCACCCATGAACCCCCGTTGGGGGTCTGCTTGCGCCTAGACCCCCAAGCCGGGGGGATACCCCCCCCAACCCCGCAGAGGGGGTACCCCCCCTCTACACTCCCCCGCGTGGAAGAGAATACATACTTCTGGCGTGTAAATACTCCATGGGGTATAAACACGGCTAAAAGTAAAAGACCTCTAAATCAGGAAGATAATCAGGCTCCACAACCAAAAATATCCCACTTGGAGACTGATCTCAACAACTCCACCGTTGTTGTATATGTTGGACTTTGAACCTTCTTGGACCTGGAAAATTTCTCATCTTCATCTTCATTCTTGAAGACTAACTGAAACTGAGCAACAACTCAGTTTCTCTCTGGTTACTCCCTTTGTTAACATATATGTAGGATTCTGGCTAGTGTGTATCTTTTCCAAATTCAAATGTCCATCTTCCAAGGCAGATTGTATGAAGTGGTACCTCAACTATATATGCTTAGTCTTCGAATGTAAGGTTGAGTTCTTTGCAAAATGAATTGCACTATCGTTGTCACAGTACAACCTGTTATTCTCCTGCTTCTTTCCCAATTCCTCCATAAACCTATGTAACCAAATCATCTCTTTACTAGCCTTTGTAGCAGAAACATACTCTGCCTCTGTTGTTGAAAGTGAAACAACCTTTTGCAGTTTCTAAATCCAACTTACTATTGTTCCACCTATAGTAAAAGCATACCCTTTGGTGCTCCTACTGCTGTCTTTATCACCTGCCATATCTGAATCAACATATCCCTGTAGAAAAGTGTTTGAACCTCCAAAACATAATGCATGAGTAGTATTACCTCTAAAATACTTGAGAATCCACTTTACTACATCCCAATGTTCTTTACCTAGATTGTTCATATACCTGCTCACAACTCCCACTGCATTTCCAATATATGGTCTTGTGCAAACCATTGCATACATCAAGCTGCCGACTAATGATGAATAAGGGACCTTGGACATGCATTCTATCTCCTCTTGTGTCTTGGGACACATTTCCTTAGTTAATTTGAAATGGTTGGCCAAAGGTGTACTAACTGGTTTTGCATTCTGCATTCTAAACCTCTCCAACACCTTCTCTGTGTACTCACCCTGAGACAATGTCAATTTGCGATTTTTTTTGTCTCTTGTTATTCTCATGACAATGATTTTATTTGCAGCACCCAAATCCTTCATCACAAATGAATTGGCTGATTTATTCTTGAGCATATTTATATACTGCATATTAGACGCTGCATCAAGCATGTCATCTACATACAATAGCAAGATAATATAGCTTCTATTTTCTAGCCTTTTAAAATAAACACAGTGATCGGAATGACATCTGCTATAACCCTGTTATGTCATAAACCTGTCAAACTTCAAATACCACTACCTTGGAGCTTGCTTTAGGCCATACAATCTCTTCTTCAACCTGCATACTAAATTCTCCTTCCCTTTGACCTCATACCCCTGTGGCTGCTACATATAAATCTCTTCCTCCAAATCCCAATGGAGAAAATTTGTTTTTACATCTAAATGTTCAAGATGCAAATATTCTACTGCCACAAGACTTAAAATAGTCCTAATTGAAGTCATTTTAACAACAAGAGAAAATATTTCATCAAAATCTATACATTTCTTTTGTGCAAACCCCTTTACAACAAGTCTAGCCTTGAACTGTTTTTCTCCTCCATCTCCTTCCTTCAACTTGTAAACCCATTTATTCTGCAATGATCTTTTTCTCGTAGGAAACTGAACCAAGTCCCAAGTCTGGTTATTTTCCAAGGAATCCATTTCCTCTTTCATGCCTTGCTCCCACTTCTTTTTGGTCTCTACCTGCATTGCCTCTTCATAACATTATGGTTCACCGGAATCAGTCAACAATAAATAATACAATGAAGGAGAGTATCAAGCAGGAGGTATACTTAACCTGGTAGATCTTCTAACAACACTTCCAGGTGTTTGAGGTACCTACTCCTCCTGTTGTTGTACATTTTGATTTTCAAGTTCCTTTGGAATTTCTTTTTCAGTGATCTCATCAAGCACTGTGTATTCTTGTTTTTCTTCTTCCTGTTTCTTTCCCTGCAACTAATCTTTGTACACAACCTTCTCATTGAATATGACATCTCTACTCCTAATGATTTTGTTATTTTCATAATCCCATAATCGATAACCAAAATCATTAACACCGTATCCAATAAAGGTACACTTCTCGGATTTAGACTCAAGATTTGTTCTATTTTCTTTATCAATATGAACAAATGCTTCACAACTGAAAGTTTTCAAAAAAGAATAGTTTACCTTTTTTCCTATCCATTCCTGCTCTGGAATTCTACCATCCAAAGAGCTTGAAGGTCCTCTGTTTATTAAGTAAACAGTAGTATCTACAGCATCTGCCCAAAACTATAAGGGAAAACCAACATGCAATCTCATACTCCTTGCACGCTCCATGATTGTCATGTTCATCCTTTCTGACACACCATTTTCTTGTGGTTTTCTTGGAACTGTCTTCTCTCTATGAATCTTATGGTAAGAACAGTAATCATCAAACTCCTTGCTGCAATATTCACCTCCATTATCTGATCTGAGACACGTCAAACGTTTTCCTGTCTCATTCTCAACTAAAGCTTTCCATTTCTTAAAATTATCAAAAACATCAATTTTTTGTCGAATGCAATAAACCCAAGTTTTTCTAGTTGCATCATCAATAAAAGTAACATAATAATGAGAGCCACCAAGATATGATACTTGAGTTGGTCCCCGTGCATCTGTATGCACAAGCTCTAACCTTTCATTCTTCTTTTCTTTTCCAACTCTGAGAAATCTGACTCTCTTTTGTTTTCCATAAACACAATGCTCGCAGAAGTCCAAATCAATTTCTTTAAGATCTAGCAACAAATTTCTTTAGTGAAGTATCTACATACCCTTCTCACTCATGTGTCCCGACCTATGATGCCAAAGTTTTGTATCCACTCCTGTAGAAGCTAAATATATAAAAGAGTCAGTATTACCAGTACATAAATACAGTGTACCTACCTTCTCTCCTTTTGTTATCACCAATGATCCTTTGATGACCTTCCACGTCTTATTTGTAGATATGAATATACAACCTTCACTTTCCAACTGCCCTGTTGAAATCAGATTTTTCCTTAAATCTGGAACATGTCTTACCTCTTCCAAGAACCATTGGTTTCCATTGCATTGCTTTATTTTTACCTTTCCCATTCCAACAATTTTGCATGGGGCATCATCACCCAAATGAACTTGTCCAAAATCACCTTGAACATAATCTAGAAAAGGTTTCCTATGGGGTGTGGCATGAAATGAAGCTCCCGGATCTACTACCCAAGACTCATAAATATTATCTACAAAAAGAATCAAAGCATCTTGTAACACATCACCTGTTCCATTTGCTTCCTGATTTCTCTCATGTTGTCCATCTCTTTGTTTCTTTGGAGCTCTGCAATCTTTCTTCAGATGTCATTTCTTCCCACAATTCCAGCACTCTATCTTTCCAAGTCTGGATTTGGATCTGCCCTACCTAGAATTCCCACAGTTCCCAAAACCCTTTCCTCTATCCTTTTGTCTTCTCATGTTCTCCATGTTCAACGCATTTCCTGATGTCTCACCTGTGCTTTTCCGTCACATTTCCTCACTAAGGATAACACCAACAACATCATCAAATTTTAAAGTATTTTAACCAAAGACAAAGTTACTTAAAAGTTACTTTATATCCACATGACCAAGTTGCCTGTTTTCTCGTATGAGAGCACAAGATTAGAAGAGCCCTGACCTCATCATCAAAGTCCACTTTTACAGAACTTGGTTGATTAGTAATCGTATTAAAATCATTTAAATGATCTGCAACAGACCCACCTTCCGACATCTTCATATTAAATAATCTCTTCATTAGAAATACCTTATTGGACGTCGAGGGTTTTTCATACAATTTGGCCAATGCATCCATCAAACCCTTCATTGTCTTTTCCTTGGAAATATTGAAAGCCACCGATGTTGCCAGGCTCAGTCGTATCGTTCCTAGAGCCTTTCTATCAAGAATCTCCCATTCTTCATCCTTTGTAGCTGCCGACTTCTTTGCTATTCCTCTCAATGGTAGGAATAGATCCTTCTGATATAAATATTCTTCCATCTGCATCTTCCATAACTAGTAGTTTTGGCCATTAAATTTCTCGACCCTAAACTTTCCATCTTCCGACATTACTCCCACTCGAACCAGGAACCCTCTTTTCCTACAAGTTACCTTTCGCTCTGATACCAGTTGTTAGAAAAACAGGACTGCAGAGCAATAAAATAAAACAAATGTGGAAACAAAACACATAAGATACACAATACAATAGAGACACAGATTTACGTGCTTCGCCCAGTGTGGGCTACGTCCACCAGAGAAATTGCTAGGTCCTTCCTTTATTATTATCCAGCAAATGAAGGGATACAACCTACAGCAAAACCCGTTGTAACATCCTCTTCTTTCTCTCACAGTATCCTATCTCAGAATACAATATTCGCCATCACCCATACCCGCAATACATTTCCCTCATAAAAGAGGGTTGCCTTCTAGGGAAAAAAACCCTAACATAATCTCTATCGTTAGATCTGTGACCTTATAATGAACGGTCCAGATTTACAATGAAATTACAATATACATTTACAAGGCTATTTTTCCTTCGGGAGCTTCGCCCTCAAACCCCCATTGGTGGCCCAGTTGCCCCAAGACCCCCCAGTCGGGGGGATAGCCCCCCCCGGACCCCGCAGAGGGGGTACCCCCCCTCTATACTCCCCTGCGTGGAAGAGTGTACATACTTCTAGGGTGTAAATACTTCATGGGGTATAAACATGGCTGAAAGTAAAAGACCTTTGAATCAGGAAGATAATCAGTCTCCACAACCAACAATTATTTTCATAAATATAGGTACATTCATCATATTTAGGTAATAAGACTTTTTAACTAGAAATTACTGCCCACCATAATTTATGGAATTCCTTATATAATTTAGGTATGAGTAAAAATTAAATATGTTGTACATAGAGATTGTAACAACCCCATGAATTTAACACTCCCGACATTTACTCTACTTTCATTTTCCTCGACCCTTCTGTGAAGGAGTCAAGCCGAGTCTCGCTTTGATACCATGTTGTTTTTTCTTCATATGAGATATGATTGATGTATTATTATAATGATGAGTGTTCCATATATAGGTAACATATGATGACCATCCATGAAAGGATATGTCCCTTGGATAATCAATAACTATTTATTATTATCATTCACTTATTATATATAGTATTTAATAATAAATAATTATATTATTAATTATTAATCTAAGAAATTTGTTCTCGATGTTGTCCAAATATCAACAATGGGAACAATCTATCCAGATAGAAATTGATTCTTTGTCGAAGAATCACACTTGGGACTTAGTTTCCCGACCACATATAAATAATGTTTTGAAGTGTCAATGGGTCTACAAGACCAAATTGACCTCTGAAGGCATTGTTGAGTGACATAAATCATGCCTAGTTGCAAAGGGATTTTCTCAACAAGAAGATATCGATTACACTGAGACCTTTTCCCTAGTTGCAAAGATGAACTCTTTTCGATTGATTCTTTCCCTTGTTGCTAATTTTGGATTGAAAATCCAAGAGATGGATGTTTCTTCATGGAGACCTATCTAAAGAATTTTAACCACCTGGTTTTGTGACAGATTCTAACTTGGTTTGTCTACCTAATAAGTCACTTTAAGGTTTGAATAAATCTCCCTGAGCTTGGTATGATAAGATCAACAATTTGTTTCTTCAACTTGGTTTCAAACATTGTGAATAGGATCACAACTTGTATGTACTCCATACCAATGGAGACACTTTGACTATTGTTGTATATGTTGATGAGCTTCCCGTTACTGGAAATAATACCGATCTCATTCTTAGATTGAAGAAACAACTTACTGACTCCTTTGACATGATAGATATTGGTACTCTATACCATTTTTTTGGTCTTCAAGTGATACCACTACGTGATGTTTTTTTCATTTATCAGTCTAAATATGTAATTGATATTTTTACATATTTTAAAATGGTTGATTGTAAGTCTTGTGCTACTCCTTTTGAATCTAGAGTCAAGCTCACCAAAACTTGTCAAAATCCTGAAGTCAATGCTACACTTTATCAACAACTGGTCGACAGTATCATTTATCTTACTCATAGTCAACCTGACATTTCCTTTGTTGTTTGTGTGGTTTCTCGGTTTATGCAGGACCCTGGAAAATCCACTAGAAAGTAGTCAAACAAATTGTTCACTATCTCAAGGGTACCACTCATTTTGGTATCAAGTACTATCGAAGTTTAGATTCATTGGTTAGCTTCACCGACTCCAATTGGGTTGGTGATTGTGATGATCATAAGTCCAATTTTGTCTTTGTGTTTCGTCTAATCACCGGACCATTGGTGTGATTATGTAAGAAAAAAAAGATAGTTTCCTTGTCAACTACAAAAGAATAATATCATGGCATCATTCAAGAACGTATTGAAGTAGTTTGGATGCACCAACTTCCAAGTTAACTTGGTCTTCATGTTCAAACCTCGACTTCAATCTATTGTGATCATCAAAATATTATACAATTTGTTGACAATCATGTTGCACACAGTAAGATGAAGCGTGTTGATATCCATGCTCACTATTTGAGACATTTAGTTCATGAGAATGTTGTCTCTCTTGAATATTGTTTAATAGATGATCAAGTTGTTGATATCTTAACTAAACCTTAATCTGAAGCTAGATTTATCAGGCTCCATATGATCCTTGGGATTCAAGAAGTTGCAATCATAATGAGGGGGTGTCATGATGATGTAATTTCACCCCCTAATTAATCTCCAGAGATGTGTGTTGATGGGGGGGTGTTGGAACATCAAGCATTGATGGTTTGTCATACTTCTCCTAGATTCAGTCGTTCGGGCGATCGACCTACATCTAGATATAGTCGGTTCGGCTATCAACCAGATCTCTACATTAGTCAATCAAGAAGTTGACAAGTCTATCAGCCGGATAATTGACCAGTAGTTGAAGATACTCTGGTGGTGGATCCACTAGCCCGACAATCGACTACGATTTGGACATATGAACGGTCGGGTTGAACATCCTTCTCAAGCCAATGAGACAATGTGGATTTGATGTAATCAACTCTAACAACCATTGGTTATATGTGGACAAGATCCTCCTAATTTCATGGAAGTTGGTTAGACCTTGAGGATATAAATAGCATACCCCTTGGGTCATTATCATCAACTGATCAAGTGATCTCATATGGTGATATTGGTGTCCAATATGCATTGTGATGTTCAGATTACATTGCACTTTTCTTAAGTGTTGTAACGGTGTCTTTATACACCACCTTTGTCTTCAAAAATATTCTTCATTCTTCGATTATTTGCAGAATTGTATGTCTATTTCATAATAGGTTCCACCCTATTCCCCAACAACATGCACTGAGAAACAACAAAGAGTAGATTGCTCGGATACCACTGGTTTGGATTGTATAGAGAATGAAAGGAAATGAACTAATATGAATAGAAACATACACATATAACTAATGTAGAGAGCATAGTAATACAATGATAGTGGACACCCAAATTATATTAAAGAAATAAATAGGAAAAGATTGTAAAATGCAAAGCAATACAAACCAGATAGAATGGTGGTAGCTTATCTTTGAAGAGAGAGCTGTTGGCTACACTCATTTGCAAGAAGATATTTCAAGAGGCCAAAATGGCCTTTGAAAATAAATTACTAAACCCTAAGAGGAAAAAACCTTAAAGATCCAAAACCCTAACTCTAGGAGATGAAGTGCCAAAATAATTGTGGGCCCTAAGGTGGCTAGTTGATACATCAACTTCTTGGGGGTGCAACATTTGAATACAATTTTCATTTGGGGTGCACAATAGCTCATTGGAAATATATAATTCATAAGTATAATTATTGTCAGGCTTGGGAAGGCCATGACCACCCCAAGCCCCTGAATGGTAAAAAATCATCATTTAAGGCCTCAAAATTTCCTTGGATGTTTAGGACTTAAAAAAATGTAGTGAAACATTTCCATGATGGAGAACCATCTTGAGTTATTGGAAGACGTGGGTGGCCATAATTGTCCATCTAGATCACTTATCTTGAGGGTTGTTACGATTGGACTCATCCATCATGGCTAGGGTTATGAGACTTCCTTCTTCATCCAAATCCTTGATCCTACAAGTTCCCACAAAAACCCCAAAGAAAATTTCTATGATACCAATATGATCTATAAAATTTCGTGGATATTACACTGGAAGAGTTTGTCACAACATATCTTACAATATTTTGAAATATTTTATTATGTAGTTTATTACCTTAGATATCATATTTAATATCAATGCTCAAAATTCTGGAAATAATTGAAATCAAAATGAAAGAAATAAGCAAATGAACACACTATCCACATAAATGAAAACAAGATGTGACCCAAGAAACCCAATATGAGAGAAAACCCAGCTAGGAGGTGAGGCCTATGCTTTACTCTCTTTTTCTTAGTTATGAAATGCAATTTAAAAGAAAGGGGCACTCACAATGGAGGTTCCATCGACACTATGGAATGAATTAATACTACAAAATATTCTACCTCCTTTGTTATTCTTCAACATCCCACTCCAAGATACCTTTCTCGACTATGGAATAAAACAATACCAAAATAAGGTAACCCCTTCCTTTTCTAGCAATCGAGTGCTTAAAAAAACATGTTAGTCATCTAGAGTTATGGTTAGGGTTTTGGGATGCCTCAACCCTCAATTATTTCTAGGGTTTTGGACCATGTAGAACCTTCTTGAAAGTCCTCAAGTGACTAGCCCTACATGTGTGAGTAATGGGGGCTAAGGTGGCATCCACTTTGTACCATGGTGGTCAATAGGTTAGGTTAAATTACACGAGGCACAACTTTTGCATACAAACTATGATTGAGGTGATTTTACACCATTTGAAAGCTTACAGTGTGTAGAACAACATTGAGGGAGTGGGACATAATCTTGAAAATATTTCACCCCAAAAAGTGCAGTTTGTTGCCTCAAATGGACTCTGGAAATTGTTTGACCACGAATAACCAACCTAGAACAATCCCCTAAAATGGGCTCTGCAAGCCAATTCTTCTAATTTTTCCTCCCATAAAGTACTAAGATAGATGAAAAATTATATAATGATCCATTCCTAAATCAATAAACCATTGTATAGCTGTAAAATAGATTAGGGATTGTTTTAACCTTAAATCCACTATTTACCTACAATTTAATTAGCTTTGCATACATCCTAATCCTATCGCATAGAAACACTGCATAAACAACATCGACTATAACAAATGGACAAGATCCCAATGACTGAATCCCAATTGTAGTTGCTATCAAGGATAACAAACACCCTCTCATCAGGTTGGATATTACGAAACAAATCTAGTGTGCACACTATAAAGGAAGAGAGATCAAGTTTGACTAATTCAATAAGAGTGGTTGTGTATCCCGAATATTGTTTAAGCATTAAATTTGGTTAGATATTATGTCAGAGTCTTCGAGAAGAAGTTACAAATTAAAGTTGATAAGTTGAAATATAAAGTGTATGTTCAATTTCCATGATATTCTCATGGGATAGAGTTTGAAGCTTCCATGCTCGATCACCTACTCTTCACATTGTATAATGATCTCCTCATTTGAAACTTTTTCAATGTTAGAGATAAATTATTAGATAATTTCCCTTCATATTCTTGTGTTCTTTAATTATCTCATTATTTTAATCTCTTTCAATGTTGAAGATAAATTATTCAATAAGTGACACAACATGTTTTTTCGTCCAATTCCATCCAACATTTGTGGAGCATAGATTTTGAAGCCATCCATGTTCTAGACAAGTGGAATTCCCATACATCATGGATCAGTCCAACTAGAATGTGTTCTCTTTGATCTACGCTATGATGATGTATGAGCTATATTTAAGAGTGACTTGAGTTTCCTATCCTTCCTCTTAAGTAGTTATTTTTGAAGGCATTCTTAGATGATATCTCTTCAAAAAAAGTTCTTATTTGTATGATGTGGATCAAGCTTGGTATTGTTCTTCGACTAACTTTTTTGCACAATTGTGCAGTCTTTATCTTGTATTTTTTTAGATGCGATTGATGTACTTGATTACTTAACCATTTGAAAAAAATAATTTCATCATCATTTCCTCGAGAATGGCACCCAACATATTTAGTGAATTCTTGGGCAATAATTAAAAGTACTCCTCAAATGGTAAAGTATTAGTCTGTGTGTTGTGCATCGTGCCATTAAAATTATGTTGTGTATAAGTGATATTGAGAGACCATGTTTTCAAATGTGAATGATTGAAAAGTTAAAACAATTGAATATTTGTAAGATTTACTACCTTAGTTTGTCTATTTGTTTATGAATATAAGGTATTAACTCTTTAATTTGTTTTTCGTCGATCCCCACAAAGCTTTCCAAAAGTAACTTAGAAATTTGTTGTTGTGGTCGAAGATGATAGATAATGGCAGAAACAAATCCCTCAAACTTGTTAAAAGTAAATTGAGCTATTTGTTATGTTGAAGATAATAATTATGTTCTTCATTTGAAGATATCTAATGACCTTGGAACTAGTCCTCTAAGGAATGATTGAAAACAATGATAACCCTAGGGAATTCAAAATGTATTGAGTTTAAACAAAATTATGTTCTTCAATAAGTAGTCATGGAGCTCCTCAACTTATTATTTTTCCATATAATTCTTTTAGGCTAAGTATATACGATGTGAAGCTTGGATATCATGTGTATCCATGTGTAAAGTTTTTGAGTCCAAAATATTGGAATGCCACAACTATTGTCAATTCTAGTAATGGTGGTCTTCATAGGAAATATAGAAGGTTTAGTTTTCACACTTAATAGTTGTGTTGAATTGGTGTAGGTATATGTAATCGACTTGTTATGTTGTTGATCCAAGAATAACAACTATTATTCATCACACAAGCCCATGCATGCTAAAAAGTGTCCATCCTCTATGTCAACTCTTCCAACCAAGCTAACCCTTGTACCTCAATACTGAGGTATATAATTCCCATCATGCGGTCCAAGAGATAGTTCCCTAACGAGTTTCAAATAAGTGCCTTGAAAGCTCAAAAATATCTGGCATAAATAAAATCTTAAATGCCAAGTTCCAACGTGCACATAAACACATCAGTGGATAACTTGCACCCACCTTAATGACCTATATGTGGACCTTTTTATGGCTGACATATCTTTGATCACAAATTCTAGTGCCAAATGTATACATGGGAAAATTTTGAACTATTACTCTAACCATTTGACACAACTTTAATTTAATTGTTTCACCAATAAAGTCCTAGATAGGTAACCTAAGCCACGCCTTGCCATTGTTTCACTAGAGTCATAAGGATGTTATGGTTACTACATCTATGTTTGTTTTTTTTACCAACCCATGCCTAGGGGTAACTAGAGGAGATAAAGTCTCATGACCTACAATGGAGAACATGATCCCAACCATGATGATGATTAGCAAGTCCACAGATGGAAAACCAATAACCACCCTCATTCACCTTTACAGCTACAAGTAAACCAAGGTTCATCACATTCAAGCAACCCAAAGTATGGGAGATGGTAAACCATCGTCACCATGAGGTATTTTAGTCCTTTTATGCAAAGTGTTGTGCTTAATTTGTCGGGCATGTGGATTAGGATCTTTGGTTGAAGTTATGGATCATTGGTTTGGGAAATTGTGTTGGTTGCCTTGTTTCACCTTGGTGGTAAACATATGTGCCCTAGTCCCGTATTTCCAATGTCGCGAGAAAGGGGGTACTTCTGGGGGAGCTTCACAAGGGTAACGTTATGTTCCCCACCATAATAACAATTTCCATCTTGGATCCTCTCATAGTGTGTTGAACTTCAACTATCGTCGATTCTCTCATGAGAAGAGAGGATAAAGGCCCAAAGGTTGTTTCAAAACTTCTATCAAAAGAATAAGAAATAAATGAATATAACAAATATGACCAACAAAATTTGATCTAAACTTGAGCTCTACTCTTTCAGGGCTCAACCCGGTCCCAAAAATGCAATGCTAATGAGAGAGAGAGAGAGAGAGAGAGAGAGAGAGCTCTCTCTCACGCGCATGCACACACACACATGATAAATCTTCTCACCACAACCTAATGTCTTCCTTATCCATGAAACATGCTCAATCAAGTCACCGAGATAAGGTACAACAAACCTTTTAGTGTATCCAACTTGGTTGTCCCTTTATTAAACAATTTCTTCAACTTGTGTAGTTTGAGACACACACACTT
>SNQJ01S0001751.1:121039-135739 GCA_010110895.2 Picea sitchensis
CTCTCTCTCTCTCTCTCTCTCTCTCTCTCTCTCTCACACACACACACACACACACACACACACATGATATAGCTTCTCACCCCAACCTAATGTCTTCCTTATCCATGAAACATTCTTAATCAAGTCACCGAGATAAGGTATGACAAACCTTTTAGTGTATCCAACTTGGTTGTCCCTTTGTTAAACAATTTCTTCAACTTGTATAGTTTGAGACACACACACTTCAATTTTTTTGATCTTTTCCTTCCTCATACTATCATATCACAGAGCTAGTTATCCATCCAATTTTTTTTTCCCTTGAGCTTACTATCATTATATTGCTTCAATATTTGATCCATTGGAATTTAGACCACAACCTTTCCTCTTCTAGTGTCTTTAGCACTTTTAGTCTATTCATCAAGGAATTTGGCTATTTCCACCATTGTTCAACAACAATCTTGAGAAAGGGGACCCAAAATCCAACAACACAATAACTTTCCTTTGCAATGTAAGTGTGAATAGTATGAGACTTTTAGTGGACTTCAATGACGTTTGATAAACCTGCAACTCAACATGAAGCCTTCCACTCGAGTCCCTTCTCCTTAAATTTCAAACCTTCATTAATGGACCCACCAAAACTTTGTTGGCACTCATTGCACCAACAAAAAGAGACGAAGCTCTACAACCACCATGAGATGTGATATTCTCTCTAAAAGACTAAAAGTCGACCTTAAACTAGAAAATGTGAATAATGAAGAATCTACAACCATAACCTATCCTCTTCTAGTCTTTTAAGCTCTTCTAATCTATTCCTCAATGGGTCTAACATTTGGCACCTTTGTTAAACAAAAATCTCGAGGGAGGGGACCTGCATTCCATCCGCAATTTGTTTTCTTCAAGTCTATAAAACTCTTCTATGTTATTCATCAAGGACTTTGATGTTCACTACCTTTGTTTGACAACAAATCAAAGAGAGGAGACCCAAACTCCATCAACATAATGGCTTCCTTTTCAAATACTAGTTTGAATGGTGTTGACTTTTAGTGCACTTCCATGTTGTTTAATAAGCTTGATACTCAACATGAAACCTTTCATTCCAATGCCTTCTCTTTAAATTTTAAACCTTTGTTAACGCACCTACCAAAATTGTGTTGGTGATTGTTCACACAAACAAGAAGAGAGGAAGCTCCATAACCATCATGAGATGTGATATTATTTCCAAAAGTCTAAAAAGAAACACTCAAACTAAAAAATAAGAACAATGAGCAATCTACAACACCTCCATGAGCAAGAAGGACGATGAGATGGCAAACCCTAACAAGATCCAAGAGCATGTGAAAAGTAATGTATAATAAGTAAATTTAGAGAGTGATTTTAGAGCAAAGAGAGGCGAACGATCCAAGACAAGTAAAATATGGGGAGGAGTGACATATTTATGAACTATTAGTAGTTATGAGCCATTCACCCTTTAATCCATGATTTTAGGCTAGATTACTCCTCTTTTTACAATCAAACAATAGGGGCTAGAGAGTAAACTACAAGTGGTTTGCAGAAAATAAGCCCTTTGTAGAGCAAGTGATGCGGATAGACTTAATAATAGTGGGGCATAGGTCATAGTCAAGTGAGAGAGCATTGTAGTAAGCAAACGAACATGTAGCACATTAAAAGAGAAATCAAGGTTGTTTGTATTTGATTAATAAATAAAGCATGCCCACCAAAGATAAGGGGAACCCATGGTCCCAAGTAGTGTTTTCAAACCTTTTGGAGCATCCTTTGGAGTCATATCGAGTGCAAGATTACACTAAACATGCCTAAGTCGAATATAGACAAATCATAATTTGGGAGGGGAGATATGTTCCCAGAGGTTATCACCCATGAGACAAAGGGGAAAGATCAAGGGAGAAGATACAAAACCCCTCTTCTGGATCTGTTGTGAACTAAACGAGGCAGCGATACTAGGTTGAAGACTTCAAAATCATATATTCTAAATTGAAGACCTCAAAATCATGTATTCTGTCTATAGTAAGTGGTACTCAAAGGGAAGACTTAAGCACATGTGATTACATCATAGAAGTGCGAAGAAGCTCCCCTTATCGTCCTAGTACAATTAGTAGAGTATAAATTTTATCCGCTACATAACGGGATTACAACCTAGGGATGTGCCACTTTAGTAAGATAACTCATAACATCACATGGATAACAACCACATGTCATAAATTCCCATGCCCATAAGGAATGACACGAACCAGTGAATGTTAATACTGAATCAGGGACTTGCACCCCAAAGCTAGCAAACCACCACTTAAAAGTGAAATATATATATATATGATCTTGAGAAAAGTGGACACAAGTGTCTCACTTCGGCACATTGACTAGGGGATGCTAGTACAAGTGAGAGAGGTTGTTACAACAAGTTAGGTAACACCAAAGCTACTACAAGTGATGGAGGAACAAAAAATTTACACTTGTTGGATATTTAGATGTTGATTTTGTAGGTGAAATTGATGATAGAACATCCACTTCATGTTATTTAATGAATATGGGTTCAACAACAGTATCTTGGAATTGCAAAAAATAGACAACAATTGCCAATTACTCAGCAGAGACAGAGTACATATCATCTTGGGAAGCAACATGTGAGATTTTATGGCTACGCAGAATTTTACATGATCTTGGTGAAACTCTGAAATCACCAACTACTTTATTGATCGACAATCAACCAGCAAAGATGGCCAAGAATCCGGTATTTCATTCAAAGACTAAACATGTTGACACCAAGTACCACTTCATCGGATCGTTCATCATCAAAGCCATCATCAAGCCTCAGTTATGTCCATCTAAAGATCAAACTTCATATATTTTTACCAAACCTCTTGGTAGAATAAAATTCACTAAGTTTAGAGATGAACTTGATATTTGTAAAAATGAACTTTCAGATTAAAGGGGGGATTGTTAGCCTCATAATCCTAAAACTCTATAGTCTAAGTATTTTCTAGATTAAATGTTTTTAGAAAATTAGTTCATTCCAGTTTGTTAGGATAAGGACACCTAGCTTCTATGTAAAGTACACCTATCATACTCATGTGATTATGTGATTGGTTTTTCTCCTAGATTTTAGTTTAGAGTTGAGCTATATAAACTAGCTTCTTCTTCAAGTGAGGTTAAGGGAGATTATGAGTTCTCACTTCTTATTGTAATCATTTTTTCCTTATTAATAAAATTACGTGTCTAAAGACACTTTGTCAACAACACTTCAATTTTTTAATCTTTTCCTTCCTCATACTGTCATATCACAGAGCTAGTTATCCATCCACAAAAGTTTTTCCCTTGAGCTTACTATCATTATATTGCTTCAATATTTGATCCATTGGAATTTAGACCACAACCTTTTCTCTTCTAGTATCTCTAGCACTTTTAGTCTATTCATCAAGGAATTTGGCTATTTCCACCATTGTTTGACAACAATCTTGAGAAAGGGGACCCTAAATCCATCAACATAATAACTTTCCTTTTTAATGTTTGTGTGAAGAGTATGAGACTTTTAGTGGACTTCAATGATGTTTGATAAACCTACAACTCAACATGAATCCTTCCACCCGAGTTCCTTCTCCTTAAATTGCAAACCTTCATTAATGGACCCACCAAAACTTTGTTGGTACTCATTGCACCAACAAAAAGAGATGAATCTCCACAATCACCATGAGATGTGATATTCTCTCTGAAAGACCAAAAGGCGGCCTTAAACTAGAAAATGTGAATAATGAATAATCTGCAACCATAACCTATCCTCTTCTGGTCTTTTAAGCTCTTCTAATTTGTTCCTCAATGGATCTAACATTTGACACCTTTGTTAAACAACAATCTCGAGGGAGGGACCTACACTTCAGCCACAATTTGTTTTCTTCAAGTCTATCAGAGAGAGGGGACCCAAACTCCATGAACATAATGACTTTATTTTCAAATACTTGACTTTTAGTGCACTTCCATGTTGTTTAATAAGCTTGATACTCAACATGAAACCTTTCATTCCAATGCGTTCTCTTTAAATTTCAAACCTTTGTTAATGCACGTACCAAAATTGTGTTGGTGATTGTCCACACAAACAAGAAGAGAGGAAGCTCCATAACCATCATGAGATGTGATATTATATCCAAAAGACTAAAACGCAAGACTCAAACTAAAAAGTAAGAACAATGAGAAATCTACAACACCTCCATGATTAAGAAGGACAATGAGATGGTGAACCCTAACAAGATCCAAGAGTATGTGAAAACTAATGTATAATAAGTAAATTCACATAGTGATTTTAGAGCAAAGAGAGGCGAACGATCCAAGACAAATAAAATGTGGGGAGGAGTGAGATATTTATGAACTATTAGTAGTTATGATCCATTCACCCTTTGATCCATGATTTTAGGCTAGATTACTCCTCTTTTTACAATCGAACAATAGGGGCTAGAGAGTAAACTACAAGTGGTTTGTAGAAAATAAGCCCTTTGTAGAGAAAGTGATGTGGACAGACTCAGTAATAGTGGGACATAGGTCATAATCAAGTGAGAGAACATTGTGGTAAGCAAACAAACATGTATCACATTAAAAGAGAAATCAAGGTTGTTCGTATTTGATTAATAAATAAAGCATGTCCACCAAAGATAAGGGGAACCCATGGTCCCAAGTAGTGTTTTGAAACCTCTTGGAGCATCCTTTGGAGTCATATTGAGTGCAAGATTACACTAAACATGCCCAAGTCGAATAGAGACAAATCATAATTTGGGAGGGGATATCTGTTCCAGAGGTTATCACCCATGAGATAATGGAGAAAGATTAACAGAGAAGGCACAAACCCCTCTTGTGGATATGATGTGAACCAAATGAGGCAGAGATACTAGGTTGAAGACTTCAAAATCATATATTCTAAATTGAAGACCTCAAAATCATGTATTATATATATAGTAAGTGGTACTCAAAGGGAAGACTTAAGCACTTGTGATTACATCATAGAAGTGTGAAGAAGTCTCTCTTATCGTCATAGTACAATTAGTAAAGTATAAATTTTATCCGCTACATAATGAAGTTACAACCTAGGGATATGCCACTTTAGTAAGATAACTTGTAACATCACATAGATAACAACCACATGTCATAAATGCCCATGCCCATAAGGAATGACAACCCCAAAACTAACAAACCAGAACTTAAAAGTGAAAAAATATATATCTATGGTCTTGAGAAAAGTAGACACAAGTGTCTCACTTCGACACATTGACTAGGGGATGCTATTACAAGTGAGGGAGGTTGTTACAACAAGTTAGGTAACACCAAAGCTATTATAAACGAAGGAGGTTATTACAACAAGTTAGGTCACACCAAAGCTATTACAAGTGAAGGAGGTTATTACAACAAGTTAGGTCACACCAAAGCTATTACAAGTGAAGGAGGTTATTACAACAAGTTAGGTGACACCAAAGCTAATAAACCAACGAGAGAGAGATTCATGATAAAAAGTAGAGAGCAAGAGACAAAATTCATGATAAAATACTGAAAGGAGCATGCAAATTCATGATAAAATGTGCCAAGAGTATCAAATCCTATCGTGCTAGCAATAAATAACGTTTGGCTATACAAGTTAGCAACGTCACGCTCGCAAGTTGCGTTTGGCTGTTCAAGTTACCAACGTCAAGTATAGCCTCCAATGCTGTTGTAACGGTCCACTTAAATCAGAGTAGTATTTTAAATCTTAGTAGTAAAGCACAAGTACAATGGGATCACCATGTTTTAAAAAAATTTCGAAGTCTAAACCTTTTATTTTAATTTTGATTTTTTTTTTATATTTTATGAATTGTTTTGTTTAAAATTTCGTTAAAATTTTAGAAGAGAGAATTTATCCAGATTTTCCCCACTAGAAGTCATGATTTCTAGTATGAAACATCTAATGAATTCTCTGAAATTTGGCAGCGTGTTAAAATTATAAATATCAGTGTACAAATATTGAATTCTCTGAAATTTCATACCATAAAAAAACCGTGTTCCTTAAATGTTTTACTTTTTAAGTTTGTTTTATATTTTAAGGTTTTTTTTTTTGAATTTGGTTATGTAAATTTGGATAAAATCGTTATTTTCTGTTGTTTCAATTGTATTTCTGAAAGTATAAATGAATTCAACTTGCTTAAAATCTCAGAAACTTGAATTATACAAATTTAACCACTCAAATCTACATATCCAACCATTCTTCAACGAATTTCTAACAAACTCAAACTGAAAAAATCACCGAAATACTTTAAAAAAATAAAACGTTTATACTACAGATACAAAAACTATAAATATCAGTTGATGTATTACAAATAATGACAAAATAAAATAAAATAACCAACAAAATTAGAGGTCCTATTTAAAGCTTTGAGCGTACTGCGCATGCGCTGGAAAGACATCGAGTAACTAGTTGGACAGGGATATTAAAAATAATATATTCTAGTTCATTTAACCAATACGTACCCTTTGTCACGTGAACGGAGTAGAAATGAGTACAGAATTTAATCAGATTTAGTACGAAATTATGAAATATTTACTTGCCGTTGTATTTCGTACTGTAGGTTTGATAGATTCTTATATTTTTAGTGCACGACATATATAAATAGAATCCGCATATATCCTTTGAAGGACAGTGAGGGGCTTCGGTATGTGACAGAACAAGTGGAAAACTGTACTCGAAAACGACTTCACCAGATCCGCGGACCAGTGTTTACACGGGATGGAAGTAGATCTGCGGAACAGTATTTAGACGGGATTGAAGTAGATCTGATTTTATTGCCTTTTTTCCAATAGGAGTTAGAATCATTAGTTTTCTTTTGATGAGAGAGCCGAGTCGGTTTCTGTAATTACTGTTTGTAGTCCTTTCTGTGTTTGGATTCTCAGCTTCTTCGTTCAAGGGCTAGTTGGGTTATATTTGGAAGATTTTAGCGCATTTCGTTTTCTAAGGAGTGGTTGTGATTCTCTGATCTGAAAGTCTCTGATTGTTTTGCTCGGAGGGCGAGAGAGAGAGAGGAGAATGGTGAGGAAAAAAGATCAAGATGTAGAAGATGGAGAGAACGACTCGGGGACAGGTTACGTTTTCTCGTTGGAAAGGGTTGGTGAAGAAATCTTTATTAGTGATCTGGGATGCCGAAGTGGGACTTGCTATTTTCCGCCGAGGAGGGAAGCTCTACGAAGTATCCAGAGTATCTGGTATGTATGGTTAATACATATTTGTTTTGAAAAGTTTGATTTCTCTCTATATCTATTCATACGTTGGTTGGCGAGACCATAAGTCGGCCATAATTTTGGAGTTTGGAAGTCTAAGGGTTAATAAACTTTGGCACTCGACCATTTTGTAGCCCCATCAGTTTGGTTTACCAAGACACTATCCTAGAAATAATCTTTGGTAGTCGAGCATTATCAAATTATGTAGCGCCGACACTTTGCTTTAATATATTCTAATTGAGCAATTGTTAAAGCGCAGACATACAGCTACTTAGGGTTATTCCTGCCACTTGCAATGCTAAATTTCTCCATATATTCATTCTCCATCTTTTCGAAAGACAAAAGGAGTTTATATTCAAACCTATTTAGTGAAACATGTTGGCTAACTTAGAAAGACGAGTTTCAATTCGTTGTGTTTCAGCGTTGAACCTTGTTAGCTAACTTAGAAAGATTTGTTTCAATTCATTGCGTTACAGCCTTGAACCCTATTAGCTAACTTTGAAAGATTAGTTTCAATTCATTGTAATAACAACCTTAAAACTTGCATTTGTCGATATGGAAATTTTCTCTTAAGCGCAAATTTTTTTAGACAACCATTATAAATTATTTTTACTACTCCTCATTCACGTTGAAAACTTGCCAACTAATTTCTCATGCAGTTGCATTTACATCGGTACAGTGAACAATTTGTGTAGTGGATCATATTGTAATCATTTTGTTTAAGTGTTTGATAGATGCTATATATACAAGCATACCCATAGAGGTGAAGTGAGAAATGAGCAATGAAGTGAAGTTGTGTGTGGGATGAGTGAGAGGGATGGTTTTAAGGGTGTGTTTGGTTGTTGTAATTTTTGTGTCTGGTTGTTGTAATTCTCCTTTGAATAATAAGAATATCGATTATCATTGCCCCATGGTTTTTCTCGTATTGGGTTTCCACGTTAATCACAGTGTCAATTGTGTGATTGCTTTGTGTCTAGTTTGTTCTTGGTTTTATTTTCTTTGTCATTAAAATCTTGTTACGTTTATGCTTTCGCTGCCTAACAAGTGGTATCAGAGGACAAAGTTGAAGGATTTGAGAGCGAAGGAGAAGACAATACGGTCGCTAGATATTAGAGCTGGAGGAGAAGAGAATTTTGGTCGTTGGGAATCAGTTTGCAAAGAAGGAAGAGTCAAGCAACTATGTCCGTGAGGAAGCCTGCATTGGTTAAATCTGGAGCCAAGGGTTCATAGGTTTTGGACGTTTGCTGGTTCTTGAGCAAAAGAGGATACGAGGGTTTTTTTGAGCAAGAAGAGGCCACAGATTTGGAAGCTTGGATTATTTCGTGCTCAAGATAGTCGCCGCACATAGGAAGAGCAGTCACATTTTTCGTGTTGGAGGAGCTGCACAATTATGTTTCTTTTGCATGTTTTTCGTGCTGGAGGAGTCGCATGATTCTGTTGTTTTTTGCCTGGAGGTAAACTCCTGTGGACGTTGTAAGGTGAAGACAAATATTGCGTAGCGGAGATTACCAAGGTTAAAATCTTGTGCGATTGATTTTTTTCTTTGGAAACGGTGGAGGTGCGATAACTAGTCATAATCCTTGAATACACTTTGCTAATGGCGAAAGTACAGAGTTTCAAGTTTGAGGTGGAGAAATTCAACGACAATAATAACTTTGAGCTATGGAAGCTCAAGGTGCGAGATCTGCTCGTACAACAAGGCAACAACAAGAGCGATGATGGTTGAGTCACCCTAAAAGAAAAAAAAAATGTATTTACTTTGGAGTTGTAAAAATTATTGATTGCATGTAAATGGCCATACGTCTGTGAGACGTGGATAGGCATGGGCACCCCTGGTTTATTGGGTCATCTATGAAAAGTCTAGACATAGATTTAGGTAGATTTAATATGTGAGGGGGGGCATGTATGTGGGGTTAACTTTGACTTGGTGAAATAATTAATGAGTTAAATTTGTTTTTTAAGGTCAAATAATGTGGTTTTATGGGTCCATGTTTTTTGGGTAGCCCGTGGTATTGTGTCCATGGATTGCATGTAATGAAGCCTATAAAAGGCTTGGTGAACTCTATTGTAAATGGGCCTGGAAGTATGCGGTGAAGGCTTACTTGGTCGGCTTGGCCGGATTTGGTCAAGGGAATGTTCATGTTAAGGTGGAGCATTGAGACTCCAGTTTGAAGTTTCTGAAAGTGAGTGGAAAAGGTTCACTTGGGTTGGTTTGGTCGGATTTGGTCAAAGTTGTTCGAATGCAAAGTTCTAGCTGGAGCAGTATGTCCAGTTTACAAAGGTGGGTTTGTAGAAAAGTTGATGTGTTAGCGGGTCAATCAAGTGTTTGAGAATAAATGATGAAGGTAGGTTCATATCAATGGAACTAAGAAAGTATTGCAAGGAAGCTGGAATCGAATAGGCATGTTCAGTAATGCTAAGTTTCAACAATAGTTGTGGATAGAAGCGGTTGCGCTATCTGGTAACTTAATCACCATCGGTTGCAAAAGACTGGAAGATACCGGAAGAGGTATGAACAGGTCATATGGTGATTACTCATATGTGAAATTATTTAGTTTTGATGTTTATCAACATCCTATGTAAGATCCAAATCAAACAGGTAGATCTTTGATATGGTGATGATGTTAAGGGATGCAAAATGTAGGATCCTACTGCCCACAAAATCATCATGGACAAAGATGCACTGTTTGATGAATCTCCTTTTATAAAATCAAACATAATGAAAAGTTCAAAGCATGACTGGTAGCATAAGGGTATTTTGAAGGTATTGATTTCCATGAAAGTTTCTCACTAGTTGTTAAAAACTTGTTTCTATTCATGTTGTGTTAGCACTAGTTGTGTTACTTGATCTTGAGTCAGTATAGCTAGATGTTAAAACTGTTTTACATGGAGTTTTTTGGAAAATAGGATGTATATGGAACAATCAGAAATGTTAGTTCAGAATCACAATAGAAGATTTGTTTGCAAACATTAGAATCATTGTATGGCCTGAAGCATGCCAGACAAATGGTACAAGATGTTTGACTCCTTCATGGTGAGACAATTTCTACAAGAAGTGAGTATAACCATTGTGTTTATGGTATATTTATTATCTTGGTGTTAAATATTATGCTTGTAGCAAGCACATGCATGTTTGAGATCAACATGTTGGCTCAGTTGGTTAGGGCGATTGTTAAGAAGGATCTAGGAGCAACAAAAAAAATTTGGGCATGTAAATACACAGAGACAGGAAATATGGTAAGCTTGGTTATCACAATAGAAGTATGTAGTGAAGATACTCAAGAAATTTGGTATGAATAATGTGAAACCGGTAAAATCCCTTTGGCTTTCCATTGTAAGTTTTCTTTAGGTTTATGTGCTAACTGATGAAAAAGAAAAGTGTTATATGTCTAGAGTATTATATGCTAGTAGGAAGTTTGATGATTGCGATGGGAAATAGTCAGCATTTCACATACAATTAATGTTTTCAGTAGACATATGGAAAACCCAAGTGAAAAGCATGGAAATGGGTTCTTCAAACACATAAGCACAAATATCACCTGCAAGGGTTGCAATGATTTAGTTTGGGGTTATGATTCATGAGATTTGGACAAGAGGAGACCTATCTCAAGTTATGTCTTGCAGGAATGCAAGGATCTATTTGGTAAGTTTTGACAAGTACAGATTGAGGTGTTCTGTGGTGGTCAAAGCATTGTGCATTTGACTAAAAGTCCAGCATATCAAAATGGGACAAGTGCATCGGTTTATAAGACAGGTTACTGATGGAGGTAGAATGGTCCATACTGGAGCGAATCGTGCAGACATGTTCACGTAACAGTACTGTTAGAGAAGTTGTGGAGTTGTTATGGTTTTTGGCTTCTCTTGACTTGTAGAAAAGGTGATGAATAAATTTGGGCATGATATATTAGGTAAGTTGTTGTCAAGGTGGATATTGTTGAAAACGTGCCAACTAATTTCCCATGTGGTTGCATGCACATCGGCTAAAAATAGAATGTGCATTCATGCACACTATAATGAACAATTTGTGTAACTAGTGGATCATATTATAATCAGTTTGTCTAACTGTTTGATAGATGCTATACATATGAGCATACCCATAGAGGTGAAATAAGCAATGAGCAATGAAGTGCAGGCAGTGTGTAGGACGAGTGAGAGGATGGTTGTACGCATGTGTTTGGTTGTTGTAATTCTCTCTTGAATAATAAGAATATTTATTATCATTGCCCCATGGTTTTTCCCGTATTAGGTTTCCACGTTATTCACTGTGTCAATTGTGTAATTGTTGTTGTGTCTGGTTTTTTCTTGGTTTTATTTTCTTTGCCATTAAAATCTTGTTACATTTATGCTTCCACTGCCTAACATTTCAAACCATTCTTGAGCAGGAAAGGGAGGGGTTTGTATAAAATTGCATCATGTGTGATAGGAGAAGAACCTCCTTTGATAATGACCAGTTATTCCTCCGGTTGGCCCATTTTACTTTATAAAGCAGCTCACCCAAGACATATTCATTGGTATGTTTTCCTTTATAAAGAAACTCATCCAAGACTTGGGATGAATAAATAGTTTACATTCAACACTCTTATAATAAGACAATTCATTCTTCTCCCCACCAAAGTTGAATGACGATTCATTCAATATCCTCTTGGGGTTCAGTCGAGATTGATTCATTCTATCTAACGCGATGCCACCACCATATAATGAATGCCATATCTTCCAAATCCAATAGCAATAGCCAGAACCAACAAGAATAAGAAAAAGAACTAACTTTTAAAATAAACAAACAAAGGCCAAACCACTCACTCTCCGGTGGTCGTAGCCTGCTTTCGACTCACTAGTGTTCGTGGGGAAGTACTTAGATTCATAGTCCTTTCAGGCCAATTCATCTCGATAGGAAGGAAGGCTTGTTTCTCGCCAACGTTCTCGGGAGTCCAGCCAAACAACTCACAGGTAACACCGTGGGATGGGTTTTTTAATTCAAATCCACCATGCTTTTTTAATTTTTATTTTTTTATATTTCATCTTTAACCAAATTCTATCTTGAAATTTTATTAGATATAAAAAGTATCGATTATAGGAACAATATTACCTCTATATTTAATTTTCTTGATAGGATGGAAACCCTACCACTTTAGCCTAGTATGGAAGAGATTATAACATCTATCTCATTTGCTATGTTAATAGGAAGGGAAAAAAAAAATTCTTCCATGCATTCATTTATGGCATATTTAATAAACTTTCCTGTGTAGAATAGAGAACCGGGGAAATAAAATGGAGCCTGGCACTAGCCAAACACCCAATAACTTTAAAAACTGAGATAACCCTTTGAGATTTTATGTATGAGGGGAGGTGTAGTCAAGGGAGCAATTAAAATAGGGTATGCCACTAGCCAAATACCCAATAACATTAACCATAACCAATCAATTGAGCTAGCCCTTTGAGCTTTTACATATGAGGGGAAGTGTACTCCAACTTTTACATGCGAGGGGAGGTGTACTCCATGGGGTCTTAACTTTTCACTTAATGAACGTGTGACATAACATAGCAGATGAGTTCTTGGGATATCAAATAATCTCCTTACTTTCACTAGATATTGATAAATAGCTTCCAAAATCATTTTTTTAAACCCCTTCCCAATACATCTTTTCAATTACAAAACCCTTGTTTTTACGAGATACCCCTTTTTATACACCTCAATACTTATAAACCCTCGGATACCCCACATCTCTCCCCAATACCTACAATATATTGACTTTGTTTTTTCACAATTTTAAACCTCCTTTTTGAATGAACGTGATAAGATATTGGTTAACAAGGTGATGCCTCTATGGTGTACTAGAGAAGAGTGATATTTAAAAGGAGAGAGAGAATTGAAAAAAAAATTAGAAGAAGATTAGTATTTCAAGTGTGATTTCTCACATTAGGGAATTTAGCTTGAGAGAAGAAAACATTACAAAATTTCTCTACACTACATTGAAAGCTAACATTGTCATTGTCATCGTTAATGAAGTTTATGTAACTAAATAGGAGAATTGTATTCCAAAAAACTAGTTATGTTTCTCAACTTGGATATAGAGAAGTCTATGATAGGATGCAATGGAATTTTTTCCTATATATAATGGGAGAGAGCCTTGCTAAGAATAATCAATATTGTTATTTTTGTTGAATAGAGTTCCAACTAAATTTTCTCCTATCTTTTATGGGAGAGAACATTACTTAGAATAACAAAACTTGTGTTTTTTTATGAATGGAATACCCTCTTTTGTATCCTCGTATATTTTAGCATGAGGAAGTCAATCATCTATGGGTTTGATCACTAAATCTTGTGCCTAGAAAGTGACCTTAATATTTTTAGTGAAATTGTAAGAACTAAAGTTAATTTTCAAAAATCAATTTTAATGATTTCTTTATCATTGGTCTTGATTTTCATTGTTTGTAAATTGTTTTTTACTATAATACTTTATGTTCCTTTGTTTGATGAAATTAATGTTTCAAATATTTGAGTATGTTATCCCTGATTTTTAGGGATAACCAGGAGATCATGTCTCGAGGTCCACAGGTCCTAGGCGCATGGAGTACCGAGAGCAAGATTGAACTGAGCATGGCCCTAGATGACCCATCATTTTCTTCTTCCAACAACTTTATCTTGTCAGCACCAACATCATCCATCACCATCGACTTAGTCTTGTATCAGACGAGGTTTTTACTCCATGAGGTAATTGGTCCAAATATCATGGTATGTGTCACTTTTGATCATTAAAACCTTTAAATATATGCATCTGATTCCTTTTATCTCTAACAACCGCTTGGATCTTACATTAGCCCACTTGACTATGCTCTGGGAGATTGACAGGGTATTCTTATTGGTTTAATGAGACGCACATGTTGAAGGAAGACATTTCTTGGCATTTTATGGTTTTCTCTTGAAGGAAGGTGTTACAACTAGGGTTTGCATGGTTATTTCTTGATGAAATGTAATTATTTTTTTGCAAAACTTCTTGATTGAATGGTTGTAGTCTTATTTTCTTACATGTAGTTATAATTTGTTGAATCAAAACCCTAGGTGACAAGCACACAACTAGGTCCTTGTCTCATGTCCCATAATAGAGAAATTTTCAGCCATTGAAGAAGGAAGAAAAAGCCTAGCCATAGCTACACTCTCATTTCTTCTCCTCCCTGGGCTAGTTGTACTTTCCAGAGGTTAAGAAGGAGACGTCTCAGGCCTAGGTTATCTACACCTAGGGCTGTTTTTCTTCTAGGGTTTAGTGATAGAGCCTTGCTATAACAACACTTTCCCTCACTACACTCTCTTGTCTTGATTTATTCTTTCATGCTAGCCGTTTTTGCCAAGTTAACCCGAGGAAGGAGGAGAGAGCATGAGACCTTGCTTTAGCAACACCAGAGTGTGTTAGGATATCTAGACACTTAGGAGTTAGTTAAGATCTACTTGGTCTAATATGTCGTTAGGTAAAAGTGTGTTTCTTTAGT
>SNQJ01S0001752.1:0-11286 GCA_010110895.2 Picea sitchensis
CAAAGAATCGTGTTGAGACAAAGTTTGGCACAAAGGTCTGGAGTTATCCAGGTTTGGCATAAACAGATATAACTTTGAAAACTACGGCAATGTTCTGCATATGAAAGGAAAATTCTTAGCCACAATTTGATTTTTAATTAAACAGGGACAAACTATTTTTTTTTAAATTCTAAGATTGGAACTTTGGAAAAATTAAATTAATTTTAGAACACAGAAGTACATTATCCTTGATGTGAGAGGAAATATCATGAAGCAGTAATATTCCACAGCAGCGACAGAAATTTCAACTAAGAAATATTCAATGACATCAAACCCAATTCCCAATGATTGCATTGACAACAGCAGCATAAATGCCAAATCCTTGATTCAGAGGGCAACAACAATCACATTTCACAGAGACCATTAGTCAAACAGTAGTGGCAACCCAACTTTGGGAGTGACATCCTCGCACAGGCAGCAGCATAACTGGCTAAGAAGTAGCAAAATAATTACTGCAGTGGCAACTACACAAGCCTAAGTCAACAATACCACAACCGGCAGTTGTACATATGTTGACCAGCAGACAGATCATAGGCAGTTCAGAATTGAAAAACAACATATTTAACAGTGTAAGTAGCATACTTGCATATGTTGATTAGAAAGATTATTTGTCTGCATAAGTAAGATTCAACAGCAAACTGGCAAACAGAGTATTGGCAGCATACATCCAAATTCAATTAAGTTGCAGACATACTCCGCAAAAGCAAACCAATCATACCTACAGATTTAATCAACCTGAATATATTTTCCTAGTGGCTAATAAGATTCAACGGCAAAGATGCCCAAAGGGGTTGGATCCAATGGGGGAAAGCGAGGAGTTTTTCACCATTGGGGGCAAGGTTCAATTCCTGTGAGGGCCTTACTTGGAGCCATGGGGGCACCTTGAGGTAGTGGTCGAACGTGTGGTTGCACCTAGAGATACTATATTAAATGATATCGTGACCCGTGCACACATAAGTGGATCAAAGCCCACCCCCATGTCCTTCAAATTTTATAGGCCCAAAGGGGTTAGATCCAATGGTGGAAAGCGAGGAGTTTTACATTGTTGGACAAGGTTCAATTCTCGTGAGGGCCTAACCTGGAGCCATGGGGGCACCTTGAGGTAGTGGGCGAACGTGTGGTTGCACCCAAAGATATCATATTACATAATATCGCGACCCGTGCACACATAAGTGGATCAAAGCCCACCCCCCTGTCCAAATTTTTAAGCCCAAAGGGGTTGGATCCAATGGTGGAAAGCAAGGAGTTTTTCACTATTTGGCAAGGTAGCCCCGCAGGTAACAGGCATTTCTAACAATCAAACAAAAAAAAGATTCAACGGCAAAAACATAAGACAGCAAATACTTTTTATTTCAAGCAGTTTGTCAAAGACAATATTTTGAAGCAGAGGACCTAATGTTTGTCCTCCATGTATATCAATAAAACCCTTTGATAGTATTCAAAGGTGTTACATGTATAAACGTTTAAAGGTTTGCAAACCTTGTTACTTGAGGAAGTAACTAGATTAAAGGAATAAAGGAGGAATGAGAAGACAAATTTAAAGCAATAAAGAAGCATACATCTTATTTTGGAGTCACGAGGAGAGATACATTTGTTTTAGAGATATAAGGTTATAAAAATATGTTTTGACTAATGAGAAGTGGAACACAGACCCAGTTTTTTCCAGAGATATAAGTTGACATGGGAGGCATTCAGAGCTTTACAATGTTGGACTCGCATAAATTGACTGAACAGTATTAACCTTCTTGGAAACAAAAGATGGGGAGGATTCTGCCCTGTAGTGATCCTTTGGGAGATTGTTGGGAGAAACACCAAAAACAGAACCTTTGGCATATGACTATGAAAGAAGAACAAGAGTGTCGTCATAAACTTTTTTGGTTATGGATGGTATTCTTCCTCATATTGAAGACAAAAGGTGTTGTTGAACCTTGGCGCATATATAAAGCAAGAAGCAGAAAGTAAAGTACTGATCTAAGCTAAGATATGAAGAGACTGCACTGACAGCAGAAATCAGATCTAGGATAAAAATGTACAAGGACAATGGCTCCAAAGATCTGGGATACAAATAGTGCAAACATATCAAGTTCTGCTTGAGATAACTCCCCTAACATCCAAGGGCAAATGTAGGAAACTCTGGATATTACACTGCTTGGGAGAGGAGCTGGAGGGATGATCTGGACTGCATACTGTGTTGCTGCCTGGAAGAGGCTGCCCGACACCAGGGCATGGGGTAACCTCGTCTGATTGCTGATATGGGATACGGAATGGCAACATTGCCATGGTCTCCAGGACGTACTCATAGGACTAGCTCCTGGGGCCTCATGTATCTCAGATCAGAAGTAACTCTACTATTGATCTGTCCCTTGATACCCTTGGCAGATGGGAGCACCGCAAAGAAGGAAGATATCATTCAGATGGAAACTAGTCTAGGAGGTGGCCAAAGAACATCTGCAGCAAGACACCAAGGGAGATGCAGGTATGATGACTGGCAGCAAATTTCAGAGAAATTCAATAAATTCCAGAGGAAACTTTCAAGACAAAAACCTAAATATTGTAATTATTGTGGAAAGAATAATCGAAGGAGTGTTTTCTTAAGAAATTACATGAAGCAAAGAGGAATGGAACTAGAGGTAAAATTAGAGGTAGAGATAATAGACATAAAACTTAAAAGATATTATGCAGAAATTGTGAAACTAAAAATGACCCTGAAACAAACTATCTTTTCATGGCTGCTGCTCAGACGTAGTCACTAAGTTCCTAGGGGACTTGGTTAAAGACATTGAATTGCTTCATTATAGAAGTACAAAATTGGTGGACACTAGAGAGTGATCATCTTTGACCAAGTCCCCTATGGTTACAATTAAAATATACATATTTAGGTGGGTGATCAAGTGTAAAGAAGCCCTATATGACTTATATTACATGTACAATGAAATCGGAAAAATAAAGTGAAGTGTAAATTACAATTTCAACACAAATGCACACCTTCACAACTCCCCAATGGGTCAAGTGTGAAGAAGCCCCTAGGACTTACATATAGGGAGATAGAGAAAAGCCCGAATAGGACAACTTGATTGGTTTGACCAGTTCCCCAAGGCATGATGCCAAGTGAGGTCGCTCGTCGAGTCCAAAGGCTACCATTCACTTCTACCATTGGCGGTTTATCCACCATACATTCAAATATTTCAAGGAAGATTGGGGGATTCTTCATTAGTTTCATTCCTTAGATGATTAAAAAAAATGAGATAAGAAAAATAAAGTGAAGTGTAAATTACAATTATTAGACAAATGCACACCTTCACTCCCTTGCAAAAAAAGTAATTGAAGGTGTTGGCTAAGGGAATTCAAAAGCCACACACACTAAGAAGTTGACATTGTTGATGATTGCAGCGTCGTGTGACATTCTCTAGGATACGTTCTCCTCTGGACTGAGTTGAGTCGACCTATGAGAGAGCCCATGTGTTGGGCGCGCCCATGTGATGGGTGTATCGTTCTCCTCTGGACTAAGTTGAGTCGATGTGTGCCCCAATGTTGGGTGTGCCCCAATGTTGGGTGTGCCCATGTGATGGGTGTGCGTCAGACTCTAGACTGAGTTGTTATGACATGTGGTCTTTTGCTTTGTACTCCTCTGGACTGAGTTGAGTCAGCTTGAGATGGTCTCCTGCCCTGTACTCCTGTGGACTCAGTTGAGTCGGCTTGAGATGGTACTCCAGATGGTTCTTCTGTGGACTCAGTTGAGAGATTTGTTGAGTATGACGTCCATGTGGCTGAGCACAAGTGGACGTGTCCCTAGTGGCTGAGCACTAATGGACGTGTGAGATCCTTGCTATATTGTATGATGGTAAGATTTACTTGTAACCCTAATTTGTGATGTAAAGGGTACAAGTCAACCCCACCATATGTGAAAGATAATTAATATTTGTGTAATGAATAATTATATTTCTGAATTATTGAGGTCGGCCCTATTGTGCCAATAGACACACCTTTTGTTGTGTCAAGTCTTGTATAAATAGAGGTGAATCCCCATTGAGGATTGCACACACTCTCACTTGTCATTTGGAAATTTCAAACCTACTTGTACGACTAAAGTGCGCACCTCTCTTGGGCACTAGTTTCAAGGTTGTAGAGCACCCTCTTGTGGGCATCTATGGTTTATGGTTTGGGGAATCTTCTCTTAAGAATATAGCAAAGGATTGTTGGATTTTTCCCTTGTTTGAGAAGGATTTTCCCAAGATACTTCTTGTGTTCTTGTGCATGGTTATTCTTCTTGTGATCTTGGTTATTACAGCACTTGTGTATGGTGTTGTTGCATTTATTTATGGTTCAAGTACATGCTAAATTGAAATAAACCTCATGCTTGAGCCTAAGCAATCATTAAAATTCAACAGACATTACTTGACATTCACCAATACTTTGACCGGCTTACTCAAGTGTTGTCAACAAGTTTACTTAGTGTGCAATGCAGTAGCGAGACTATGGAATCACAAACAAGATCGTCAATCGAATCATGGTTCATCGGTGAAATGTAAGTTGGAATAAACCTTGCATCAAGGTTCCATTCTCATCAAGGTATGCCCCACCCATTTGGCATGTTATATGAAGGTATGAGGCCAGGTGTGAGTCCACAGCGAATTTGGCAAGATAGATCAACTTCAAACCTAGCCAAGAAATTCTGCATCATGCAATGTTGCCCCTCAAGGCCCATTTCAAGAAGCAACTTCCTACAAAAACAAATACAACTGAGATTTTGGGAATACAAAATCAAGTGTATGAGTCTTGGAATGAAGCTTACAACTAAAATCTAGAAAGGGAGATGGCAACAGACCTTAGTTTATCACTTTCATGCTAGAATTGCAACCTTCATCATGTCGTGCATGTTGTCACAGTTGTGTTGAAAAGAAAGCAAGTTTCAACTAGTCAATTTCCAGGTCAGCAGCCAAAGTTAGGCTGCTAGTTTCTTGACAACATATACTATGGCCATAGATAACATTGTTTCCTCGGTCTATTTTATAGACTAATCAACGCTTTCAAAGAAAACCCAAAAAACCCATTATGAAAGCAAAATGTACACAAGATCTATCTGCCATTATGAAAACAAAATGCACACCAACTCCATGAAATCAATGACAAGGCCTCGTTATGCCTCATTATGCAGTAAAGTGTTTCACTCTTCACATATCAATTTGATCTGCAATTGCTAAAATGAATACCCCAAGCTCTATAGAAATTGGTTATTTTATATATAACTATATAGAAAGAAGCCTTCAATCTCCAACCCACTCTTCAAGACAAAACCATAAAAATATTTCAACTCTTCATACTATTATGCCATGAAAGAACTTCAAATTCTTCATAAATCCTACTTAATCCCCACTTGGTCTATAATAGAATATTCCACCATTGTTGATATGAGATCAACCAGCATAGCAATTGCATTAACCAACTCAATCGATTACATTGCATTGGCTTCCATATATAGCCAAAGAACGTCTAATTATGTCAGCAATTTGCTCTGCTATAGGACAATAATAATGGCAAATGTCTTCATTATCAACCAACTGTGTGATGTAATGGTGATCAACTTCAATATGCTTACTTATAGCATGATAGACCAGGTTCTTCACCATCTTGAGATCACTTTGGTTGTCGCAAAAAAGTGAGGTCAGTGTTGTTTGGTCAAGTTCAAGATCAACCAATATCCTTCATAACTTGCCTCGCAACTTGTACTAACAGATTCCTTGTATCCTGCTCCAGTGGAGGATAATGCAATTGTTGGTTGTAGCTTACTTTTCCATGAAATTATCGTTGACCCAAGAGTGAACACATAACAAGTTGTTGACTTCCTCGTATCAACCGATCCATCCCAATCAAAATCAATATATCCTGCTAGCATAAAGTCCACAGATCTCTAATATAGAATGCCAAAGTAAAGGGTCCCTTTGCCATATCAAAGAACTCATTTTGCAACTTGCCAATGTATCTCTTGAGGCTTACACATGAATCAAGAAAGACAACTTACTGCAAAACATAGGTCCGATCAAATAGTAGTAAGATAAATCAAACTTCCTACCAATTGTTGATACAATGACTCATTGACCAGTGGTGAGTCGGTGTAAGTTGAATGTTATCCCAACTTCCATAAGTGTAGATGTAGGATTACATTCAGTGATTTTGAAATTCTCTAAGAGAGATATGGCATACTTGACTTGTGATACAAAGATAGTATGATCAGATTGCCAAAACTCTACACCTAAACACTAATGAAGAAAGCCTAAGTCAATCATTTCAAAAACAAAATAAATATCAAATTTCACCTATTGAATCATGTTGACATTGCTTCCTGTGATGGCAAGATCATAGACAGTTAGGATCACCATGTCAACACCACTGTTTTTGACATAGAGAGTGGGTTCATAATAGTTTTTTTCTGAATCTCAAATTTCTAAGATACTAATCAAGTTTGAAATACCAAGCTCATGGAGCCTATTTGAGCCCATACAAGGACTTTATCAACTGACAAAGCAGATGTTTCTTTTCAGGAACCTTAAACCCTTATGGCTACACCATGTAAACTTCACCATTCGAGTCTCCATTCACGAAGGCACTTTTAACATCCATCTGATATACCTTCCATCAAAAATGAGCAACAATGGATATAACCGGCCAAAAGATTATCATTTTTACAATTGGGGCAAAAGTTTCTTCATGGTCTACCCCTTCCTCGTGTGCATATGCTTTGGCAACAAGACAAGCTTTGTATTTGTCCAAAGTACCATCTGGTTTATATTTGACTTTAAAAATCAATTTAAAACCAATGGATTTCTTTCCTAGAGGCAATGTTGACAACACCTAAGTCATGTTTTTCATCAACACATCATATTCCACCTTCATGGCAACTTCCCATTCAGGTTTTCCTTTGACTTCTTCAAATGTGTTTGGCTCAAATACCAGCAAAACAACAAAAGTCAAAGCAAAATTTTCCTACTCGCTACATTGCACAATCTATTGCCCCAATCGCATAGACCGACCTTCTATTTCATTGGGCAATTCAACTTCCCAAACATCATACATCATGTTATAGTACCACTTTGATCTCTTGTGTTGTTGGCCTTCTTGCTTTTGCTGTGAAGGATGAGAATCCCTCTCTTCTTCACTAGACCCCCCTGCAATTTGACTTCTTCACATTGTGCTCAGTCTACACATCGATTCTTTCAACTTCGAATTTGGGCATACAATCCACTTTTCAATGTTGGGCACAAAATTTTGCCCTTCAACAATAATTCAAGGAATTGGACTTTAATCGACCATTATTCAAGGCTTATGTCGATCCTCAAGTCTCTATCGAAGACACTCTTCTGGACATAGCCATCCAAGAGAAAATCACTCATATTGCCAGCAAAGAACGCACACCAAAAATCAATGACCACAGAGGTAGATGTGAGGTGGGGAAAATCCTAAAAGAAGTCGAATTAGTGCAGAGTTCTATCCAATTTACTTTAGAAAGCGTCATTTTGAGCCTAAAATTGGCTACATTGTGGAAAACCTCTATTATTTTATTAAAAATAGCCACACTCCATCAATCTTTGAGGTTGAAAGCACAAAAATAAAGAATCGGCAAAGGGGAGTTTCATATACACAGTTTCTCCACTTAGGAGTAATAGTGCAAAGAAACATACAATATTGCACCTTATATAGGTGATTAAATGTCCAAAAAGATGACAAATTACAAAGTACGAACCACCAAACCCTCAACAAATATAATATCGAAATGCCTGCAACTCATTCACAATAATTCAAACAGAGAAGATCTGTCGTGCATACTCCACCAAGCAATCGACAATTATAGAAGCTACAACGCATTGTAATATTCCTCTATTATATACAAGAAACCAATCTAGAATTGGAGCTATTATCCTTGCTCTAATTTATGAGACCAACCAACGTAGCAATTGTATCAACCAGCTCAAGCAATTACATTGCATTGACTTCAATATATAGCCAGAGGACACCTTTAACAAATTACTATTCTCGGATTTCAAGATAGCAACTAGAGCCTAATATCTTGGACACAACAAGAATTTGTTGGTGTCATTACTGAGTCCCTTATCTTATTAACATTTCTCATCATTTCTAAAGATTATTGAGGTTTTATATTCATTAGACTATGTATAATGGGAACTCAAACAATAGACTACATCACCTTTTATCAAGTTGGTCCTATAAATCACACAAATCTAAAGATAGATATTTAAGATAAACACTCCAAAATTCTACACCTAGACAAAAAATTTTAAAAAAGGATTCACAAGATCCCATGCATCAACATTGAAAAAAATTAGAATCGCCAATACTAACCATTTTAATTGGCCATGGCCAATTGTCAGAGAGCTCAAACAGTGACCATGTTATGTCCACTACAATAGATTTAAAAATTCAGAGGTTCAACATCTTCCATCCCAAGAAAAGGTGTAAAACATAAAATTACACCTTGTTAGAATTTAGAAGTCGTTATGTCATCCATGCCAATGCATAATAATGTTACTTCGTGCTAACCTATTGCTATGAATTACAATGGTGTGGTCACATTTAACTGATGCAGGATGTTTATCATTAGTCATTTGCCTAGGGCCATGGTCCAATAATCCCAGCTTAGAATTGAAATAAATATAATGATTTAATAAGAGTTGACAATCAAGAAGGCTAAATATCATTTGGACGATGATTAGAAGCCTTATGTTGCTTAGAACCTTTCAAGTGATACAGCTTTAACTTAGAGAAATTACACTTTGGAGAAGGTTCAATTTTTTGGTAAATAGTAGGATAGTCTATAAGCATGGAGAAATTACACTAAGAGAAGTTCCGATTTTTCCATAAACAATAGAATAGTCTACACTAAAGTAGAGCTAATATATCTAAAAGATCTAAAATCCATGTTCTTTCCATTGTAACATTTGAGGAGATGCTTCTCAACACTAATTCCTTTGGCATTAGTCTCATGGATGTCCATCCCATCCATTATGAATGATATAAAAAGAATAAAAATGCAAAAAGCTTGAGCACTCTAACATAGGCCATCTAGAAATATGAACAAGAACGACAACCATGGCATATTTTTCCAATCATTTTTTCCACACTGTTATCACTCCAAGAGTCACTCCCACACTGCAAATGAGAGTAAGCTTGGTAACATATAAATAAAAATACTTGATTGGTTTTGTGGATTAAGAAAAAGAAAACAAGGGGAAGGACAATAAGTTGTTGTAAATCAATGATGGACCATTGGGCTATGGAGTCAAGCAAACACTCTGCTCATTAAATGCAATCAATCTGCATATCAGATAAAGGTTTACTGAATAGAGGAAGAAAAATATAACACAAAGAAGAACATCCATAAGACAGAGATCCTCTCTGCATAAATGAATTCAAGGTACTTGAATGTAAATAGTGACTAATAGGCAAAATACATCAGATCCTCAGATGCTCAAGAATCCACAACCATGATCCTCAAGGTGTACAATTCATTCAAGTAAGAAGACAAATTGGAAAAGAAAACAAGAGATACAATCTGATAACACAAATATCATGAGCCTTCAATAACAGAAATGTTTACAAAAACAGAAGCCCCTTAGGGTTACAATGATCACATGCAAAGTGCCTCCTACAGCTTTCTCATCTCTCTTGGATCATGAATCCAACCTCCCTACCCTCTTGTACAATGAATATATAGCCATATAGGTCCTTGCCAGCTCACCCATTCGAACTCCAACCCCTTTCCCAAAATAGAAACAACTACAAATAGAAAATGACACGTTTTAATTGATTTTCTGCTTTTCAAGAGGCAAAATTCTAAAAAATAGGCTTCAAAATGCCACTTGTAATTCTCAAACCATAACAATTGCGTAAAATCTGAGAACGGTTTTTGTAGATAAGCTCATTATGAAGAAAAATCTCTCTCAGTTTCGTTAAATTCATCTCCAGCTGGCCGCAATAGGTATCACAAAAACATGTCTCAAACAGGAAATCACGAAAACTAAAAACTAGGGCTCAAAGATTCTTTCGAATCTCCGAATCCGTGACACCTGTGTGAAAAATGAAAGAGGTTAATGTTCATGGGTCTGTGCTTGACAATGACCTCCTTCATATTTCAAAAATTCATCCTGGTTCACCCAGAAATTCTCCTGGAAGTCGGCTAGTCAAAAATATCAGTTCAACAGTCTAGAACAGAGTTTTCGCAAATTATTCCATAGCGCCACTTCTATGTATAATATCTCTCTAACCATAACACATTTTAAAAAACTGAGAGAGGGTTTTGTTATTTGGTATGTGATGAACAAAAAGCTCCTCTAGTTTTCAAAAATACCTTCCCATTTGTTCATAACAAAAGTTTTAAGTTAGTCACTCAAAACTGGCAGAAGCGTCCTTCATGAATTTAGCTATGTGGATTTGGCAGCACCACTATGACACAGTGATGCGAAATTGGTAGCGCCCATCATGAATTCAACAAATTGTGAAGGAGATCAAGCCTTTATTTTTCTCATATGCCAATCTTGTAAGCTAGCACTAATCTTGGCCACTGGGCGCTTATGAATGACCAAGGAACTCTTGGCGCTACGAAATCCAAAAGCGCTACAAAATCACCAATTTTTGAACAATACAAATAGCAAGAACAAGAGCGCTGCGAAATGACCATATTTGTTATTGCAAATTCTTGTGCTAACACACACAATCTCTTAAAATACAAGATTGAAAAGCATTTTAGCTCTATCACATTAAGTCCTTTTAATTGCAGAAATATGACTAAAGTCTAAAACGCAATTATACAATGCAGAGTCAATACCGTGGTGATGATATCCATGACCATAAATCCACCTTAAGGACTCATGTAGCATCTTTAGATGTGAACACTGCTTGTGATTAACATGCAACCCACCTTGGACTGCTGTGAGCTTGAAAACAAATCGAACTTACATCTCAAACTAGCAACCAACAACCTATTTCAAAAGAAGAATTTCTGGTGGCATGGGATTCTCTAGTTAGGATGGTAATAATAGTTGGAAGGTTTGTTCCCCTGTAATCATGTTAATAGTATGTATCTCCGACAATGCAAATTGTAATAAATTCCATGTCAATAGATAGAAGAATCCAGCATTATCTGATGACAAGCACTTCCACAAGCAATCCTCCTCAAACATGAAGAGAAACATCTAGACTATAATTTAGATCCGTTAATGCTAAATAGTAAACATA
>SNQJ01S0001752.1:23387-41859 GCA_010110895.2 Picea sitchensis
AACACATTTGAAGAAGTCAAAGGAAAACCTGAATGGGAAGTTGCCATGAAGGTGGAATATGATGTGTTGATGAAAAACATGACTTAGGTGTTGTCAACATTGCCTCTAGGAAAGAAATCCATTGGTTTTAAATTGATTTTTAAAGTCAAATATAAACCAGATGGTACTTTGGACAAATACAAAGCTTGTCTTGTTGCCAAAGCATATGCACACGAGGAAGGGGTAGACCATGAAGAAACTTTTGCCCCAATTGTAAAAATGATAATCTTTTGGCCGGTTATATCCATTGTTGCTCATTTTTGATGGAAGGTATATCAGATGGATGTTAAAAGTGCCTTCGTGAATGGAGACTCGAATGGTGAAGTTTACATGGTGTAGCCATAAGGGTTTAAGGTTCCTGAAAAGAAACATCTGCTTTGTCAGTTGATAAAGTCCTTGTATGGGCTCAAATAGGCTCCATGAGCTTGGTATTTCAAACTTGATTAGTATCTTAGAAATTTGAGATTCAGAAAAAAACTATTATGAACCCACTCTCTATGTCAAAAACAGTGGTGTTGACATGGTGATCCTAACTGTCTATGATCTTGCCATCACAGGAAGCAATGTCAACATGATTCAATAGGTGAAATTTGATATTTATTTTGTTTTTGAAATGATTGACTTAGGCTTTCTTCATTAGTGTTTAGGTGTAGAGTTTTGGCAATCTGATCATACTATCTTTGTATCACAAGTCAAGTATGCCATATCTCTCTTAGAGAATTTCAAAATCACTGAATGTAATCCTACATCTACACTTATGGAAGTTGGGATAACATTCAACTTACACCGACTCACCACTGGTCAATGAGTCATTGTATCAACAATTGGTAGGAAGTTTGATTTATCTTACTACTATTTGATCGGACCTATGTTTTGCAGTAAGTTGTCTTTCTTGATTCATGTGTAAGCCTCAAGAGATACATTGGCAAGTTGCAAAATGAGTTCTTTGATATGGCAAAGGGACCCTTTACTTTGGCATTCTATATTAGAGATCTGTGGACTTTATGCTAGCAGGATATATTGATTTTGATTGGGATGGATCGGTTGATACGAGGAAGTCAACAACTTGTTATGTGTTCACTCTTGGGTCAACGATAATTTCATGGAAAAGTAAGCTACAACCAACAATTGCATTATCCTCCACTGGAGCAGGATACAAGGAATCTGTTAGTACAAGTTGCGAGGCAAGTTATGAAGGATATTGGTTGATCTTGAACTTGACCAAACAACACTGACCTCACTTTTTTGCGACAACCAAAGTGATCTCAAGATGGTGAAGAACCTGGTCTATCATGCTATAAGTAAGCATATTGAAGTTGATCACCATTACATCACACAGTTGGTTGATAATGAAGACATTTGCCATTATTATTGTCCTATAGCAGAGCAAATTGCTGACATAATTAGACGTTCTTTGGCTATATATGGAAGCCAATGCAATGTAATCGATTGAGTTGGTTAATGCAATTGCTATGCTGGTTGATCTCATATCAACAATGGTGGAATATTCTATTATAGACCAAGTGGGGATTAAGTAGGATTTATGAAGAATTTGAAGTTCTTTCATGGCATAATAGTATGAAGAGTTGAAATATTTTTATGGTTTTGTCTTGAAGAGTGGGTTGGAGATTGAAGGCTTCTTTCTATATAGTTATATATAAAATAACCAATTTCTATAGAGCTTGGGGTATTCATTTTAGCAATTGCAGATCAAATTGATATGTGAAGAGTGAAACACTTTACTGCATAATGAGGCATAACGAGGCCTTGTCATTGATTTCATGGAGTTGGTGTGCATTTTGTTTTCATAATGGCAGATAGATCTTGTGTACATTTTGCTTTCATAATGGGTTTTTTGGGTTTTCTTTGAAAGCGTTGATTAGTCTATAAAATAGACCGAGGAAACAATGTTATCTATGGCCATAGTATATGTTGTCAAGAAACTAGCAGCCTAACTTTGGCTGCTGACCTGGAAATTGACTAGTTGAAACTTGCTTTCTTTTCAACACAACTGTGACAACATGCACGACATGATGAAGGTTGCAATTCTAGCATGAAAGTGATAAACTAAGGTCTGTTGCCATCTCCCTTTCTAGATTTTAGTTGTAAGCTTCATTCCAAGACTCATACACTTGATTTTGTATTCCCAAAATCTCAGTTGTATTTGTTTTTGTAGGAAGTTGCTTCTTGAAATGGGCCTTGAGGGGCAACATTGCATGATGCAGAATTTCTTGGCTAGGTTTGAAGTTGATCTATCTTGCCAAATTCGCTGTGGACTCACACCTGGCCTCATACCTTCATATAACATGCCAAATGGGTGGGGCATACCTTGATGAGAATGGAACCTTGATGCAAGGTTTATTCCAACTTACATTTCACCGATGAACCATGATTCGATTGACGATCTTGTTTGTGATTCCATAGTCTCGCTACTGCATTGCACACTAAGTAAACTTGTTGACAACACTTGAGTAAGCCGGTCAAAGTATTGGTGAATGTCAAGTAATGTCTGTTGAATTTTAATGATTGCTTAGGCTCAAGCATGAGGTTTATTTCAATTTAGCATGTACTTGAACCATAAATAAATGCAACAACACCATACACAAGTGCTGTAATAACCAAGATCACAAGAAGAATAACCATGCACAAGAACACAAGAAGTATCTTGGGAAAATCCTTCTCAAACAAGGGAAAAATCCAACAATCCTTTGCTATATTCTTAAGAGAAGATTCCCCAAACCATAAACCATAGATGCCCACAAGAGGGTGCTCTACAACCTTGAAACTAGTGCCCAAGAGAGGTGCGCACTTTAGTCGTACAAGTAGGTTTGAAATTTCCAAATGACAAGTGAGAGTGTGTGCAATCCTCAATGGGGATTCACCTCTATTTATACAAGACTTGACACAACAAAAGGTGTGTCTATTGGCACAATAGGGCCGACCTCAATAATTCAGAAATATAATTATTCATTACACAAATATTAATTATCTTTCACATATGGTGGGGTTGACTTGTACCCTTTACATCACAAATTAGGGTTACAAGTAAATCTTACCATCATACAATATAGCAAGGATCTCACACGTCCATTAGTGCTCAGCCACTAGGGACACGTCCACTTGTGCTCAGCCACATGGACGTCATACTCAACAAATCTCTCAACTGAGTCCACAGAAGAACCATCTGGAGTACCATCTCAAGCCGACTCAACTGAGTCCACAGGAGTACAGGGCAGGAGACCATCTCAAGCTGACTCAACTCAGTCCAGAGGAGTACAAAGCAAAAGACCACATGTCATAACAACTCAGTCTAGAGTCTGACGCACACCCATCACATGGGCACACCCAACATTGGGGCACACCCAACATTGGGGCACACATCGACTCAACTTAGTCCAGAGGAGAACGATACACCCATCACATGGGCGCGCCCAACACATGGGCTCTCTCATAGGTCGACTCAACTCAGTCCAGAGGAGAACGTATCCTAGAGAATGTCACACGACGCTGCAATCATCAACAATGTCAACTTCTTAGTGTGTGTGGCTTTTGAATTCCCTTAGCCAACACCTTCAATTACTTTTTTTGCAAGGGAGTGAAGGTGTGCATTTGTCTAATAATTGTAATTTACACTTCACTTTATTTTTCTTATCTCATTTTTTTTAATCATCTAAGGAATGAAACTAATGAAGAATCCCCCAATCTTCCTTGAAATATTTGAATGTATGGTGGATAAACCGCCAATGGTAGAAGTGAATGGTAGCCTTTGGACTCGACGAGCGACCTCACTTGGCATCATGCCTTGGGGAACTGGTCAAACCAATCAAGTTGTCCTATTCGGGCTTTTCTCTATCTCCCTATATGTAAGTCCTAGGGGCTTCTTCACACTTGACCCATTGGGGAGTTGTGAAGGTGTGCATTTGTGTTGAAATTGTAATTTACACTTCACTTTATTTTTCCGATTTCATTGTACATGTAATATAAGTCATATAGGGCTTCTTTACACTTGATCACCCACCTAAATATGTATATTTTAATTGTAACCATAGGGGACTTGGTCAAAGATGATCACTCTCTAGTGTCCACCAATTTTGTACTTCTATAATGAAGCAATTCAATGTCTTTAACCAAGTCCCCTAGGAACTTAGTGACTACGTCTGAGCAGCAGCCATGAAAAGATAGTTTGTTTCAGGGTCATTTTTAGTTTCACAATTTCTGCATAATATCTTTTAAGTTTTATGTCTATTATCTCTACCTCTAATTTTACCTCTAGTTCCATTCCTCTTTGCTTCATGTAATTTCTTAAGAAAACACTCCTTCGATTATTCTTTCCACAATAATTACAATATTTAGGTTTTTGTCTTGAAAGTTTCCTCTGGAATTTATTGAATTTCTCTGAAATTTGCTGCCAGTCATCATACCTGCATCTCCCTTGGTGTCTTGCTGCAGATGTTCTTTGGCCACCTCCTAGACTAGTTTCCATCTGAATGATATCTTCCTTCTTTGCGGTGCTCCCATCTGCCAAGGGTATCAAGGGACAGATCAATAGTAGAGTTACTTCTGATCTGAGATACATGAGGCCCCAGGAGCTAGTCCTATGAGTACGTCCTGGAGACCATGGCAATGTTGCCATTCCGTATCCCATATCAGCAATCAGACGAGGTTACCCCATGCCCTGGTGTCGGGCAGCCTCTTCCAGGCAGCAACACAGTATGCAGTCCAGATCATCCCTCCAGCTCCTCTCCCAAGCAGTGTAATATCCAGAGTTTCCTACATTTGCCCTTGGATGTTAGGGGAGTTATCTCAAGCAGAACTTGATATGTTTGCACTATTTGTATCCCAGATCTTTGGAGCCATTGTCCTTGTACATTTTTATCCTAGATCTGATTTCTGCTGTCAGTGCAGTCTCTTCATATCTTAGCTTAGATCAGTACTTTACTTTCTGCTTCTTGCTTTATATATGCGCCAAGGTTCAACAACACCTTTTGTCTTCAATATGAGGAAGAATACCATCCATAACCAAAAAAGTTTATGACGACACTCTTGTTCTTCTTTCATAGTCATATGCCAAAGGTTCTGTTTTTGGTGTTTCTCCCAACAATCTCCCAAAGGATCACTACAGGGCAGAATCCTCCCCATCTTTTGTTTCCAAGAAGGTTAATACTGTTCAGTCAATTTATGCGAGTCCAACATTGTAAAGCTCTGAATGCCTCCCATGTCAACTTATATCTCTGGAAAAAACTGGGTCTGTGTTCCACTTCTCATTAGTCAAAACATATTTTTATAACCTTATATCTCTAAAACAAATGTATCTCTCCTCGTGACTCCAAAATAAGATGTATGCTTCTTTATTGCTTTAAATTTGTCTTCTCATTCCTCCTTTATTCCTTTAATCTAGTTACTTCCTCAAGTAACAAGGTTTGCAAACCTTTAAACGTTTATACATGTAACACCTTTGAATACTATCAAAGGGTTTTATTGATATACATGGAGGACAAACATTAGGTCCTCTGCTTCAAAATATTGTCTTTGACAAACTGCTTGAAATAAAAAGTATTTGCTGTCTTATGTTTTTGCCGTTGAATCTTTTTTTTGTTTGATTGTTAGAAATGCCTGTTACCTGCGGGGCTACCTTGCCAAATAGTGAAAAACTCCTTGCTTTCCACCATTGGATCCAACCCCTTTGGGCTTAAAAATTTGGACAGGGGGGTGGGCTTTGATCCACTTATGTGTGCACGGGTCGCGATATTATGTAATATGATATCTTTGGGTGCAACCACACGTTCGCCCACTACCTCAAGGTGCCCCCATGGCTCCAGGTTAGGCCCTCACGAGAATTGAACCTTGTCCAACAATGTAAAACTCCTCGCTTTCCACCATTGGATCTAACCCCTTTGGGCCTATAAAATTTGAAGGACATGGGGGTGGGCTTTGATCCACTTATGTGTGCACGGGTCACGATATCATTTAATATAGTATCTCTAGGTGCAACCACACGTTCGACCACTACCTCAAGGTGCCCCCATGGCTCCAAGTAAGGCCCTCACAGGAATTGAACCTTGCCCCCAATGGTGAAAAACTCCTCGCTTTCCCCCATTGGATCCAACCCCTTTGGGCATCTTTGCCGTTGAATCTTATTAGCCACTAGGAAAATATATTCAGGTTGATTAAATCTGTAGGTATGATTGGTTTGCTTTTGCGGAGTATGTCTGCAACTTAATTGAATTTGGATGTATGCTGCCAATACTCTGTTTGCCAGTTTGCTGTTGAATCTTACTTATGCAGACAAATAATCTTTCTAATCAACATATGCAAGTATGCTACTTACACTGTTAAATATGTTGTTTTTCAATTCTGAACTGCCTATGATCTGTCTGCTGGTCAACATATGTACAACTGCCGGTTGTGGTATTGTTGACTTAGGCTTGTGTAGTTGCCACTGCAGTAATTATTTTGCTACTTCTTAGCCAGTTATGCTGCTGCCTGTGCGAGGATGTCACTCCCAAAGTTGGGTTGCCACTACTGTTTGACTAATGGTCTCTGTGAAATGTGATTGTTGTTGCCCTCTGAATCAAGGATTTGGCATTTATGCTGCTGTTGTCAATGCAATCATTGGGAATTGGGTTTGATGTCATTGAATATTTCTTAGTTGAAATTTCTGTCGCTGCTGTGGAATATTACTGCTTCATGATATTTCCTCTCACATCAAGGATAATGTACTTCTGTGTTCTAAAATTAATTTAATTTTTCCAAAGTTCCAATCTTAGAATTTAAAAAAAAATAGTTTGTCCCTGTTTAATTAAAAATCAAATTGTGGCTAAGAATTTTCCTTTCATATGCAGAACATTGCCGTAGTTTTCAAAGTTATATCTGTTTATGCCAAACCTGGATAACTCCAGACCTTTGTGCCAAACTTTGTCTCAACACGATTCTTTGTTGCCTCTGGATTGAGTTGCTCTGACACTAATGTTAGCAATATTTAACATACATGGGAAGAGATGTGATGGAAGAGTCAATGATGTCTACTCATTAATTTCAATCACATGTGGTGTATACATATCTATATAGAAGTTGGAGCTTATGTCTTGTTATATCATAAATTATCATCACCTTATTACAACCTTTTCATAACATATCCTTAATTTTGTACTGACTGTATACTTTATCATACCACTGATTTTGTAACTTAGCACTAATGAGCCCCCCAGGACCCATGTCTTACAAAACAGACATCACATTACTCTGTGTAACATGTTATACTTGATTATTTTGTTTCTTGTTGCAAAATACATTTCTGATGTAAAACTTTTGCATGTGTACTCCGTTTTTTTTTTAGCAAAATACGTCAGCGATCTGTAGATAGCTGCTTCATCAATGGCCAGTCAATTTATTTCCATGACTATATGGAATACTTGCATAAATTGCAGTTAAATCTTGAACTTCTACATCTTCTTCAGCTGTAATTAACTTAAATTTTTTTTTTGCAAAGCTTGCATAGTAATCATTATAACTTTGGCATATTCTTCTAATTTAATGTCTGCTTTGTGGAATGTCTCTTTCTGTTGTCTTCTCATTCTAGTTATAGCGGGTGTCCAGCCTTTAAGCTCTCTAAAGCATCTTCTATAATGGTGCATTTCCTGTCTCAAGAAATTAACTGTCTCGTATATTTGGCTCAAACTTCACCTATAGGGAAATGTTCTTAAGGTTTGGAAATAAAAGGGATGTGTGCATGATAATTTACTTTTAATGCAAGTGTACTGCTCTATGTATTTAATGCTAATATTTGTAATGGCAGCCAATGATGGTGCAACGATATTGGAGCAAATGGATGTGGAAAATCAAATTGGAAAGCTGATGGTAGAATTATCACGGAGTCAGGATTATGAGATTGGAGATGGGACAACAGGGGTGGTTGTTACAGCAGGTGCACTTTTGGAGCATGCAGAGCAACTTTTAGAACGGGGAATTCACCCTATAAGGATTGCAGAAGGTTATGAAATGGCTTCAAAGATAGCAGTAGAGCATTTGGATCGTATTTCTCAGAAGTTTGAGTTTAGCTTGAACAATATTGAATCTCTGGTGCAGACGTGCATGACTACTCTCTCTTCAAAAATGTAAGTACTAGTGCATTTATTTTTGTAGTTCAAAGAAATACAACGTTCTCTATTAGAAATAGTATATACATGAAGTCTCATTATATGGGCATCTACAAATGTGGATTGGCAAATAAAATCAGAGGGGTTCTAACATCAATCCTAGTTCTTTTTATTCTGGAGAATACATTTTGTTCAGGGTTAAAAGCATTAGATTTGGAGATTCCCATGTTGTTGTAACTCTGATAGATGATCTTTCAGAGGTTCAACATTCAAGGAAATAGATGATTCTTTGTGTATGTCTTGTAGATTCCATGATCTCTAGGAGAAGGGGATAACTTTTGCTTCCTTTTCAGTTACAAAAATTCTTCTCAGATCATATGCAATGCAGTAGTTGGTCATTGAAATGCTTGAATATTTCCTCCTTAATCTGGTGGAAAAGAGAAGCCAACTGAAGGACAAGAAGTAGCCTTTGAAGGCCTGCAGCGTTCACTCTGCAGCCCATCTTCAGTAGTCTTTGCGAATCCCAACAGTTGATGGTCTGCAGTGCACATTGGACTGACTTTACTAAAATTCTTTGTGAACTCAACACAGATGCTGCCTCTAGTCATTGAGAGCTTTAGGTCCTTAATATTTCTTAGTTGTATCTTTCCCACTCGTTACTTTTGACATTTTGCAGACAGTATAAAAATGATAATAGCAGTATCTTGCCAGGCATCTTTCAACAATTGTGCGTAGATAAAATTATGGCCTGATAATGTCTTATAATGAATATTGACTATCTAGTAGTTAACCTCACTGTGTTATTAAACAGCTGAATTGCAAAGGTCACCTACTAAAGGGGGTAAATACTAGCTAGGTCAGCACATTGTAAACATTGGTGTAACAAATAAATCCAAAGTGATGTTTTGTTAAAATTTCAGTAAAGTGTTTTCATTTGAACATTTGGCCAGTTGCAAGATTATGTTCATACCTATGTTGCAGGAAACACCCCCCTCTGTTTTGGAGGCGGTATGGTATGGTGCGGCAAAGCAGTGCAGTACAGCCCTACAAGAAGCCTAATGATGGAAATGCTATGCGGTGTTTCTCGAAGGGGAAAGCAGCTGTCGGTATAGCGCCGGCGTTTTGGGGCGATACTTATAGTGCTTTCGTCTGACTGGTTCTGCCGACTTTTGAAGGGAAATTAGGCAAATAAAGGGGCGGTGGGGCCCCAAACTCAATGGACTTTGATTAAAGGCCTTTTTTACCTACTCCAAATAGAATTAAAGCATGATTTTCTGTGTTTTGTTTTAATTAAAAAAAAAAAAACTTCTAGATGCAAATCAAAACCCTAAATCTCCTTCATTTGCTATAAGAAACCACTTACTTCACTCATTCCTCACACTTTCATTAGCAGAGGAGCTTCCTCTGACAACAAGAAGGAGATTGTGTGTGATTTTAGTGAGCAGATTTCTTCTCTATTTAGTGAGTAGATTTATTTTATGTTTGCTTAGCAGTTAGCAGTTTTTCTTTGGTTTCACCGATATACAATTTTACATTTTTTGTTTGGTAACAAAGTTTTTCATTTCTTCTTTTCTTGTAACATTCATGGCTTCTCAAAGTGCTATTTTATCTAATCAAATTTTAGAAGTATAGTGGCGGCGGGGATATATTATTACTCTGGAGGCATGTTATCCAGGAGTCAGAGCTATGGAGTGTAGGTGGAGGTTCATGGGAATGGAAGTTCAATTTATGCCACAAGGAGGATAGGACCTTCAAGGGCTCTTACACAGAGTCAATGCTCACATTTTGCATGAAGGGAAGGGTGTTGAAGGTTTTCGTCATACCCTTGATCTGCAGTTTAGGGATAGATTCCAAAAAGAGCTTGATGATGCTCAAAAAGTGAAGGATCATAGAGCAAAGATTGCTATGCATGGCGGTAGCAAGCATCCTCCTTCCTTGGGTGTTAGCAATGAGCCAAGGATTGTTCCTTGCTGCAAGGAAGAGGAGGTAGCTAGAGGTGAAAGCGAGATAATCCAGCGGTGTTGCCAGCATTGGGAGTGCATTTTCAAAAATGGTGGGAAGCGTCTCAGAATATTTTTTTATATATATATATATATATATTCAAAGAAAACATGTAGAATGCCAAACAAGATGCAAAAACTATGAAACATGTATGTTTGTGATACTTCAATATATGATATAAATCTAAATTCCATATTATCCATCATTCCATAAATCTTACGTAGTACATTAATGAATAATCATTCAAGCATCAACCATCTAAAATCTAACAATTGCACATTAAGAAATTGAAATACATTTTACAAATACAAAATACAAACCATATAGATTCTAGCAATTACAAACATACAAACTTTAGAACATATAATAGGGAAGTACATCTGCATTATTAACTTATGGAATGAAAAAGTTTATCCACCAATTGTCAACATCGATCCTTGGCCAAATAGTTTGTTTACAAAAATTGGCTATTTCCATAACTACTACAATGATAATTAAACTTAAATCTAGTAAAATTAAAGCAATCCTATTTCTGCTCCTATCTCGCTTCACCACCAGCGATTCCCTAGGTAGAGTGCAGCGTGGAAGTGAAGATGAAGCAACCGAGGGTGAAGGTCCTTCTAATGCAGGAAATGGTGGAGTGCTAGTCAAGGGGGCCCGTCCATGGGACGTTGCACTGGGTGGTGGCATCTCGGCACAATCATCCTCATCAAAGAGCATTCTCCAGCTCCTCCAAAACCAATGCTCCAACACCTCCAAATTGTCCTCTTAGTTGTAGTCCCACATCTTATTTATTTTATCTATAGTTGGATCCACCAGCGTGTAAACAACAATGATGAGAGTTGTAATGCACATAGACCAAGGTATTTGCTCGTTGTACATTCAACCTTTTCCTTCTGACATTGTGGGTGAAGCTGTATGTGCTCCAACACCTCTTTGAAGAAGAATTGTTCACCACCTGTAAAAGCATTGCCATGGGAACATAGGCGTGGTGTATTACCTATGCATGTCCCTGCTGAGAGAGAGGCAAATTCCTGATCTACATGTCACGTTGCTCCCAAGGCACCGATTGCAATTGATGTGTGTAACTCAAGCATTCTTAGAATGCTATCACTCCTCAACATCTGGGTACATTTTTTCTAATGCTTGCATATAGCCAGTTTGAACCTACGGATCTTGGTGTGGTTTTCTCTTAGCCCCACCCAGTCTTTGGGGTTCGAGGGTATGATTTTATTAGTATTTTGGTGTAAGCACATATTCTAAGGCATGTAGTGGAATATTTAGCTTCTCCCATCGTTTTCCACCTCTATACTGATAAAATCACACAAATTCTGATCTCTAGGCTCCACAATGTCCTTAATTTGTCATAGCATATTATCCATTTGCTCATACACCTCCCCAATGGTCGGTCGATCAGAATCTGCAAACAGAATCATGTTATAAATTGGCTTGGAGAGAGGAAGTATGGTCTTGAGGAGGGTGTTGATTGATAAGGATTGGTGGAGCAAGGTAGAATTCTTGCTTAAGTTTATTTCACTGACATTTGAGCTTCTCGAGATGCAGGCACAGACAGACCATTCCTGGGAGATTTATGATGGCATGGATACCATGGTTGAGAAAACGGTGGAAATTATTACACAGGAGGCTCCCAATCTGTTTTTGTTGAGGTTGACTTTGTTGAGCATGTGTGGTCCATCATTGTTACTAGGTGGAATGGATTTAACACTCCATTGCACACTTTGGAACATGCTCTAAATCCCAAATTTTATGATGAGGAGTTCATTGTTCTAAGCAATGGGAAGAGGAAGAGCCCACATGGGACAAAGGAATTTGGCCACAAAGGTGAAAAAGACTTCGGAGGTTGTTTCTCTCTTCTCATTAAATAGATGTGAGGAGGAATTTGCTTGTTTCTTTTGCTAGATTAGAGGGATTTTCTGGAACATGTCATTTTGGAGAAGAAGCACCATGGACCCAATTATTAATTGGACTTGTCATGGGGCAAATGTATATTTGCAAAGAAACCTTGCCACTTTCATTATTCCTCACAGAGTGGCAAGCTCTTCATCAACGAAGAGGAATTGGAGCACCTATGGTTTCATTCATTCGGTGAAGTGCAACAGGTTGGGATCGTAGAAGGTTGAGGATCTTGTATATGTGCATTCAAACCTTAGCCTTGTGTCACATAAGGGGGAGAAGAATATACAAGTGGACATCCACATCCCACTCTTTATGAGTGGGATGTGGATGCAGAAAACCTTGATTTAGAGCTCTCTCTTTCTGCTCTTCATATTGATGATGATGATGCTACAGCTGCTTCATCGGCATAAAGGGTGGAGCACCTATGGTTTCATTCATTGAGTGAAGCGCAACAGGTTGGGAACGCAGAAGGCTGAGGATCTTGTATATGTGCATTCAAACCTTCCTTGGGATCGCATAAGGCTGAGGATCTTGTATATGTGCATTCAAACCTTCGCCTTGTGTCTCGCAAGGGTGAAGAATATACAAGTGGACCTCATAAAGAGTGGGATGCGGATCCAAAAAACCCTGACTTAGAGCTCTCTCTTTCTGCTCTTGATATTGATGATGATGCAAGTGGAAGTGGAATTCAAGTTGCCTCTTCTTCCCATCGAGGCTCTAGTTTTGCTGAACATGCATCTTGTTCTATTTTTGATGATGAGGATGAGGATCAATGTGATTATTGATATGTAATTGTGGTCGCCTTTAGCTCATGTTTTTTTTTCATTTTCAGCACATACGACCTCATTTATAAAGGCTGATTTTGGATGTAAAGCCTCATCTATAAAGGCTAATTTAGTAATTTTGGATTTTGCTACATGCATCATGTAATGAATGATATTCATCATCTATGGGAGTTAATATGGACATGGTTTTCCTTCTAAGATGTTATTTATGTGTATCATTATGTTTTTCTTGCAATATAATGCTTTATTTTTTAAAAAACTATATATATATATGTGTGTGTGTGTATTTTTTTTTTAATTTTTTTATATAAGGTGTTACCATTTTTTGAGGGCCTGTTTCGTATTGTACCGGTTTCGGAAACTCAGAAACGTTCCCTGTTTCGTGCAACTTAGGTTCATACGATAGGACTTTCATCTAAGTTGCACGAAATGTGGAAACGTGTACAAGTTTATGAAACGGGAATGCCTGGAAACGTGACTCCCGAAAATGGGCATGTGTGGGGGAAACACAATATATAAAAAATACAAAAAATATAGATATATAGATTTTTTAAAAATAACACATTATCTTGCAAGAAAATAAGAATGATACACATAAATGACATTTTAGGATGAGACCCATTTCTATATTAACTCAGAAGATTACATGATGCAAAATCCCATAGCTTGATGGTCTTGACTAATGCCAATCCCATACCCTCATACATGATAGAATCTAGTGGAAATGCTACATGCCAATCCTAAATCCTGAACACTGTTAAGTCTGTTGAATTCTAAACGGGATATGGAATTCTATTTTCTCCCTATGAAGTCCGATGAGGTTGGAACCACTATCAAACATCTTGAAACAATTAATGGTAATGTTAAAAATTTAAGTAAAAGTTTTTCCTTTATCTTACCTTTTACATCAACGTTACCTAAGTTTCTCCTTTATCTTACCTTTTACATTAACATTTCCTTTTACTTTCAGAATTTAATATTACCATTAATTACCAAGGTCACAAACTCCTCAAAGCTCGATCCTGTATCTTTGTTTTGTCTTAAAGGGTTGTTAGCACAGACAAGACTATTTTCCTATGGGTCCCAAGCCCCTCTCAGGCACTTAGGTCAACCTGGAAACTTCCAAAAAAGTGCCAGAAACTTAACTGGAAACAACGGAAACACCATCAACTGTACTGTATGGTGTTTCCAGATTTGGAAACACTGTATGGTACAAATGATGGCGTTTCCAAGGCGTTTTGTACCCATTTTGATGTTTTTAGGTGTTTTGTGTACTGACATGTGGCCATACTAGTCATTTCCTGCAACATGGACTGTCATATAACCAATACTAGTGTTTGCCGTATCACAAATTCTAGCCTTGAGGTAGCTACACATTCTTGTTCATCCTTTTTCCACCTTAACCATTCGTTTTCTTGTTTTCGTGTTCTCATCCATAGTTTTCCATTTCCGTTACCCATACTCATTATGCAGTGCATTTGACAGGAAAAAAGAAAGATACTATAGAATAAGATCATTTTATTGATGTCCGTGAGTGACCAAAAGAGTAGGTCAATGGCACTAGAGAGAAAAAATAATGATGTCATACACTGTCTTTTATCTGCTATTTGTCAGAATGTTTTTGTAGTTTTGTTTTCTTGTTTTTCTTGTCACGTGCTTTGCTGTGTTCATTATCTCTACTGCACCCATTGTATATTTTGGGTTTTTGTAAATTGTTTAACGTTCATCAGGGTGTTGTTGACTTTAGGAACTAGTATTTGTGGCTGTTTTGTTCCCAAACCACCTTTGCTTCTTTTTATCTCAAAGTCAGATGACTAAATAAAAACTGGACAGTCACCTTGGCAACTCAACATAATTCGGCAATAACTTGACATATAAAAAATACATATCAATTAAGTTTCACAAGCTAGAACTAAGGAGCTTATAGTGCATGGCAATTTCATATGATTAGGTTGCATAGCATAGACATAAGCTCATGTAAATATGTATATTTCTTGGTTGAAAACCCCTTAGAAAATGAAAAGTGAAGACAAAAACAATTAATGATTAAAAATAGAGTTTTTGGCTTTTATCCTCCATCGCTCTACTTCGTGTGATGGGAAAATTAACTTGGATTGTCAAATCAATGACCTGATTGGACTTATTGTATCTTCGCGAGTTTCAATGAGTCTTGATACAGTGAATCATCTACATGTTTGGGTTTTTAGTCACACATTTCATATCATGCATTTTGCTAAAGTTGTTTGTTTTTTCCATATGTCTTCTTTCCTCCACACATTGTTGTGATTGTCGTGCTCATCCATCCAAATCTTTTCCATGCTGCTACTCTTTGTCACCGTGATTTGATTCAATGCAACACCAATGCAATATATTTTTCTCTTCCATATAACCATGCAAGCGAAACTCCTAGAGACTTCACCGTCGTCAATGGGTAGTAACTAGAGTTAATCACCAACCTTGATTATGGGGTCTAACCCCGTGGGGATCAAGATAGTCGAACTTGTGACCTACCCTACTTCAGGGCGAGAGATCTCATGTTTGGCTCATGACCGTTTGAGCTAACCTTTATGGTTTTAAAATGTTTGGAATATCTCATTCCCCCTTGAAGCAGTTAATCGAGAGTGATATTGCTCTGGCCCACAAGGGGCAAACATGTCACAAGCAAGATTTGAACATGGGTAACTTCTTTTAACCACCCAAGCTAATCTCAATTGACAACAATGAAGTGTATTTATTGAATGAAATCAACATCATAAATAATTGATAGCAATAAGACAAGAAATATTTGTTGCAGACTATAGTGAAACCTCAAATAATCTTTTAGTTCTTATTTAATAAATTTTCCATTGTCTAGCCTTTTTGTATGACTTTGGCCTGCGACCTTGTAAAGTGTGAAGATACTGTTGTAGCAATGGAGGAAACTCTAAACCCTTCATCTACCATTGGAGATTGAGCCTATGCATTATTGGGGATGTCCTTGGGAGAATATCCAAGGCTAAGAGGGCTTATTTGGGTGATCCTGGGAGTTAGCTTGGAACAATCAGATGAAACTCACCTACTACTAAAGGTTGTTTGGAAAAAAATGAGAGGATTAAGTGCTAGTAGCAGGTTGACCGATGCTAGCATGATGACAATGTAGATGTTCGAGGAACTACATGCTGCCAACACAGGTCTGTCCTTCGACCTGCTGTTGGACACTAAAATTAAGGTTACCAAACTGTTTTCTCACTGTTTTGTGACAGTCACTAAGTCTGATAATTCTTACCAGAAAAATCTGCCTTTAGTCTTGTGATTTGATGCCCTTTTGAGGCTCTCTTTGCATGGGTTAAAATATGGTTTAGGCTGCCATAAAAGTTAGCACATGTATATAGCTCAAAACATCAAATACCCTCTTAGGATCTTTAACAACTAACACAGCTGAAAGTACTAAGCAAACCATGACAAATGTACACAAGTAGTTTTTGGTCAACATGACCTTGGAAAAACCCCCATGGGGAAAACCAGTAAGATATATATATATGTTGCATGGGGACCTGTCCCCCCCAAAAAAACTTGCGTACCTGTCGTTTCCGCGTACCGGGGACTTGGGGACCCTTAGGAAACTTACCCAAATTGCTGGGGACTTCATTGGGGACTTGGGGACTTGTTGGCCGTCCCCAAGACGTTCCCGACAGATTTCAGGGACGTTACGAACAGATTTCAAGGATGTTCTAGTCAGATTTCAGGGATTTTTTTGGGCAGATTTTGGGGATATTCAGGGCATATATATTCAGTCTTGACAATCATGGAAATTGATGATTGGACAATAAGATCATTTTTCCCATCCATTATTTTTGTATTGCATTGAATCTAAATCTGTTGTAAAAGTTGTAGCTCAAAACNGAACTTGACACAATCCAAGCTTATCCTCAAGCTTGTAATGGAGTTCCTCAAACTTGTGCATGCTAGCCTTAGAACAAGGCGCCCTTTGCCTTGGTGCGCCTCCTTCCCTTGCTTGCCTTTGCCTCTTGCTCGAAGTGTGAGCCCTTGCTTGCCTTTGCCTCTTGCTCGAAGTGTGAGCCCTTGCTTGGAAGAATGTGCCCCAAATCTCTTGTGCGCCCTTCCCTTATCCTTGGTGCGCCCCCAACCATGGAGTGCCTCCTTCTCACAAACTAGATGCACCCTCCTCTCTAACTTGCATGCAAGCTCACAAAGAAGAAAACCCTTCTCCTTCAAGCCTTGCGCTCCTCATCCCAAGATGCCTCCTCAAGCTTGCCTCAAGCTCCATCTCCATACCATGTGCCCTTCACCTCTCAAGAAGATGCGTCGTCCATGAAAGCTCCTCAATAAAGCTTGTGCCCTTCCCTTTAAGTGCGCCTCCTTTGCTCCTTGAAACCCTCACTTCCTCTCCTCTTCACTCAACTCTCTCAAGTGACAAAGTGAGCCTCTCTCTACCCTCTTGCCTCCTTTAGCCTCTCTTAGGCCAAACCTAGAAGATCAAGGGCCTAGATTGGATCTAGCTCAAGTCTAATCAATGAATGAGATTACTTCTNTTCTCACAAACTATATGCGCCCTCCTCTCTAGTGCACCTCCTCTCTAACTTGCATGCAAGCTCACAAAGAAGAAAACCCTTCTCCTTCAAGCCTTGCACTCCTCATCCCAAGATGCCTCCTCAAGCTTGCCTCAAGCTCCATCTCCATACCATGTGCCCTTCACCTCTCAAGAAGATGCGCCCTCCATGAAAGCTCCTTAATAAAGTTTGTGCCTTTCCCTTTAAGTGCTCCTCCTTTGCTCCTTGAAACCCTCACTTCCTCTCCTCTTCACTCAATTCTCTCAAGTGACAAAGTGAGCCTCTCTCTACCCTCTTGCCTCCTTTAGCCTCTCTTAGGCCAAACCTAGAAGATCAAGGGCCTAGATTGGATCTAGCCCAAGTCTAATCAATGAATGAGATTACTTCTCCTAAATCTCATTTGGAAACCCACTTTGACTTAAGTTTCCTTAGTTTGCTTTATGTTCTCTAATTCACTTTACTCAAGTGAATTAAATGTCACTTTATACTTAAGTGACTAATTTCACTTTATCACTTGAGTGAATAAAGTCAATGTGAAATTAGAACATAAAGTAAAGGTATGAGGGTAATAGTCTCCCCATTTGTGTTTAGAGGCTCACAAACACAAGGGGACCACTTTCCTTGGTACCCAAATCTCAACACTCCCTCTTATTGAGGAAGTGTCACTCACCCCTCCAATCTTGTCCCCGAAGTGGACATCTTTGCCTGTTGTCAAAGACTCAGTGAGTATGGCTGTAACCTGATCATTGAAAGTGGACTCTGAAATTGATCTGCTCGTCTCCATAGCCAAGAGGGACCCAAACCTCTTTGGTGCCCTGCTTTCTCTAACCAACCTCTGAGGCTCTCCAATATATTCCTTGGCTTCCTTAAAGGTCTACTGAAACCATCTCGGTTTCCTCTTCTCTGAAGTAACCTCTCTCAGAATAGTCTCCCTCTGTCCATGAGTCTCGTCAACAAATCTATGCAAAGTAGTCTGTGACCTTGAAGCATCTGCACCAATTGTCTGTATACTTGACAACTCTGAAACTAAAGCTGTCTTGGGTGGACCAGTCACCTCTGAATACGGTGTACTTGTTAACTGAGT
>SNQJ01S0001752.1:52532-65524 GCA_010110895.2 Picea sitchensis
TGATATGTATCTATTGAACAGAAATAGAGGATGATAATTTCCTCACAAGCTTGAGGTGTATTACCTTGATCTTGGTTATAGTAATAATGGACTTATCCAAATTCTCTTCATTTCTGGCTGAAATTCATTGATACCTGAAGTTATGCTACCACAATCTCACTTCTTCAAGGGTTTTTGTATCTCGTTTTTATCCATGTTTTCCAATTTAACATACCCTTTCCAATATTGTCCTCACCTGCCTACTGGTCATTGTCAGCATATTCTCTGTGTTGAAACCTGCAACATTAAACAGTTTTGTTGAGCTCAAGCCTGTAAATATAGGGTCTACTTTCTCTCAAGGCACTTAGAGATTTGACTAATTGCTTAATGTTTGCCAAATATGTTCCCCCTAGTGGTGTATCTTCCAAAACACATTGTTAGTATGGAGGTGATTTGGAGAATTCCTGGGGTCTCTGGGACTGATGGGACCTGACTTGTTAGATTTTGTCAGACAATGTGTGCCTCCTAATCCATGCTAGAATGCAGGCAGTTAATGAGCATGGATATGTGCTTTAGCCCTGAATCTTACCACTTCAAAGATCAAAAAGATCTTATGAAGAGTGTGTGAAGATATATTCATGAAAAATTGGCATTGATTAATGCATGCTGAACTGTCTTTTTATTTTCACAAATGCAGTATTTTTCTTTCATACTAATGCTGTTGTAGATTGGAATTATATGCATGTTTGAGCTTAATATGCATCCTCATTCTCTTGCTCTTTCATGCAATACTGTTTCATGCATGAGTTCATATTCCACATGACATAAAGCTGTCTTTGGAAAGATACAAGAAGAATCTTGCAAGTGCGTCTGTGGATGAGTTGTATTAGCTGATAAATTATCGCTAATTTGAGAAACAGTTCATATCACACTTGCATTACTTCATCTAAATACTTTATAGCTTATATATGCTTTTCCTGGTGTCATTCAATGGGATAAATCAACACATCCCATAAAAAATCTCTTTAGTGCACTGCCCAGTTTTGTGAAGACTCTAGATGCAGCCCATTGTTTATTTTAAATATCTTGAAAGTTGTGAAGAACTTTTGAATAAATTGTTTTCATTAAATATATTCTTTTGTGAAGTGAAACATATGTCAATTCAGAACTTCGCTGGAACACAAAGTGTGGACATGTCAAAAAACATTCCAAGTATCAAATATTGTTTGATTTGGACCACTAGCTGTTTTTGGCGTAAAACATTTAGAAATTCAAGAAGGGAAAACCCAAAATTTGACGTTTGGCATTTGGACTTGGCAAGCCGAAATTGGAGGATCAACTATGCAACTAGACAAAATCAGTGATGTTTGACTTGTCTAAGACTTGCTGAGTCTTCTGAGTCTGGCTGAGTCACGTCTGAAATGATTACTGGGCTGAGATTCGATGAGTAGACTCTGGACTTGCCAAAACTTGCCAGAGTCAGTTCAGACTCACCAGACTTGGCTCCGACTCAGCTTAGACGCGGCTAAGACTCACCAGATTTGACTCAGACTTGGCTCAGGCTCATATTGCTACCTATTTGATTTATGTTTCAACTTTCATTTTATTGTTTTGCAGAAAAATATCGAGTGTTAAATTTTATGAGATGTTATGATGTGTTTGTGGATAAACTGTTGTTTTATAGCTTATACGGATTGGAAATGTCATTAATGTATTTTTTTCTGAACAATTTTTACTAAATTTTGTGTTTGCCAAGTCTTGAGCTGAATTTTGCTGAACTGCCAAGGTTTGTTTATTCCCAGGCCAGCCGAGTCTCTGCTGAGTCAGAGTCTGATTACATTGGACAAAACTCATCTCAGCTTTATTAGAAACATTCTCCGAGTATACCCAAAATAGTTTTACAATACAGGGTGTATGATATTAGTGTGTCCTTTGAGGTTTTTTTTGTCTGCATTGTTGTGACCAATAGTTAAATACTTGGAGAATGTTTCAGTAGCAATTGTTTATAGATTTGCCCTTTTAGGATTTTTAGTCTGTTTTACCTCCCCGGGGAGTCTGTGACTGGTAATTCAATCCTTGGACAAGGATTTCGTTATATTTCTTTATAAATAATTTCATTAGTCTATTTAAATTTTGATTCGATCTTAAACTATCTCTTGGCACTTAATTTCACATGTTCCTATGTTTACGAGATAATATGATTGCATGCTTTGTAAATTGTAAGCTTAGCTAAAGTGCAAATCAGTTTTAGTTTTCATTTACCTTTTTTGTGATTAATTGGGAAGCATATGAACAAGATACATCTCACAATGAACTTTTTTGCGGTTCTGATGTAGTTGTTCATAATTGATGACAGGATGTAGGTGCAACACTTGTAATCTGTCAATGGGGTTTTGATGATGAGGCCAATCATTTATTGATGCACCGTGGTTTGCCAGCAGTTCGATGGGTTGGTGGGGTTGAGCTAGAGTTGATTGCGATTGCCACAGGTCTGACTTGTAGAAACCTCAATATCTGTTGTTTCACATTGGAGTTTATGCTGTATGTTTTATATTAGGTATTCCTTAATTTAATAGACCATTAACATCTCAGTCAATGTGTTTGATTTCGACCTCTTAAAAGAAAATTTTCATGGCATCTTTGCAGGTGGACGGATAGTCCCCCGTTTCCAGGAATTGACACCCGAGAAGCTAGGGAAGGTAATGTAACATGTTGCTGTGAACTTTGAAGCATGTCCTGGACTCATTTAATACTTGTGGGTTCAGGCTGGGAAGTGTAGAAGTGTGTAGTTGAATCTGAATCCAATCAAGTATCATTGTAGCAACCTATTACTTGGGGCAAATCTTATATGCAGTCTGAAATCTTGTTTTGTCTTTTTTAAGAAGCAATTATGTAGTTTCTGCAGCTAGTTTGATGGGTTAGCAGTTTTTTGATTCAGTTTTAAGTGGTAAAGATTAGGTACTTGATGTTTTGCAATCAAATACCTGCCACTGAGTGATTGTATTACTGATTATTACATTTGTTTAGGCTGGACTTGTGAGGGAGAAAGCGTTTGGCACAACTAAGGATCGAATGTTATACATAGAACAGTGTGCGAATTCAAGGGCAGTGACCATTTTTATTCGTGGTGGTAAGATCATGTGTTGCAACTCAGACTTGCTTTTATCTTTTAAAAGTTGACTGGCATTACCAGGAAAATATTAATATAACACCATCATTGTCGTCGTTCATTCCTATGATGGCCATGCAGAAAGTCAAATCAGTTACTTTTAGTCCACAGGCTATGATGGCCATGCATAAAGTCTAATCAGTTATCAGATAAAAGCAAGTCTGATATTTTAAATTTCTAATGTGCTTACAACTAGGGACTTCTCAATGTCTACTAATGTCTGGATATGTTGCTTTTACATGCCAAGATTGAGAATTTCTATATGCTGGAGAAAAGTATTTTGATTTCCAAGAACTATATCTATTTGAACATTTTAAGTCTTTAAGGGCATAACTTAAGTATGTTAAGCTTCTCAGTCTTTTTAAGTGTTATCAATATGAACAGTTTTAATTCCTTTTAAGAAAAATTAACCAAGGGCATAACTTGTATGTTTAGCTTCTCATTCTTTTTACGTTTTACAATATCTCTCATCTTCACCCAAAAGAGGAATGGTTTCTAGAGATTTAAATGGATTTTTGTTCACTATATTGAAACTATATATAATGAAAAAATGGAGGTTATTGAAATTGAAATTCAAATAAGATTTAGGAAGCTAAACATACATCTTTTATGGATTCCATTTTAAGGCTGTATTGCCTAGGAAAAAACTTGTGTATAAATTTTGTTTGCCTTGTGCTCTAGAAAGATGAGGCATAAAATTATAACTAAGTTTTCTTAAATATATAATTTTAAATGTCCAGTGGTTCTCCAGTGCTGGTGTCTATTTTTAGTTATTTACACTGGCTGCCTGTTTGATCATCATATCGTCCTAAACTTTTATGATTCAAGAAAGCAATATTTTAGCCAAATAAAAACTGGTTTTAGAACTTTAGACACGTCTTATTATATGGTGTTATTACTGTCAAATATTAACCTGTAGTTAGTGATTTCAGGAAACAAGATGATGATAGAGGAGACAAAGCGAAGCCTTCATGATGCACTTTGTGTAGCCCGGAACTTGATTCGTGATAATTCGATTGTATATGGTGGTGGATCTGCAGAAATTTCTTGTTCACTTGCTGTTGAAGCTGCTGCTGACAAGATTCCTGGAGTGGAGCAGGTAGGAATTTGTGTGTAATTTTTCTTTGTTGATCCCGAGTTTCAAACATGTTGTTCTTTTTGGATTCTGTTTACTTCTTTTTTGAATTTCTCGTCTGTTGGTTCTAAATATAAATACTGATTCAATCATTTCATGCTCTGGTTCTTGTAGACCCATTTATTTGCCTTAGGCAAATGTAAAAATCTAGGGTTTGTAATAATGGTTCAATAGTTGTTTTATAGTTTGACACACTCTTAGCAGTCTGATTGCACTGGGATTTGGCAATAGAACACATTCAATTAAGTGGAGTGACCTATTATGTATAATTTTCTAGCTGGAGATCTTTCACTACTAGCGAAATTACATTCTTTGGTAGATTATCAGCTCCACTACATATCTTTGTCTGTTCTAAATCTTGCTACTCTGGTTTTCCATGCTACTTGTATGTTGTAGGCGTAGCAGAAGTTCAAAGAACATAACCTAATTTGAGGGTTAGAGTCACCTATTATGTATGGTTTTCTAGGTGGAAATCTTTCACTGCTAACGAAAGTGCATTCTTTGGTACATTATTAGCTCCACTACATATCCTGGTAATTTCTAAATCTTGCTGCGCTGGTTTTCCCATGATTCTTGTGATGTAGCAAAAGTTTGAAGAACATAACCTAATTAGAGGGCTAGAGTCACCTATTATGTATAGTTTTCTAGCTGGAAATCTATTACTACTATTGAAAGTACATTATCAGCTCCACTACATTTCCTTGTAATTTCTAAATGTTGTTACTTTGGTTTTCCCACGCTGCTTGTGATGTTGTAGCAAAAGCTCAAAGAACATAACCTTATTAGAGGGCTATTTTTGCTTGGCACATTCAATTGTAATCACCACTCGGTGTAGTTTGTTGGCAATATCTCTACAAGTGGAATTGACACAAATGAATATTTCATTGATATTGAATATAAGGCTTAAATATTACGCATTATTGCTACATCCTTGCTAACATATAGCCTCGATTAAGAATTCAACATTTGGGGGAAATGCAAATATTGAAGAGCTGAGTTTATGGTATGCACATTTTATTTCATTGAGAAAAGGTGCTCTTACCCTCCTTGCGTCCTCCATGAACAAGTGCACCCAAGCAAGCTGCTCCAAACCCTCCTTTCTCACTTCTCTTCTCCTCACCAAACTCTCAAGGCGATCAAGTGAACAATGTCTGCCTCTCTTTGCCCTATGTGCCCCCTTAAGCCATCCTTAGGCCAAACCTAGAGATCAATGGTTAAGATCATCTCTAGCCATCTCTAATTCATGGGTGAGATCTCATCTCAAGTATCTCACTTAGAAACCCATTTTTGTTTAAGTTTCCTAAGTTTGTCCCACTTTTGGTTAAGTTTCCTAAGTTTGCTTTATGTCCCTTAATTCACCCACAAAGTGAATTAATAGTCACTTTTGCCTTCAGTGACAAATTTCACCTTTTTGACTTAGGATAAAGTCAATGTGAAATTAGACATAAAGTAAAGGGTACAAAGGTCAAATCATTTCCCTCTTGTAGTTAGAGACACACAACCACAAGGGGACCACTTCCCAAGGTACACAAAACGCAACATCCTGGACCTCATTGTGGCTTTGGTGCATATTCTCTAGTTTGTAACAAGGGGTTTTTCCTAGCCTTTTTGAAGCAAAGCTTATTCAGTGTTCAGTGGCTTCTAGTTATGATTAGGATTAGCAGTATTTTAGGCAATTATCTGGGTTGGTATACCAGTATAATTTTGGGTTTGCAATATATATATATATATATATGTGTGTGTGTGTGTGTGTATTTTTATTATAAGGAAAAAAACTGGTAATTTTATTACAAATGAAACAAAATTACTTCTATAGATGCCAAGAGGCATTCAAGAGGCTGCTGTGCCATCAAAAAGGATGCATGGGGCATCAGAGGATGATAAAATATGGGAAGCTATCGTCGATCTGGTCTCAGAAGACCATTTTCCTGTACCTTTAGTAGAAAAGTTCAGCCCATATAGGCCAATTATCTGTAAGAGAGGATAAAAAAAATAAAGTCTCTGAAAAAACTATTCAGCTGTCAATCTTGATAGCAATCATTACAGTATCACAATTTAATTACAGGGCATAATTACAGTCATTTGTGTCACTATTTAATCTCCTCTTATATGTCTTTTGCAGAAAAGAATATCAATGGTGTTTACTATTTGCAATCTTGTTGGTTTTAATTTCTATTGGGCTTTATTGGCATGTCTTAAAAGTATTTTTTGGTTTTTTACTATAAACTAAATATAATTCTGTTTTTATTTACTACAGTATGCAGTTCGCGCATTTGCAGATGCTCTAGATGCTGTACCAATGGCGCTTGCAGAAAATAGTGGACTCCAACCTATTGATACTTTGACAGCAGTAAAGGCTCAACAGATCAGGGTATGTGTTATAGTCTCTTTGACCAGACAATACATCCCAAGACAAGAATTGACTAAAATTGTTGTCATGAGGAAATTCTATTAGTACTTTTACAAGGAGGATTTTTTCAGCATTGGTTTCTTATTCTCAATTTTTATGCATGAAGTTTCTTTTTCTAATTTGCTTGAATGGACAATGTCTGCAGGAAAGCAACCCACATTTAGGAATAGATTGTAATGATGTTGGTACTAATGACATGAAGGCGCAAAATGTCTTTGAAACTCTGATGGGCAAAAAACAACAGTTGTTGCTTGCCACACAGGTGGTTAAGATGATTCTGAAAATTGATGATGTTATCACACCATCCGGGTATTAGTTTCTACGTTATCTCTTTCAATACTAAATTTCTCTTTCAAAGATTCTTTAAAGAGTTGAATCTCTTGAGAACCCTTGACGTTTTAATATGCATACTGTGAAGCATCTTGAGGATAGGAGCTGAGAAGCCGTTATACTGAAATCCGTGTTTGTTGTGCATGTAGTTTGTAAGCATGAATTTGAGGATTTTTCCGCTGTCTAAAATCCGAGATGATTCCAGGAAGGTGCATATTCAACTTGGGATTTGCTTTTCCCAATTTTATGGGTTGATAAAAAGTATGTTGTAGAGGTGCTAGAATCTGTAGTGATGTTTGTGAAGCCTCTCTATAGAAAAATATATTATAACATTCAGTAAACTATACACATTTATCTACAAGTTTACAACTGCTGAAATCAAGGTATATTATTTGAGAGATACAATGTAATTTTGATCAATTAAGTTACTACTATCGAGGATTTCTGTTACATGTTCACTGAGGTCGTCGTGTTAATGGGTTCATGATAGTTGCTAGAGCATGCTGTTTTAGACTATCTCATGTGTAGATCATATACTGTCATTTACAGATTGCATGAGCAGGTGCTGTTCATTGTCTACATTGTTACTATTTGATAATTTGCATTTTGGTTTTGGAAGGACACTACTTGTTCTCTGTATAAAAATAAGTCACATTTTCAGTTGTCTGAGGTTGACAAAAGTAACAAGAGAGGTTTGTGGAATGCYTCGACTCCATAAAGTTTTGGTTATTTGGGGGATTTTGCTTATTTCAAAGGTKGTTGTCTTCAAACAATATTGCTTCATTGTACTTCTAAAAATTCGAAACAACAATACAACAATAACCTGTTCTGAGCCTTTCTGGACTTACCTGGTAATTGTGGCTTTGCACTGACTTCTGTTACCAATTGCYGTTATAGATTGGATTGCTAYGTCGCATAGATACAAAATGATGTATTTTTGGTTATTGATACAAGTCACTTCGGCAGAAAATTATTTCCAGATTGATATATTTTATTGTTGAACTTGTTCTTAAAACTGAATTCTGGGCAATTATTGACTGTACTACTGCCATGATTTCTTGTATTGTTGAACCTTCACTTACCAGCCATTTCCAAGAATCCTAATATGTCAGGTCCAACGTTGTTGGGCCCAATTAGCAGGTTCTATAATCATTTTAGTAATTATTTATCTAATAATCTGTAATTAATAATTCTGATTAGTTTGTCAAACCTTGTGAATGGTTTATATGAGCACTTTACTTTTTAGTAGTCACTAACTTGGTATATCAGAAAAAACCATATTGGGTATTTTACCCTATTCCACAGGGGCACACCCCTAGCATTTCTTGCACAAGGATGTGGGGATAGGTTTACTAATGCTCCGTTTGTACCTGATAAGGAGGGTGTGGCACAGGGATGGTCCCTTGGACATCATCTGTGCAGTGAAACTGTCTTGGGGACATCCCCAGCATAATGGGGATGCTGGGATGTAGGCGCCTTGTATGAAGGTTCTGCCCAAATAAAGTCCATTCAAAAAGCATTGTTCGGTGCTTTATTGGTTAATATATTATTAATTATTTGTTATTTTTTTTAGTTTTATATATATTGTAGCAGGGTGTGTTCCTTTGCAACTACACCACTGTTATCCCTTGATCAACCGTCCCTGAAATTTGTCCCCACATCCTTCCTATCCTTTAACCTTTACTAAACATAGATAATTGGGAAATATGGTTTATGTTTCCAATTTATCATTGAAGTGATTTTTTAGGGATGTGATACATTGCCATGAGCTCTTTTAAAAGGATTTTGCTTAATTTTCCTTTTGAGCTGAGTTTATCTTCGCTTCTTAGCTTTGGTATTGGGAATGAAAACTTTTAGTGTTGTGTCTATTTGGACACACAATGTTTTGTCATATTCTTTAATAAACTTGTTGCCCTGAGTTTTGGCCACTGAATCATTATCACAACAATTAACTAATCCCATTTATAACATATTTTCAGGATGCTATGTGATCAAGATACCTAATCGCCAATGTTATTCCCCTTGCATCTTAAGGATTGGATTATTGAGGGGAAACTTCCCTGTCCTTTTATTGGTGAGGGCCCGTGGCCATTTGTTGGATGGTCTTGGGGTATCCTAGCGTGTACCTTACCAAGAGGGGGTATCCTCTACTTTTGTTGTATTTGTTGTTCCCATGTGTAGGTGAGGGTTCACGAACATTTTTGGATGGTCTGGGGATATCCCAAGTGTGTACACTATCAAAAGTGGTAATTCGCAAAAAGTCTCCTCTAAAAGGGTGCATCCTCTAATTTTGCTGTCAAGGAAGAATATTTATGTGGCAACTCCTTGGCAGTGGTAGCATTTTTATTCTCCGGACATGTTCAATAATAAATTCTAACTTCAGGTTGTTTTGACCATCCATTCCTAACAAAGACGAACATTGGTAGGCCATAAAAAATGATGAGCAAATCACTTTGCTTTCTCAATGCATGAGTTGGGGAGTTCAAGGGAGTCCATATGGAAGACAATGTTGTTGATAAGACACGGTTTGAAGGAATAGATTTCTCGGACATAATATTGTTGAAAACCAACTAGATTCTCGAGGGGTTAGCCACCTTAAACCCCTTGTCCATTCACGATGATGTTCCACGATTTAGTTTAAAAGAGAACAATAATCATCAATGAAAGCATTCAAAACAATGTAGTTTAATGTAGGGATAGAGGAAATTTCATTGTTAAATTTGGGGCAGCCTGCAGTAATGAAGAAAAACAAAGATCCATGGATTTTTTCAACGAGTACAAGGATATCTTTGGCTTATTCTTATTTTACCCTCTATTATTATTTATTAGTTGCTTCAATCCCCCCTTAATGAAATAAATTATTATTGTTTTTAATGGTTGCTTTGATTCTATTTATTGCAAAGGCTCATTCCTGTCTATCTCACAAAAGGCCAATTGAAGTCTGCTTGGAGATAACTGTCTAACAAGAGATTCAAAGGCCACATTGACCCCCACATGGAGACAACCATCTGACGAGAGATTCAGAGTTTGATAACCACTAAGATTATCTATGTGATTAGACACTATGTGTTGCTTATTCAAAAGAAGAATGGAGAAATTCATTTGTGTATTTCACGAATCTAAAGTGAGTTACTTTGTAGGACCAACGTCCAGTCCCTCGGATGGATCAATTGTCTCAAACAATCATGAGAGCATAAATGCTGTCGTATCAGGAATCTAAAGTTATTGTGTAGGACCAACGTCCACTCCCTTGGATGGATCAATTGCCGCAAACAACCATGAGGCATAAATGCTGACATACCAGGAATCTAATGTTACTTTGTATGACCACCGTCCACTCCCTCGGATGGATCAATTGTTACAAACAATCATGAGAGCATAAATGTTGTCAGATCAGAGGGGCTTTTGAGATAAAATTATTCTGATGGCCATGATTAGGAAGATGAAAGTAATTGATCTAGATGATCTCATTATCTTCTCAAAGAAAAGGGGAATCAGTTTGAACATTTGAGAAAAGCATTTTAAAGGTGTCGAGTATTTTGTATAACACTAAATCCAAAAATGATTATTTCCAATGTGACTAAAATAAAACATTCCTGACATGTTTTGGTATCAATATAGCCCCTCGCTTGACACCAGGTGTGCATGCAGAGAGACCTAGTGGTCACCTCATATAAAAGCAGCATCAAGCACCTCGCATGGAAGCATAAGATCAATCGATCAAATAATGAGTAATACTCAGATCGAACAAAAAAGGAGAGACTTGATTGGGCTTAGAAGTTTAGAGGCGTTACAGACTTGGACTTAGAGTAGCTTCAACTAGGTCAAAGATCAATCGTCTAGGGTTAAAATCCTTAAGTGCTAGCACTTTAGGGCTTTAGGGTTCTAGCCCCAACAATGACAAATTTACAAATTTTGGACAAACACATCTTTGTGAGAGGAAGAAATACTTATGTTCCTCTCTTATGGCTTAGACAAACAAGAATCCTTGCAACAAGATAGCAATTTCACCATTTACATCAATAATACATCATCAAATTGCAGAAAATCACTTTCTTTATTCAAGAAGACAAGAGTACAAACCCTAATTGCAGGAATATCCATAAAAAATCAGCAAATCCATCCACAAGAGACCATTCCAAGCATAGCACATGAGAGAGAGAGAGCTAGTAACCCACAAGGGTAAAAAATTTCAGAAATGTCACCCACAATGGAGAGTGAAAGTTGATGAAGTGAAATAAGTTAGTGCTAGCCTTTTTTATTCGAGGCTAGCGCTATGACTTCGTCCACATATCATAACAAATTTTCAATTCAAGTGGGATTGACCCCTCATTTAACCTTTACATCATGTAATAAATGCAAAATACATGAAAATAACACATACATGTGAGACGACAAGGCCTCTTGGGCAAGTAGGAGGCTTCCAAAGGTCGTGTGGCATCAATCCGGAGCAAGGTGGGAGCAAGTGATGTCTCTCATTGAAAACTATGCCATGCATCATCAGTACCACACGTGTGCATCAAACCCTAGAAGGTGATGTCATCAACGTAATAGGGCTAGCGTCTAGGATCTAGGTGATGCATCCAGGCCCTGGGGAGCTACATCTCATCTTTGCATTGTCCATGATTGTCTGTTGCTACAATGCCCTTGATTCTTATGCAAAATGAGTCTTGGGGTACTCTGCCCAACTTGTGGGGCTTCCATTCCATTTGTGTGCCATCATGATTGAATTTGCTCCTACCAAGCCCATCTGTCCATTGTTTAGGGTTCCAAGGGTGTCAGAGCTGATGTCTGAGGGTGGTGAGTCACTAGACGACCCACTGCTGTCCATCACATGTGTCAAGGTTCTATAATAAAGGCACATTGTGTTGGATGCAAGCCCATGACGTCCCTCAAAGAACCATGTCAGGGCCATCCAAGACAAATCAAAGTATAAAACATGGTTAGCCAAGGTTCATAAGAAACATTAGTCCTGAAAGCATGCAAAGTACGTTGTAAGTGAAGATATAAGCCATGTAAGACAATTCACATTAGGATCCCCTTCAAGCATCACACCAGCCCAGGACTCCATGTGAGTTGACAAGTTTACCTATGTGAGAGACTTCCTCCAACCCTATTAGGTGTGCCACCTCAACATGAAATAAAATAACCTAGGTAGAGGGATAAGTCTTGAGAGTGACAGTGAAAGTAAAAACCCTTAAAGAGTAATTGTGATAGTGATATGGTTTTAGGGCTTACTTCATGGCTCATGGTGTCATTAAATTCATTTCTATGAGTGCCTTTATGGAGGGTGCACTTACTCTTGAGTTACCCCATATTTACGTGCTATTTCTTCCAAACCCCTTTATCAACGATCTTTCTAGTTTGTTTGATCATATTTGCAAGTCCCCTTTTATAATGTTTCAAGCTTTAGCATTGCTATTTGGGACTGGGGTGAACTATTTGGATTGGCTTTTGTTAGTCCTTTTGCTTTCATTCCTTTCTTTCTTTAACATCATTTTCTTATTCTTTTATTAGTAGTTGTGAAACAACCTTTGGGCCTTCAACCCCTCTTCTAATGAGAGAATGGACCACAACCCTTTGTCGAAGTTTATTAGTACACTATGAGAGGCTCCAGGATGGAAAGTGTTAAAGTACGGTGGGGAGTAGAGCATTACCCTTGCGAGGGCCCTCTAGTAGTACCCATTTTCCCTTGGCGGCGACAACACATGACTAGGGCATAAAAGTTGACCACCAAGGTGAAACAAGGTAACTTGCACAATTTTCCAAACCAGTGATCCATTATCCAAATTTAACCAAAGATTCTCATCCACATGCTCGACAAATTAAGCACAACACTTTGCATGAAAGCAAGACTAACATACCTCATGGTGATAATGGCTTACCATCTCCCATACTCTGGGTTGCTTGGATGTGATGAGCCTTGGTTGTTGACCTATAGCTGCAAAGGTGAATGAGGGGGGTTGTTG
>SNQJ01S0001752.1:65849-78751 GCA_010110895.2 Picea sitchensis
ATAAGGAGAATAAACCAACATTGAAGAGGAGGTATTACCATTTAGTTGGATGAATAAAGGGAGAAGGCTTTGGAGTGTTTGTAAAATGATTATGTTCACATTAAAAAGGAGCTTTGATAGTGGGTAAGACTTCCAGGTGTTTTGATTATGTTCACACTAAAAAGGAGCTTTGATAGTGGGTAAGACTTCTAGGGTTTTTTGAGGAAGGTCAATTGGTAATCTCTTAGGATGAGGCTCATGAGAAGTCTTATACACATAAGAAGTTTGTTTTTCTATAGCTTAGACCTTAACTAATGCAAGAAGTTATATTTCAATGCTTATAAAGTTTGTTTTTCTATAGCTTAGACCTTAACTAATGCAAGAAGTTATATTTCAATGCTTATAAACTTCAACATAAAGATGGTACTAAGGTGCACTTACCTGTTAATGTGTAATATGTCAAACACTTCATCTCCTAAGCATCATTGCCTTGTATTATATGTCACAAATATTAGTAGTTTTGATATGTGAAGTTTTTGTTTCAAACCTTTATTTTGTTTGACTCCATGTGCCTATTATGGAAGTGTTTTCTTTTATGCATATTGCATGGGGATGCTCTCCTCATGTACGAGCAACTTGTTACCTTGATTTGGGGTATGCTTTGGATTTTTTTAATAAGTGTTAACAATGGTAGAAGTTTACATTGAGGAGTCACATAATACACTATTGAGGTTGGCATCATTTTCTCACTAGAGTTTTGATGGGGATTAATTGTTGGTTGTCAAGTGAAGAAGAAAAATATGAAGAATCATAGGTTATAGGTTGCTGGGCTTATATTCACGTGGTAGAGTGATCTCAACTATTGAATACGTAGAAATTTTTGAAGCATTTTGATGTTTAGTCTCAAAATGGGTCAGACATATTTAGAGGACTAGCAATTTGGGTTCTCAACACCCATTTTCTTTATGTGGTTGTAGTCAAAAACCTCTAACAACCATACCTCTTGGATTTTAGAGAGTTAGGTGGGCATACGAGAACATCCATCATCATCCAACCCTGAAAGGATTAGGGCTACAAATGAGCCCCACCTCCATCAATGAGTTAGAGAGCATAGCCAACATTTAATACATTTTCTTTCACAAAAGCCTTGAAACTCTGATATCTCAAGTGTCTCCCACTCATTCAGAGGTTAAAGTCATTAGAGAGTTTGAGGGAGGAGGCCCTTATCTTCAATTTTGTGATCTTTGATTCGGGCTAGCCAAATTGAATGTTCAAGGTGGCAGAGGATGAAAGGATGCAATTTTTCTTCCCTTGATGGCCTAGTCTTCAATTGGGTCCCACCTAGTAAGATGAATGACACTATAGAGGAGAAGGAATGATCATTTGAAGAGTTTTTGATCTCTTTGTCGTCAGTTATCAATACGAAGAGAATGATACTCATATGAGCAGGGCGACAAAGGAGGAAGAGAAGTGATTTTCCGTTCTTTGATTACCCATTCTCTCATTAGGTTCCACCCAAATAGAGGAGTAGGACTTCAAAGGATGATTGAAATAATTTGAAGGCTCCTTGATAGAGTGGTTTTTGATTAATTTCCACCCATTTGGAGGCCCAAGCGTTCAAAGAGTAAAATAAGATCTTTCATCCTTGACCCCTCTAGTGCTTGTCTTTTGAAGTGGGCCGCACTTTACTTGTTATCTTTAGGTTGAGAATTGGGAGTCCATGGAAAAATGAATATTTAAGTGGCCAAACAACCCTGCCCTAATGCAGTGTTGCCATGTCTCTAAACATATCCACTCAAGAGACACCATGCAACCATCAATGACTTAGTCTACCTAGCATTGTTATGTGAAATTTTCCAAATTCAAAGCCATATGTGCAAAATTTTTATCATTGATCACAATTTGTTTCTTGGGATATATAGGAGGTTATTGTTAGAGGTACTTGTCGTCTACCATGTCAAGTGGTGTCTAGCACTAGGACATTTGCAAATCTTTCATACAAGAAAATAACACGATCTCTAGAAGTTCACATTGGGCTCACCTTCATTCTTTTTTAAAGCCATCAAGGGTTTGTTTTGACCTCATAGTAGTCTTCTTTGAGGGGGTAATTTTCTCCATGAGGCTTTGCTCTTGGTGTTTTCTCTTGCAATTATAATGCTTAGATATTTTTAGTAGTCTTCATTCTCCCTCGCTTCCCGCAATTCACTTCAACATTTGGTAAAGGCACCAAAGCTCTCATTTTCTAACTTAATAATGATACATGACATTTCTAATACCTACTCTATGCAATATGGGGATTACTTTCAAAGTTTTTAGAGTCTTCCACCTCACAAGGGCTAGAAAGCAAGGATATGGTTTGGGTCAATTTTGATAGCAATGAATCCTGACATTGTTTTCTATTGTGAATTGACTTTATTGTGTATCAAACATTATCACTAAAGTAAGTGTTAGGCTTTTTCATNAGTGTTGCCATGTCTCTAAACATATCCACTCAAGAGACACCATGCAACCATCAATGACTTAGTCTACCTAGCATTGTTATGTGAAATTTTCCAAATTCAAAGCCATATGTGCAAAATTTTTATCATTGATCACAATTTGTTTCTTGGGATATATAGGAGGTTATTGTTAGAGGTACTTGTCGTCTACCATGTCAAGTGGTGTCTAGCACTAGGACATTTGCAAATCTTTCATACAAGAAAATAACACGATCTCTAGAAGTTCACATTGGGCTCACCTTCATTCTTTTTTAAAGCCATCAAGGGTTTGTTTTGACCTCATAGTAGTCTTCTTTGAGGGGGTAATTTTCTCCATGAGGCTTTGCTCTTGGTGTTTTCTCTTGCAATTATAATGCTTAGATATTTTTAGTAGTCTTCATTCTCCCTCGCTTCCCGCAATTCACTTCAACATTTGGTAAAGGCACCAAAGCTCTCATTTTCTAACTTAATAATGATACATGACATTTCTAATACCTACTCTATGCAATATGGGGATTACTTTCAAAGTTTTTAGAGTCTTCCACCTCACAAGGGCTAGAAAGCAAGGATATGGTTTGGGTCAATTTTGATAGCAATGAATCCTGACATTGTTTTCTATTGTGAATTGACTTTATTGTGTATCAAACATTATCACTAAAGTAAGTGTTAGGCTTTTTCATTAGAAATTCAATAATCAATTGATTTGAGTAACTTCAATTTCAATTTAATGTTTATACTATCAAATCCACATGTTTAGTTCTTGTTGGTAGTGTACAATTGTAACGATCCCATTCGTTACGACAACAAGCGACGTAAGACAAGTACACTGATATATATATATATTTTCTCTTTCTTTATTAAAGCGCATGGAAACTAATGTCATTAATACAAACAAGCATCACAACTCGACGACGAACACAATGAACGCAATTCACGTAGTACAAAAACATGATGACCTAGCATACTAACACATCATGCAGCTTGAAGCAACAACGAACATTCATTCTTGCAAAGAATAAAAACGACTACCCGTCCATCCTATCGTGCAATGGTTAGGACCTCCAAGACACATAAGCAACGCTCAAGTCCATGTTCCTATCGATTTTGACCATTTAAGGTCTCAAGGCTGGCGACTGTTCTAAGGAACAAGGAGGTGTCTACATCCCACCCGATACAAACAAGTCCAAGCTGACTAAGCTAAATGACAACATCAAGATCATCCAGACACAACCAACAACAAAAGCGAAACATGAACTTGAACCTTCAGGGCGAGCGAAAAACAAAATCACAATCATGCATTACAAACAATTTACAAAACATCAATTTCAATCATCACATCATCCTCATCGGGAAGCACATGACCCAAATTCAGGTTATCATACACACTCATCGATCAATGCACGCATTGATCCCATCATAAGGAATCACACCGCCACATTGCGATAAGCGCAATGGTAACTAAGGTGCAAACTTAAATAGTCCTAAACCTTTAAATCATGACACAAAAACCAAACGTCAGAAGTCCAAAACTTAACTGTCATACCTTATACGAAATCTATAAACGAGAGCACTCCAATCAATCAAACTAAACAAGGCGCAAGGTAACTACCTTCAATAGAGGTTTAAAATTACGCAACAATCGATAAGTATCTCATTAACAATTTATCATCATCATCAGACTATCTCAAGCACCTTGTATCCAACATCAATCTAATGTTAAAAACATATAACAACACTTTCCTACCTTCTTTTTAAATATAGAAATGCTTCCCTACTTTCCCTTTAAAAACACCACCCTTTAAAACATTACAAGAATGAAATATCTTGTAATTTAACAATTTATTAATTAACATTAATAAATTATTATTCAACATATAACAATGCCTCTCGACTCTCTTTTTAAAATACAACCCCAAAATTTATACGAAGCAAGGTGTCTTATAATAAAAAATCATTGTTTAGAAATCAACCTACAAGGATTACATTAACATGCGGATAGTAACCAACAAATGGGCAAAGGCCATTCAACTGTCATATCAATTTAACTTTATTCAAATTTATCATGTTCCTCACTTGGTGCCAGTTATAAAAACAAATAGAAATTCCATTAAAAACAACTATAAAAAGGCAATTAACACAGTTTCCAACGCTGCTGCTATTCCTTCTATCCTATTATTTAATGTGCTAACTAAAACAATTAACAAACAATTAAAAAGAAAATAAAACCGCTACTGGCCATTCCACTTAACCTTTATTTTAATTTTCTATTATGGGCAAATTCCACTGTTATAAAACAATTCAAAAAGAAGCTACTTGCCATTCCACATAACTAATAACGTAATGCTTTTCTAAAACAAATAAAAATATTTTAAAGTAAAAGCATTTACTGTGGCTATAAATCTACTGCCATATTCACAATATACCAATAACTTTGCAACCATATACTATATCTGTGGCCTCAACCACTACTGCGGATCACCTGTTCGTAAATTAATGCGTTGTTCAACAAATTACAAAACTAATATAAAACAATTAACAACATTTATAAAGCAAATAAATCGCTAAAAGCATTCCCCATATCTATTAACATGATGCTCTAATTTGAATGAAGTCAGATATGTTATAAGGCAACTAAAACCGCCACTTTCTATAATCCAAAACCAAATTTAAACTAGTAATAAGCGATTAAATCACTAAACAAAATTCGCTGCTAAATATAACCATTGCCAATCTATATTCTCTGTCAATTATACATTTACTACCATTAGATATTATAATATTGGTTTTAATAAAACATTTCCATTAATTCAATATTATGCACACTAGGTAGAGTAAGGACAAACTGGAGGTTTCTTTCCTCCTAACATATCACATTGTTTAATATCGTATCCATTCAAGCATGTTAACACCAAAGACTGCAATGCCACAAATTGCGCTGCTGTTTACGCTTTGATGTTAATGCGTCCTGACAAAATGTTGGATTTGGAATTGCATACAGAGAAAAAAATTAATGGACTAGATCAACAAGAAAAATGCAAGGCACTAACCACATAATGCCACTGCAAAGTATGTTGCACCCCAACGGATTCGTGGAGGGCGACGAGGGGTACGTTTAGGAAGGGCTTGACATCATATTTGACATCACTTTAAGTGATGGTAAGGAGGATCGATGTGCCAGTAAGACGCCAGGAGGTTACCCTGGGGCGAGCGAACTTAACTCTCAACAATTAAAAAGAACAACTACTTCTGTAAACAACACTTTGGATGAGGCTCCGAAGAAGGGTCAGGTCGCGGGGAATTAAGTGAGGTAGGATCTAGGGAAAAGATGCAGGCAGTAGTTCTAGGAAGGTTTCTGGGCAAGCACAAAGGGTCTATGCCAGTTGGATCGAGCTCGTCTGCGCTCAAGGGAAGAGTGAATTGAGGCCCAAGCTCGAACTCAGAGGTCAGGAAGGATATCTAACAGAGAGAAAGTTACAAAATGAGCGAATGCGCGGCTACAAGTGGAAGGGATCCGAACCAAAAACAAGAATTTTTTTGGGCGAAATCATGCCTCGACAGATAAAAGACAGTAATGAAATATGATCTGGACTACCCCATGCGTTACAGGTGAAATAATAATTAAGAGAACAAGAAATAATCCTAGAAGAACAATACATGCCGAGCTACAAGAACAAGTACAGGTAATAAACCGATATGGATGGTTGCTGATATGATACAAGAATTAATTTATAGAAGAATAAAACTAATAAGGGAGTTCTGGCTGCGCTACAGGAATTGGAAAGTTATGTAAACAACTATTCTAAACAATGCTTATGCAACATAGACAAAAATAATAATACTTGTAAACAAACCATTGGTACAATTTTGAATGCGTCTCTGATATTAATAAAATACATATAAATAAAAATGAATGAAATAGTTCCGGATGCGCTGCTGTTAAAATAAAATACATGTAATAAACCATTTGGGGTCGTTCTTGATGCGTTACATATAATGAACTACATATAAAAAACTCTCCGGGGCGATGCAAGATGCAAATAGTTAAAGAACACAGAGCGAGGAACCCCAAATTTCACCCACATCCAAAACCCAACACCTCATACCATCTAGATGTAAATCCAAATACAAATCAACTAATTAAAATTGCGAAATTTAGACCTGTGTACCTTGAGCAAAGGCGAATGTTTCGCTGCTGTTGTCCCGCGCTAACGCTCCATCCAACTCCTTCTTTCCAACCGCTGAGACCTCACCGATACCTCCCAACTAACGCTAGGGTTATTTTTCTTCCCCCTGAGCCCCCCAAGCCGCAAAGGGGCCACACTTACAACTAGAGAATACTAGCTCCTAGCTCGCATCGCAAGGTCGAGCTACCACTCATTATCTGAGCTGGGTATCCCAACTCCCATAAGAAAAATTCAGTCAAGAATAAAATTCGGCAACATAACCTTACGCATACCAGACGTGATCCATTCTCCTTCTCCACCATTTATTTTATAGAGTTTTCTTAGTGATTAGTTGCCAAAACCCTAATTAAATTCTTTCTATTAAAACTTAATTAGGATAAAACTTTCCCATATACATGTCACCCGATCCCTTAGTTGCACCCGAATTTCATTTAATTATTTAATTTAAATGGCCAATTTCCTTCACCCACCTAAAATCATTCCTAAAAACGCTCCTCGTTGTCCCTTTATTCCTTTACATTCATTTTAATTACTGACACCTATCTTAAAGCTTAGTGGAGTTTGAAATTAGAAGGTTTCCTAAACTAGATTCCTTCCTATGTTCAACATTCCCCTTTTTCTTTAAGTTTCCCCTTTTTGGTCTAAGTTCTGAATTAACAAGTTTGTACTTGGCCAACAAAATAATCTTTCAAATATTTAATCCTCCATTAAAATTTTAATTTAATTATTTACGTTTGAATTTTCTTCCTCCCCCCTTTGTTAAATGCCCTTTTAGTTTTTTTTTGTTCCCAAGTCCTACTAGACCTAGGCTTTTAAATTCACTAGGATTGACAATTTTTTTTAAGGGAAATTAAATTATTAAACTTTACTCATACAATCATTCATTTTAAGGCTGACCAGGTCCTAAGGAGGCATCGTTTTCCAGGTACTAGGTTCATTAACTTGCCAGAGTTAAAATCACGACGTGCCCTTCAAGACACACTATGTGCTCCAAGGGTGCCACTCGCCTGCATTCATGTTTTATTTACACGACGTGCCCTTCAAGACGCACTACGTGCTCCAAGGGTGCCACTCTCCGTTTGACTGATTTTGGTAGACGTCAAAGCCCTGGAGTCAATACTCCATCAGATGACCTTGTGGGAGACTAAGGGCCTCTAAGGAATAAGGAATCGACCTTATTGCACGCCCCTTAGAATCATCGTGAGCGACTGCCACAGTCTGCCCTCACGACATCGTGGATCTTTCGAACTAGGTAATCGTTAACCTGCAGTTTGAGCCACGATGGGAGTGCTAGTAGGCCGTGACAGGGCTGCTGCCACACCTCTCCCTCAATGTATCTGGTTGTTGTGCGTGACCCCTTTATTTCAAATGTGAGTCTGGTTGACAAGCTATCGTCAGTGTGCATCCATCAAAAAAACATGTTAGTGATCAAAATTAACATCATAATCTACTAGTCATACGTCACATATGCAATATAAAAAACAATCAAACCATAACGATCCACCCCCTGGCTCGATCCAGAGTCCAAGGAGGTCCATCGATGCCATCAACATCCTTAATCGGTCCAGAGTCCTGCACACTCAGGAAAAATTAGTCAATAGAACTTGTCGATATAAATATCATAAAATAATATGTCATCAAATCCACAACATCATCATGATCCATAATCGAAACAATTAATCATATAATGAACTGGATCACTTGCACGCAAGTGTTCTTAAATAATAAGTCCAATCCGGTGGGCGCAAGAGCGGGATGTTACATACACCCCCTCTTGTTTTAAACTTCGTCCCGAAGTTTCACAGTATATAAGTGTCGAAATAAAATATCTCAAAATATCTATATGTCTAGTTATCAAACAAAAATGGAAACTATTGGCACATATCATATGCATCCTCCCAGGTTGCCAAGTGCAGACTGTAGTTGTCCCATTGGACCTTGAATTGATCTACTGTTTGACGTTGTAGCTGTCGAATGTGATGGTTGAGAATGCGGATTGGCTCCGCCGTGAGCGCACCTTCGTTTGATACCTGCAAGGAACTCATGTCAATGTGTAGGATCACTAACATAATGTCTCAAAACAGATACGTGAAAAACATCATGCATACGCCTCAAAGAATCAGGCAAGGCTAGTCGATAGGCCACATGCCCCTTCCTTTCCACAACCTTGAAGGATCCAACAAAGCTAGGAGAGATTTTAACACCCTTTCCAAACTTGATCGAACTCTTGTGCGGTTTTACCCGCAAGAAGACTCCATCGCCAACTTCATAACTACGGTCGACAAGATGTGCATCAGAATAACTCTTCTACCGATCTTGTGCTTCCTTGATCCTTTGTCTTGTTGTTTGCATTTGATCTTCCATTTATTGGATCGCTTCTGGTCCCACCAGGATCCTATCCTCAATACGATCCCAACTCAAAGGCGTCTGACACGGTCGCCTGTAAAGAAAATCGAATGGCGCCATCTTAATGGTGCTTTGATAACTATTGTTATATGCAAATTCTACCAGTGGAAAGAACTTTTCCCAATTATTTTGTTGGTCCATCACATACATACGCAACATATCCTCCAATATTTGGTTGGTTCGTTCAGTATTCCCATCTGTCTTCAGGTGATACGTGATACTAAAATTAAGTTGATTTCCCAAGGCCTCTTGGAAACTAGTCCAAAATCGTCCTGTAAACACCGATCCTCAATCGTATAATCCTCATAGGCACGCCATGCAACCTCACTATCTCGCCGATGAAAACTCTAGCTATGTCAGGTGCATGATACGTCATACGCACTTGAATAAAATGAGTACTCTTCATCAGAGTGCCGACTAATACAAAAATCGAGTCGTGCCTCCTTGCCGTCAGTGGAAATCCAAAAATGAAATCCATTGAAATGACCTCCCATTTCGATTCCGGAATAGCGTGTGGCTGAAGTAATCCTGCCGAATGTCTATGTTCAGCTTTCACTTGCTTACATTCTAGACATATTGCCACGTAGTTGACTATGTCCTCCTTCATTCCTTTCTAGAAGAATACAGACTTAAGGTCTGCCCTTATCTTGGTGACTCCTGAATGAGCCATGTACATTTCTCTATGAGCTTCGTTTAAGATCAAACTCCTCAAATCGTCGTTGGGAGGTACGTAAATCCGATTATTAAATCTCATTAATCCGTCGTTGTCCATAGTAAATCCCTCAAACTTGGGTACCATCATGGTGTTTTGTCCGATAAAATCCTTAACCTCTTCATACTAATCATTGTTGCGCTGTAAAGTTAGAATATTTTCACGTAGATTCGTTTGAAGAGGCATCACTGAAAATATGCGTGGTCTTCGACTCAACGCATCATCCACTCTGTTCATTGTTCCTTTTATATAGGTAATCTCGAAATTGTACTCGCTAAGCAATTCCGACCAATGCCTTTGTCGCGCGTTTAAGTCGCTTTCCGTAAAGATGTGCTATAAACCACAGTGGTCCATTTTTAGTTTGAATTTTCATCCAATAAGGTAGTGTCTCCACACTCTCAGGGCATACACAATGGCTAACAACTGCAATTCTTGCGTCGCATAGTTCTCCTCATGCCTTCTTAACTTTCTCAATATGTAAGCGATCACTCGATCGTTTTGCATCAAGAATCCGCCTAAGCCTTCCTTGGATGCGTCAGTGCATACCAATAATTTCTCATCCATATCAGAGACCTTTAGTATTGAGGCTATCATCAACAATTCCTTGAGCCTCGAAAATGCTTCCGTGCATTTCTCGGTCCAAATTAACTTTTTGTTCTTCTTCTGCAATTCTGTAATTGGATTTGCTATCTTCAAAAAACCCTTGACAAACTGTCGATAATATCATGATAAACCCATGATGCTACGCACTTTTGGGACATTTGTCGGCGTAGGCCATTCCATAATAGCCTCGACCTTCGCTGGATCCACAACGATACCTTCGCTGGAAATGACATGCCCTAAGTAATGAATCTTTGATTGATAAAACAAGCATTTCGACAGTTTCCCAAACAATTTGTTCTCTCGTAGACACTGTAGTACCAAGCACAAGTGTTCGTCATTCTCCTCCACCATCTAGGAATATATCAAAATATCGTCAATGAATACTTGAACAAACTTGTCCAAGTATTCGCGGAACACCCCATTCATCAAGCTCATAAATACGTCTGGGGCGTTTGTTAGTCCAAATGGTAAAACAATAAACTCGTAATGTCCAAACCTTATTTTAAAGGCGGTCTTAGGAATGTCTTCCTCCTTGATTTGTGATTGGTGATACCCTGATCTCAAGTCGATCTTTGAAAACACCGTCACGTCCTTCATTTGATCAAACAAGTTGTCTATCCTTGGCAACATATACTGGTTCTTGATCGTTGCCTTGTTCAATTGACGATAGTCAATGTAGAGTCTCCATGACCCATACTTCTTCCGTATGAAAATAATAGGCTCACCCCATGGTGACACACTTGGACATATAAGTGTCCTAGGTCCAACAACTCCTTCAATTGCATTTTCAACCCTTGTAACTCAGGGGTCGACATTCGATAAGGCGTTTTTTCTATCGGTTTAGTTCCCGGTTTTAGGTCGATGGTAAATTCCAATTCCCTCTCCGGTGACAACCCGATAACTTCGTTGGGAAGACATCGACAAACTCTTGTACCACCGGAAGGTTTTCTAGTCCTTCCGCCACACCCTTTTCGTTTAACGCAAGGATCACATATAGATTGCATCCCTTGTGCATGCTCTTCCGTAGCTGTAGGGAAGAGATGAACCTTAGGGAAACTCCCTAGTTCCTACCTACAATCACGCATCTCTGTCTATCATCATCAACCAAGATCAACCGTTTCATCTTACAGTTGAGTATCGCCTCATGCGATTCCAACTAGTCCATACTGATCATGACGTTATAAGACCCCAAGGTCGTGATATACAGGTTGGCCTTCGTGAAAAAATCTCCCAGGTTAAGGCCACAACCCTTAATCTTTCCTCCAACCTTTTGTTTGGCTCCCGAAGCCATTTCTACAAATCTAAACTTGTCCTGTTCAACTGCCTTTACCTTAATTCTTTTTAGCGTTGCACCAGAAATCAAAATTTCTGTAGCACCTGGATCTATCAAAATACAAAGGGTCTGGTCAGCGATGGTACCTGACGTCTTGAGCACAATAGATTGGTGCTCTTCCTAGCGGTTATTCCCTGCTGCATGAATTCGACGGGCCTTGCCCAAATCTACTACGGTAGTGGGTCCAGCTGATTCGACTGCTCTGGCCCTCTCAACCAGGCAGTCACGCTGGTAATGTGGCTCCCCACATGTCCAAAACCCAGTCTTCGGTCCAATACTCCTGGTACCTGAAGTAGAAGCTGATGACCCACCAGCTTGGAACCCTGGTATGTTCTACTGAACAGGCCTAAACTGTTGCTGCTGTGGTCGATGCTGGTGTTGGTGCTGTGGTCCTCTGTAGGGATTCCACTGCTGAGGCGACGTTCGTCGTGGTGTAGTGAATGTGGATCCTCTCAGAGTGCCTCGATATCCTGGTGGATGTCTAGCTGATGTCTGATGTTGCTGCACACTAGATGTCGCCTGTCCTGTTGGTCTCGTCGAAGTCATGCTCTGACCTCCACTAATGAGCTCCTCCTCAGTTATGAGGGACTTCTGGACAACATCATGCAAAGTTTCAGGCATTAAAATCCTCACTTTTGCACGAATGCTGACATTAAGGCCGAACACGAACTTGTTGACCTTAAGCTTCTCAGTATTCAGGCGGGGAGAATACCAAAGCAACTCCATGAAATGAGCCTCGTACTCATGCACTGTACGACCGTCTTGTCGTAAGGAGTTGAAATCATTGTGCTGACGCTCAATGAATTCCTCAAACATGTATCTCTCCTAGAACCGCTCCTCGAATAGTTCCCATGACACATCTTCGATGACCATGTTCAATTGTGATAGGAGCATCTTCCACCATAGAAGAGTGCTCCCCTTCAGCTGGAAGACTGCCATGCAAACCTTCATGTTGGAGGTATAGTCACGAAGTGCAAAGCACATTGCCATATTCTCCAACCATGCATTGGCAGCTGTGCCATTAGTGGCACCAAAGAAATCGGGAAACTTGACCTTCTTGAGTTCGCGGTGAACTCTACTAGTATCGGTCGGGGTGCACGGTGGATCCTTAAGAGGTGCCGATGCCCTGGCCTCATCTCTATCCAAACGACTGATCAATGCCTCTGACATCCTCTGAACGAACCTCATCAACCCAACCATATCACCCA
>SNQJ01S0001752.1:79059-89886 GCA_010110895.2 Picea sitchensis
GTAATATCATTAATACAAACAAGCATCACAACTCGATGATGAACACAACGAACGCAATTCATGAAACACAAAAACATGACGACCTAGAATACTAACACATCATGCATCTTGAAACAACAACGAGCATTCAGTCAGGCAAAGAATAAAAATGATTGCCCGCCCATCCTACCCTGCAATGGTTAGGACCTCTAGGACACATAAGCAACGCGCAAGCCCAGGTTCCCATAGATTTTCACCATTTAAGGTCTCAAGGTTGAAAACTATTCTGAGGAACAAGGAGGTGTCTACATCCCTCCTGACACAAACAAGTCCAAGATGACTAAGCTAAATGACAACATCTGGATCATTCAGACGCAAACAACAACAAAATCGAAACATAAACTTGAGCCTTCACGACGAGTGAGAAAAAAAATCACAATCATACATTACAAACAATTTACAAAACATCAATTTCAATAATCACATCATCCTCATTAGGAAGTGCATGACCCAAAGCCAGGTTATCATACACACTCATCGATCAATGCATGCATTGATCCCGTCATAAGGAATCACACCGCCACATTGCGATAAGTGCAATAGTAACTAAGGCGCAAACTTAAACAATCCTAAACCTTTAAATCATGACACAAAAACCAAACACCAGAAGTCCAAAACTTAACTGTCATACCTTATACAAAATCTATAAATGAGAGCACTCCAATCAATCAATCTAAACAAGGCGCAAGGTAACTACATTCAATACAGGTTTAGAATTGCACAACAATTGATAAGTATCTCATTAACAATTTATCATCATCAAACTATCTCAAGAACCTTGTATCCGACCTCAATCTAATGTTAAAAACATATAACAACACTTCCCTACCTTCTTTTTAAATATAGAAATGCTTCCCTTCTTTCCCTTTTAAAAACACCACGCTTTAAAACATTACAAGAATGAAATATATTATAATTTAATAATTTATTAATTAACATTAATAAATTATTATTATTGAACATATAACAATGCCTCTCGACTCTCTTTTTAAAATACAACCCCTTAAAAATTTATAAGGATTGAGGTGTATTATAATAAAAAATCATCGTTTAGAAATCAACATACAAGGATTACATTAACATCTGGATAGTAACCAACAAATGGGCAAGGACCATTCAACTGTCATATCAATTTAACTTTATTCAAATTTATCATGTTCCTCACTTGGTGCCAGTTATAAAAACAAATAGAAGTTCCATTAAAAACAACTATAAAAAGGCAATTAACATAGTTTCCAACGCTGTTGCCATTCCTCCTATCCTATAATTTAATGCGCTAACTAAAACAATTAAAAAACAAATAAAATCGCTACTGGCCATTCCACTTAACCTTTATCTTAATGTTCTATTCTGGGCGAATTCAACTGTTATAAAGCAATTAAAAAAGAAGCTAATTGCCATTCCACATAACTAATAACGTAGTGCTTTTCTAAAACAAATAAAACTGTCTTAAAGCAAAAGCATTTACCACGTCTATAAATCCACTTCCATATTCACAATATACCAATAAATCTACAACCATATAATATATCTGTGACCTCAACCACTACTGCCGATCACCTGTTCGTAAATTAATGCGCTGTTCAACAAATTACATAACTAATATAAAACAATTAACAACATTTATAAAGAAAATAAATCGCTGAAATCATTCCCCATATCTATTAACTTGATGCTCTAATCTGAATGAACTTAGATATGTTATAAGGCAACTAAAACCACCACTTGCTATAATCCAAAACCAAATTTAAACTGGTAATAAGCGAGTGAATCACTAAACGAAATTCACTGCTAAATATAACCACTGCCAATCTATATTCTCCGTCAATTATACATTTACTACCATTAGATATTATGATATTGGTTTTAATAAAACATTTCCATTCATTGTCAATTATACATTTACTACCATTAGATATTATGATATTGGTTTTAATAAAACATTTCCATTCATTGACTATTACGCACACTAGGTAGAGTAAGTACAAACTAGAGGTTTCTTTCCTCCTAACATACCACACTGTTTAATATCGTATCCATTCAAGCATGTTAACAAAAAATACTGCAATGCCACAAATTGCGTTGCTGTCTATGCTCTGATTAACGCGTCCTCACAAAATGATGGATTTGGAATTGCGTGCAGAGAAAAAAATTAATGGACCAGATCAACAAGCAAAATGCAAGCCTGCACTAACCACGTAAGGCCACTGCAAAGTATGCTGCACCCCAACGAATTCGTGGAGGGCGACGAGGGGCACGTGTAGGAAGGGATTGACAACAGATTTAGCATCACTTTAAAGGATGATCAGGAGGATCGATGCGCCAACATGATGCTAGGAGGTTACTCCGGGGTGAGCGAACTTAACTCTAAACTATTAAAAATAACAACTGCTTCTATACACAACACTCTGGATGAGGCTCTGGAGAAGGGTCGAGTCGCTGGGAAATAAGTAAGACAGGATCTAGGGAAAAGATGCGGGCAGTAGCTCCAAGAAGGTGTCTGGGAAAGCGCAGAAGGTATCTTCTAGCTGGAGCGAGCTCGTCTGCGCTCAAGGGAAGAGTGAATTGAGGCCCAAGCTCAAACTCAGAGGTCAGGAAGGAGATCTAGAAGAGGGCAAGTTACACAGTGAGCGAATGTGCAACTACAGGTGGAAGGGATCCAGACAAAAACCAAGAATTCTTCTAGGAGAAATCATGCTCCGACATATAAAAGACAATAATGAAATTTGATCTGGACTACCCCATGCGCCACAGGTGAAATAATAATTAAGAGAGAACGAGAAATAATCCTAGAAGAACAATACATGCCGCGCTGTAGGAACAAGTACAAGTAGTAAACTGATATGGATGGTTGTGGATATGCTACATGAATTAATTTACAGAAGAATAAAACTAATAAAGGAGTTCTAGTTGCCCTACAGGAATTAGAAATTTATGTAAACAACTATTCTAAACAGTGTTTATGCAACATAGACAAAAACAATAATACTGGTAAATAAACCATTGATACAATTTTGAATGCGTTGCTGATATTAATAAAATAAATATAAATAAAATTAAATGAAACAGTTCCAGATGCGTTGCTGTTAAAATAAAATACATGTAATAAACCATTTGGGGAAGTTCTTGATGCACTACAGATAATGAACTACAAATCACAAACTCTCTGGGGCGACACAAGATGTAAACAGTTAAAGAACACAGAGCGAGGAACTCAAAATTTCACCCACATCCAGAACCCAATACCTCATACCATCTAGATGTAAATACACATACAAATCAACTAATTAAAATTACGAAATTTAGACCCGTGTACCTTGAGCGAAGGTGAAGGTTCCGTTGTTGCTATCCCACGCTCGCGCTCCGTCCAACTCCTCTTTTCCAACCGTTGAGACCTCACTGATACCTCCAACAAACGCTAGGGGTAGTCTTCTTCCCCCTGAGCCCCCTGAGCCCCCTGAGCCGCAAAGGGGCCACACTCACAACTAGAGAATACTAGCTCCCAGCTTGCCTCACAAGGTCGAGCTACCACTCGTTATCTGAGCTGGGTATCCCAACTCCCACAAGAAAAATTCAGTCAAGAATAAAATCCGGCAGCATAACCTTACACATACCAGACGTGATCCATTGTCCTCCTCCGCCATTCCTTTTATAGAGTTTTCTTAGTGATTAGTTTCCAAAACCCTCATTAAATTCTTTTTATTGAAACTTAATTAGGATAAACCTCCCCCCCCCGTACACATGTCATCTGATCCCTTAGTTGCACCAAAATTTCATTTAATTATTTAATTTAAATGGTCAATTTCCTTCACTCACCTAAAAGCGTTCCTAAAAACGCTCCTCGATGCCCCTTTATTCCCTTACATTCCTTTTAATTACCGACGCCCATCTTAAATCCTAGTGGAGTTCGAAATTATAAGTTTTTTTAGACTAGATTCCCTACTATGTTCAACATTCCCCTTTTTCTTTAAGTTTCCCCTTTTTGGTCTAAGTTCTGAATTAACAAGTTTGTACTTGGCCAACAAAATAATCTTTCAAATATTTAATCCTCCATTAAAATTTTAATTTAATTATTTACGTTTGAATTTTCCTCATCCCCCCTTTGTTAAATGCCCTTTTGGTTTTTGTTTTGTTTGCAAGTCCTACTAGACCTAGGATTTTAAATTCACTAGGATTGACAAAAGTTTTTAAGTGAAATTAAATTATTAAACTTTACTCATACAGTCATTCATTTTAAGGTAGACAGGTCCTAAGGAGGCATAATTTTCCAGGTACTAGGTTCATTAACTTGCTAGAGTTAAAATCACGACGTTCCCTTCAAGACGCACTACGTGCTCCAAGGATGCTACTCGCCTACATTCATGTTTTATTTACGCGACATTCGCTTCAAGACGCACTACGTGCTCCAAGGGTGCCACTCACTGTTTGAATGATTTTGGTAGACGTCAAACCAGTGAAGTCAATACTCCATTTGGTGACCTTGTGGGAGACTAAGGGCCTCTAAGGAATAAGGACCCAACCTTATTGCACGCCCATTAGAATCATCGTGAGCGACTGCCACAGTCTGCCCTCACAACATCGTGGATCTCTCGAACTAGGTAATCGTTAACCTACAGTTCGAGCCACGACGAGAGTGCTAGTAGGCTGTGGCAGGGTTGCTGCCACACCCCTCCCTCAATGTCTATGGTTTTCGTGCGTGACCCATTTACTCCAAATGTGACTCTGGTTGGCAAGCTATCGTCAGCCTGCATCCATCAACGAAACATGTCAGCGATCAAAATTAACATCATAATCTACTAGTCATATGTCACATATGCAATATAAAAAACAATCAAACCATAACGGTCCACCCCCTGATGCGATCCAGAGTCCAAGGAGGTCCATCGATGCCATCGACATCCTTAATCGGTTCAGAGTCCTGCACACTCAGGAAAAACCAGTCAATAGCACTTGTCGATATAAATATCATAAAATAACATGTTATCAAATCCACAACATCATCATGATCCATAGTCGAAACAATCAATCATATAATGAACTGGATCACTTGCACGCAAGTGTCCTCAAAGAATAAGTCCAATCCGGTGGGCGCAAGAGCGGGATGTTACAACAATGCATATTTCAACAGTCACAAGGATCCTATGCCTTGATCAATTCTTAGAAGACTTAGAAACATGTTGATCACTAGAGACCAAAACTAGTATGTTCAAGGAACCATACAATGATAACATTTGTTGATGTTCTTTTTTTCAATTGATATAAATGCACAAGCACACCGACAACCCACTTGATGAGTGGACTCTCACCTTGAAGAAAACCTCGAGGTGATAACAAAGTTGTAGGGAAAATGCTAAATTTTTTGTTAGTGGTTAGAAAATAGATTTTGTGAATCAATCAATATTTAGTTAGATGTGCAATTAGGATTATTTTTAAGTGTAGGGTGTGAATTAGATTGCAACATAGGAGAAAACATAGGGTTCAACATAAATACTTGAGTGGGTGCAAGACCTTTTAATTTTGTAACCTTGTAGGCTCCACATGAAGTACATACTAGTGAGAGCTCAATGACATTGCAATAAAGGTTTTATCATCAAAATTTCTTATATCTTGACTCTTATTGTTTTATTTGTAGAAAAGAAATTGCAAAACTGAACCTATTCTAAGTACCTAGGAAATAAATTGCAAAAAAACCTATGCCAAAACACAAGAATTTAAGGGATGAGAGTTATCCTAAATTATAATTGATTTTTGCAAAAAAAATAAAAATCTATGCTAAACTGAAAGTGTAACCATGACAAAGGTGGAAGGAATTTGTGATCAAGAAAACAAAATTGAAATCTAGGTAAATATTGAATGTAGAAAACTATACCGGATCATTTTATATTGTCTTTTGATGACACAACAAAATTAACAAACTTAAAGATATCCTTGTAGTTTTGGTTAAAAATCCCGTAAAAGCAAGTATAATCTAGCAAAGTGAAGTTAGTGTAAGAACATATTTTATTAGAGGCATACAAATTCTTTTATGTTAAAGCAAGTATAATCTAGCAAAGTGAAGTTACTGTAAGAATATATTTTATTAGAGGCATATTTTTTTTTAAATGTTTTTGTCAAACTTCCTTTTGAATATACTAGTGCAATACACTTAGTTTTATCATCTCACAAAAGTGTATAGTAGGTTATCCTTTGGTTTTCAATTTCGTTGCTATCTACAAAAATCAAGCCCTTTTGAATATACTAGTGAAATACACTTAGTTTTATCATCTTAAAAGTGTATAGTAGGTCATCCTTTGGTTTTCAACTTCGTTGCTATCTACAAAAATCAAGCCGTTTGCACATGAAGTTATTAGCATGAAATATCTACCTTGTTTTTTCTTCATATAAAGATTAGGATATGAATAACTTTGTTTGATTCCAACTTCTGCAAAGAGTTCATCAATTTGTGTGCATATCAAACTCCAAATCTTTCACTATCTCCATACAAAAAGGTTCATGTGCACTATGAAAATTCCTCGATTCTTTCACAACTATGCATCTTGCATCAAATATCGTATTGCACTTCTACACAAGTTTTTGGTCTCCCATGTCCATTTCATGATGCATCAAATCAAATCCTAACATAATCAATATGAACCATGCACATAGGATGGACTCTTGAATAAGTTAGGACTAAGTTTTGAATCATGCTCATCTTTAGAAACATGCACATAGGATGGACTCTTGAATATACACATTTTACAATAGACTTACAGCCACTCAATTTTTATGTAGGTGTGATGTTCCAAATTGCCTTGGTGTAATTCCTATTAATCAAACAAATCACACAATTGCGTGCTTTTGCCAAAAGATTCAAACTATGTTATTATCACATCGTGCCTCGAGTGATACACTTATTTCTTTATGACAATTTTATTCAGGGGTATAGGATGTTGTGAGTTGTTTCCTAATGTTGTGTCCTTGTAGTGATTTTCAAATGATTTTTATTTATACTTTCCACCACCATTAGATCTCAAATTCTAGAGAACTTTAACTTCTAGAAAATATTTGAAGGCTTTTATTTTTAGCCACTGAATATAACTATGCAATTTTTTTGTTGTAGTCATCTATAAAAGTCATAAAGTATAACTTTTTTGATTTTGAATATTTACTAATAAGATCACACAAGTCACTGGGTAACATATCCCAAACTAAGGAAATTGTTTGCATATTCGCTTGCTAATGATACAAACTTCACAAAACCCATAACACTTTTGTGTTTTTGGTAACCCAATAACATATTAATTTTGTAGTAAAATTTTGAAAATTTGTGTGTATATTTTTGAAATGCTATAATCTACTTTGATTAACCATAGTCATTGCACATTCACAACTGATCTTAGTATTGAGTTGAAAAAAAAACATCTTGATAACTTCCCAATACAAATAAACTTTAATGAGTTACTTTCCATCTTTAGTCTCAACTTATTTGATTAATATATATTTTTTGTTAAAACAGGGCATGTAGCTATGGCGCTCAACAACACTTGTACATTACCTTCATTAACAATCTCTACAATTCTATCATCACTAAACTATATATCTCCTAATGATGTAGGCTTGAACTTGCTAAACCAATTTCCTCCCAATGATGTCTCTAGTTGCATTAGAGTCAATATACTAGGCATCCTAACAATTTCAATGGTTATTAGTGATGTAATACAAAATCACGCTTTTATGGGTTCTTGTTTTAAACAACCATATTGGATTGTTTCTTACCCTACTCAAGCTTGTTCAAACTTCTTTTCTTTTTGAATGATATAGATATAAGCACTTGGTTTGAGCTCTTATATTTTAATATATTCAAGTGTTCTTCAACTTGAAGTAACACACCATCAAGTTCATCCAATTTTAAATTAGCCACTTATTAAGCGACATTCAAATTGGTCACAAAAATCTAAAAGGCTTCAGTCAACTGCCATTGTTTAGTACTATGAGATTCTTAACATCCATGTTATCAATAGATTGTACTAAGTTCATCCCTTATACCATCTATGTGTCATATAATCATTGACTCATTCCCCATCATTCATCTTCAATGCATGGATTGATGCCTTATGCAGAGAATTCTCACCGTATTAGAAATTCTAGAGTACTCTAGATTTTATGTGAACTAGTCGAACACTTTACCTAAAAATAATATGATCAAGAATAGTAGAAATTATGATATATTTTTCACCTTCATCATGTGCATGAAACTTAAGTTATTCAACAACATCAATAGGAGTTGTCTCCTTTCCCTCCATAAACTTTAGAATACTTTGCACCCTAAATTTCAACACTGGGTAATTCTTTCCATCTAGTTTGTTTCCTTCCTAACCACAAGATTTTTATTTTTATTTTTTTAAGTTCATTAGAATGTTTTGCACCATAAATTTATAGATTGGGTAATTCTTCCCATTTAGTTCAATGCAAAAAAATGTGACCCTTGAAAATGATGACAAATTCCCCTCACTAAAATACTTCACAAATATTCATATCTTAGTAACCAACCGATCATTTAAGATTGCATACCCAACAACAAGTACAACCATAGTTCTAACAAATCGACCATTTTAAGAACTCTAGACAACTAAGGAAGGAATCAATAAAATTTTTCTCTACAATTCCAAGTTAACAACTTCAAATCTCCATGAATAGAACAATCTCTACTTTGAAACAATGTTGATATCGAAATTAGAGCAAACTTGTACTTGAACTTAAATAATTATTCTTATCTAATACCAAATCAACTAGTTGTTTGATACCATGTGAAAGTGGTACCAATACATGTAATTCTTCACCTACACAACCACCTTTCATGGGAAAAGGCTTACTATGCACTTTGCACTATGATGAACAAACTTAAAAAATATCATCTCCATTACAAATGAAAATTATAAGGCTTGGATAACCTTATCAACAAATATAATACAATGCACTCATCATATAGAGGTAATTGATTGCATCAACACACAATTATAGAGAACATTGATTGCATCAACATACATTTATCTTTATCTTATAGAGAAAATTGATTGCATCATCAAAAAATATAATACAATGCACTCATCATATAGAGGTAATTGATTGCATAAACAGACACTTATAAAGAACATTGATTGCATCAACACACTTATATTAAGAGAACATTGATTGCATCAACACACACCATTGCTTGATGAACAATGCCCCAAAATGTTGACACTACACTTTGCAACTTCATGTTATAGTTTCAATACTAATACAAATTTTGTAATTTTAGATGATCTTATAAAATATTAAATAGTGATAGAATCACATGCAACACGTCACAACAAATCTACTGAAAAGTTAACTTTGCCAACACAAAAATATACAATGTATAATAGAGTTGTACATTAGTGTTCAATCATGGCATTCTCAAACTGTACAACATCAACATTTTTAGTGAACATTGTTAACAACTCTCTAATGTGCAATGTATTCACAACCTAATGCTCATTAGATTCATCCTCTTCCTCATATTGATATCTCTACCGTGATCTCTCTACCATGATACAATTGGTTCTACCATATTCTCTCTATAAACCTCTTAGTAGTGGGTGAAAAATGACCAACAATTGTAGGAAATATAGCGGATAAATAATGTGAGACCCATTGCTTCTTGGGAGGGGCTAGAAAGGTGATCAAGAATGCTATACAAGATAGTTAAGAGTGAACATGCGACACCCTATCTCTCTCCAAGTAATTAGAAGAAAACAAAAAATATAGGTAAGATAACAAAGAGTGAATGGGATACACCTTTCCTCTCTAAAGGTAGTGAAACCAAAAGGAGGTGAGAAAATAACATTGGAGAGAGATAGCAAAGGAAAGAAAAAGATAGAAGGGAGGTGACGACCCTATCTAGATATAGTGAAGGTAAGACAAGGGACAATAAAGTAGAAAAAACAATAGAAAGAACTAGTCAAGGCAAGGCAGGAGGTAGGAAGCAAGATGAAGGTTTGCAATCCTAGTGAGAGATATGAAAGGGTAAGGTAGGATATATCAGGGAGGTGATGATATAAAGTTTGAGAGATCAGTCAAACAAAAATATTTTAAAGGATCTGTTTAACATTATCATAATCTCACATAAGATAAAGGGGGAAATGGATGAAAGTGTAGTAATTAATCACAATTGGATTCAAGAAATATTAGGTTGGTATCTAACCCAAGAAACAACCTAGAGGAAGCCATTCATTGGTTAAAATGATAAAAATGGGAAGAAATGAGAATACAAATATTATGGTGAAAAATATGATATAAGGAGAGGATAAGATATTAAGAGTGAAGGAGAAAGGTGTCGAGAGGTGAGACTATGCAGGCTAAGAGATAAAGGTGGATAGAGGACAAGGCTGTAAGGGTCAAGACAAACATGGTAGTAGAGTAGGAGCAAGGTGAAAATAGGGACATATGAGGAAGTGACCCTTGGAGGTTGCAAGAGAGTGCCCTTGATATTCCAAGGTACTCGAGGGAAAAAAAAAGGTCATTAGGAAAGGAAATAACATGGCTAAGGAGTAGGTTAAGACTATAAAGGAAAGGAGGAGAAAGGAAAGTGTCCCACATGAATAAGGAATGGAGGGGAAATAACCTATCTTGAGTAAAGAAGAGGATAAAGAAGGCACATGATGAGAAGGAAATGTAAAGGAAGGATGAAAATCATGGGAATAATTTAAAAAATGGGGTCATTTGTGACAAGAAAGGATAACAATAAGGAGAAAATGATGTTATAGGGGTACGACATGCAAACTCAAT
>SNQJ01S0001752.1:106226-119212 GCA_010110895.2 Picea sitchensis
GACCAAGGATGGAGTCCTTGCAAGATTTCAAGAGTTTAAATCTCAGGTTGAGAACCTGAGCAGGAGGAAGATCAAGGTGCCAAGATCATATAATGGAGGAGATTACACCTCCAGGGGTTTCAGTGATTTGAGTATTGAGAAATGGATCAAGAGGGAGTACACCTCAAGGGGTTTCAGTGATTTGAGTATTGAGAAAGGGATCAAGAGGGAGTACACCTCAAGGGGTTTCAGTGATTTGAGTATTGAGAAAGGGATCAAGAGGGAGTACACCATTCCTTATAACCATCAACAGAATGGGGTTGTAGAGAGGAAGAACATATCCATTTTCGAGGCAACCAAAGTGATGATACATGATCAGAACCTACCTATGATTATGTGGGCAGAAGCATCCATGACAATTGTGTACGTTCAAAACATGATTCCTCATAAGATTTTGAAGAACATGAATCCCAAAGAAGCTTTCAATTGAGTGAAGCATGAGGTTGGACACTTCAAGATATTTGGGTGTCTAGTATACATTCATGTACCCAAGGAAAAGAGGACCAAACTAGACCCTTCAGGCAGAAAGGGTACATTTGTGGGGTACAATGAATCTTCGAAGGCATACCAGATCTACATCCCTGGTTAGAGACGAATCAAATTTAGCATATATGTCAACTTTGAGGAAGAGATATCCTTTTGAAGATCCAGAGAATCTCAAATGGAGATTGACAGTGAGAAGAATGATGAGACAATACCTTCTCCCCCTTCAACAGTTCAGAGGGAGACATTTACTGATCCAGTTGATCTTTTAGCTCCAGTTGATGTTCCCAGAGATATTGTAGTAGGATAGAAGAGGCTTGCTTGGGCTCAAAAGATTCTATACGAGGTAGAGGGACATGCAACTCCTCGTGGCACATTCCAAGAGTGCAAGAGACCACATAGATTTTCGAGCTATATTTCAGCTATGAGCCACATCATTGATACTGGGCCTTCTTGTCATGGAGAAGTAATAGGTCACCAAGTTTGGAAAGATGCCATGAACGAAGAGTATCAGTCCATCATGAAGAATGATGTGTGGGATATTGTTCCGAGACCGAAAGGGGAGTCTATAGTGAATTCCAAGTGGATCTACAAGATCAAACATGTAGCTGATGGAAGTGTCGAGAAGTACAAATATATATTTTTGGCTAGAGGATTCTCTAAGGTGGAGGGAATAGATTATGAGGAGACATTTTCTCATGATTCCCGATACACTTCCATTGATATGATTATTTCCCTTGCTGCATCCATGGGTTGGAGACTACATCAAATGGATGTAAAGACAACCTTTCTCAATGGAGAAATTGAGGAATAAGTTTACATAGAGTAGCTAGATGGATTCGTGACACATGAGAAGGAGTCTCATGTATGCAGGTTGAAGAAATCCCTGTATGGAATAAAGAAGGAACCTCGTGCTTGGTATGAGAAGATTGATGGATAATTGATGAGTTTAGGCTTCAAAAAGAGTGTTGCTAATCCCAACCTATACTACAACATTGTTGGTGATGAGTGCCTGATTTTAGTCCTATATGTTGATGACTTATTCCTCATCAGTTCATAAATCCTTATCGTTGAATGCAATCATGCATTGGATTCTGAATTCGAGATGAAGGACCTTGGTATGATGCACTACTTCTTGGGACTAGAAGTGTGGCAGAGGACTGATGAGATTTTCTCGAGTCAAGGAAAATACACAGTGGAGATATTGAAGAAATTCAGGATGATAGATTGCAAGTTCATGCCTACACCGATGGTGATGAATATGAAGAAAATGAACGAGGCTTCTTCTAATTTAGGGGATATTGATCCACATCTTTACACACAACTGATTGGATCATTGATGTATCTGGTTAGCACTAGACCTGATATATGCTATGAGTGAGTGTACTCATTCGGTTTATGATTCAGCTGAGACAAACACACTGGATATCAATGAAGCATGTGTTGAAATATTTACGAGGCACAATTGGTTATGGCCCAAGATATGCCTCCGATATAGACATGATATTGAAGCGATATGCCGATGCATATTGGGCAAGGAGCACAGTGGATCATAAGAGCACCTCTGATTGTTGTTTTAATTTGGGATCTTCCATGGTTTCCTGGTGCAACATGAAACATACTTATGTGGCTTTGATTATCGCAGAAGCATAGTACATTGAATTATGTGTGGTAGTTCGCGAAGCAGTGTGGATTTGCAAGATATTTGCAGACTTATTTGGACATGAGATGGATTCCACCGTTATCCATTGTGATAACCAGAGCTATGTGAAGCTCTCAGAGAATCGTATGTTTTGCGATAAATCCAAACACATCGAGATCAAATACCATTACATTAGAGATATGGTGTAGAGGAAATAAGTACATGTGAAGTACCTTTCTACACACGATCATGTTGAATATGTCTTCACCAAACCGATTTCTAGAACGAAGTTCGAGTACTTCCATGAGAGACTTGGCTTGGTGGAGAATGCCTCCCTAGATGATAGAGAGTGTTGATGATTGTAGCTTTACGAGACATTCTCCAAGTTGTTCTCCTATGGATTGAGTTGAGACGATTTGTGAGAATGCCCATGTGATGGGTGAGTCATACTCCTTTAGACCGAGTTGAGATGATGTGTGTGGTCTCTTGTCATGCTCCTCTAGACTAAGTTGAGATGACTTGAGGTGGTTTCTTGTCGAAATCCTATGGAATTAGTTGAGTCGAATTGAGATGGATCTCAAGATAGTACTCCTATGGACTTAGTTGAGTTGATCTGTTGAGAGTGATGTCCCTGTGGCTGAGCATAGGTGGACGTGTCCCTAGTGGCAGAGCAGTAGAGGATATGTGAGATCCCTTTCTATATTGTCAAAGAGTAAGACTTTGGTAAAACCGTAATTTGTATTTTAAAGGGTACAAGTCAGCCCCACCATGCAAAGATAATTAATATTGTGTAAAGATTAATTATATTATTCATTTGTGCAAGTTGTCCCTATTGTTCCAATAGACACATCCATTTGATGTGCTAGGTCATGTATAAATAAGAGTTAGATCCCCATTGTGGATCACTCACTCTCACTCATTCATTATCTCAATGCCTACTTGTAGGGCTGAAGTGCGCACTTCTCTTAGGTGCTATCTTTCTTGGTCATATAGCACCCTCTTGTGTGCTCTAGGGTTTGTGGTGTGGAGGATATTCTCTTGTCAATATAACAAAGGATTGCTGGGTTTTTCCTTTGATTGAGAAGGGTTTTCCCAGGATAATTTATGGTGTCTTGTGCATGGTTATTCTTTTTGCGATATTGGTTTATTGCATCTAGTGTATTGTTGCTGCAGTGTTAATGGTTCAAGTTCATGCTAAAACATAAACAAAATACATGTGCTTGAGCAATCATTAAAATTCAACAAAATAAAACTAATTTATTCCCTTTTGACTTTAAGTGATAAAATTAAGCACATAATTAAATAGAGATGCAAGGGGAGAGTATAACGTATATATAAAAATTGATTGAAATAAAAATAAGTGAACAATAAGAATTAAATCAATTATCTCAACTCACAATGGTGAGCAAGCAAATTAGGAAATGCCTTAGGGTTTATTCACCACCCTAAGGGAGATGAATATCTTAGCTAGGTTTTGTAAGAAACTCAACTAACTAACAAGAATGGAAAGGTAATAAAGCCAATAAAATGAAACATATGTCAAGAATCAAAAGAAAGAGATAAATTGTGATAATTGTAACTGAATAGTGTTGGCATTCTCCTTCGAAATAGGTTAGAAATTCTATCTCCAAATATAATTAATGAAATACACAACATAAGAAATCAATCATACATAAAAATATCTAACTCTAAATTCACATATGATTATGGGATTGTGCTTATTAGGAAGGTACCTACTCTCTGAAAAGTTGATTTGGAACCTTCTTAAAGGTTGTGATGTTACTGACCAAGATGAAAAAAATGGAGGTACCCTTGACACCCTAGGACCAACCAACTAATCCAATAAGAAACGAGTCATTGAAGAGGATAACCTATTGAGGAATCATCCCATTGGTGGAGGGTTTGATCCAGATTTTATGAGAAGAACGAAATGACTACATATTATTAACATGTGCTTAACAAAAAATAACAGAGATACAATAAAACTGGTTTTCTATTCAATAAGGAAATAAGCTGAAATTGTAAAATGCAACCGAAACAAGCTTGCTGGAATGGTGGTGGCTTATCTCTGAGAAGAGATGTGACGACTGTGCTCATTCGCAAGAAGATGATTACAATGAGTCTCTGAAGGCATTTTTACAATAAACAAGAATGCCGAAAACCCTAGACATCCAAAAACCTAACCCTAGGAGATGAAGCGCCAAAAGTGAGTACATCAACTTCCCGGGGTCGTAACTTTTGCATACGGTCTTTGTTTTAGGCGTATGATAGCATGTTGGAAAGGTATCGCCGAGGAGATTCATTTTGGGTGAAACATTGAATGTAATTTCACATTTCTCCCTGTTTTCCCAAAAAACATCGTTTAGGGCCTCAAAACGGCTTCGGAAGTGAAAAACTGCTAAAAATAGTAAATTACCAAAATTGCCAGAAAACTGTTTTGAGCTAGTTGGAAAAGGTGGGTGGCCACCGATATCCACTTGGATCAATACTCCCTCATTAGGAAGAAATGGTATCCATTGTGTTAAGTTCCCCCATCATATGAGGAAATTTCTGCTGAATTTGGCCCCGGGTGAGCCACTTGCCTTGGTGCAGAAGCTGCCTTGCTTTGACGACTCGATAAAGCTGGATCCTTTGTTGTCGAGTTCCCTTGATATATGTGTCCACAGTCTAATCACTGAATGCCTATTGTATGTAGTTGGGGTTGAGGTCTGTTGGTGTCAGCTGTTCTGCTACTTCTGAGGTGTCCAATAATGGTGGGAAATAAGGGCGAAGGAGATCCACGTTGAACACTGGGTGCAGGCCAAGGAAAGGAGGAATGTTGTGCTCAAAATCATTATCCTCCAAGGCCTTGGTGATGGTGCATGAGACATAACATAGTAGGAGAATCTTCTGATGGGGTCCTGTAAGGCATTCTTTCTGCACGTGCAACCAAACTTTGTCGCCCACTTGAAACTTATGTGGCACCCGATGTTGATCATGGCGCTGCTTGTACTCGTCATTGGACTTCTGTAGGATATATTGAACCTGTTGGAAGATGTGCTGGATTCGCTCAATGAACTGGGTGTCTTTTTCAGCTTCATTTGGAGCAGGAGATGAGTCGGTCGACGTGACCGCAAGGGGAAGTGAAACATCTATGGAACCCAATGGTTGGAATCCCAACCCCACCTAAAAGGGGGTGTGGCTGGTTGAGCTATGAAAGGCTCAGTTGTAGCTATGTTGGACATAGGGAAGTCTCTCATCCCATGTGAGAGGGTGCTTGAAATTATACATGCAAAGGATATGCATAATCATTCGATTTACGACCTCGGTTTGGCCATCTGTATGGGGGTGGAAGGCCCTGGATTTGGTGAGCTTGGTGTCCAACAATGACCATAGGCTTGACCAGAATGTGCTGAGAAATTGACTTTCCCGATCTGAGACAATGGTTTGTGGGATTCCAAAATGTGCCCATACTCGTTCAAAGAAGAGCTTGGTAGTGGCCTTTGCTTTGATTCTCTTCTTGTAGGCAACCAAAATCGCCATCTTAGAAAAATGATCAACAACCACAAAAACACAGTCATTTCCCCACTTGGTGGATAGGAGGCCCGACATGTAGTCCATTGATATGGATTCCCATGGCCTTTCAGGAGTAGGAAGAGGGGTGTACATGCCCTGTTTCTTAGTGGTCGTTTTGGCAATAACGCAGGCAGTGCAAGACCTGATATACTTGCTGATCTCCTGTCGAAGTTTTGGCCAGTAGAAATGTTTCTGTAGCATCGCCACTGTCTTTTCGATGCCAAAGTGTCCTACCACCTGACTGTAGTGGGCTTCCCAGATCATCTTTGCTCGCTCGCTTGATGGAACACATATATGGCCTAGATGGCATAATAACCCATCCTGAAGATGGAAATTATCAACAATTGCGTTTTGCGCCCAACATTTGGTAGGTGGCGACGAAGTCCAGGTCAGTCTCATAGAGTTGGGGCCATCCAGAGGTCTCATGGCCACAAGATTCTAGCACCATGGTGAGTGTCGCGACTGGCGGTTTGCTAAGGCAATCAACGACGTGATTGGTGCTTCCTGTTTTATACTTGATGTTGAGGTGGAATTCCTACAAGTATGTGGACCATTTTGATGGCGGTCATTTTGCAATTTTCCTTGTGTCTGCATGAACTGCAGTGGCTTATGATTAATGTGGATGACCGTCTCCTTCCTAATAATGTAATGTCTCCATTGGCGATGGGATTGCACAATGGAGTACATTTCTTTATTGCAAGTAGGGTACTTATGGACAACATCTGATAGTGTCTCACTATGATAAGCCACGGGGTGACCGTGATGAGTGAGAACGATGCCCACAACATAGTCTGAAGCATCTGTCTCGATCTCAAAGGGCTGTTGCAGGTCTGGTAGTGAAAGTACTTGGGCTGAGCACAAGCGTTGCTTCAAATCATTGAACGCTTGTTGTTGGGACTGACCCCACGCAAATTTCTCCTTACCACCACCCCTGGTTATTTAGCTGAGGGCCCATGCAATATGGGAGGATCCCAACATGAACCTGCGGTAGAAATTGGCAAGGTCCAAGAAGCTCCAAAGCTCATTGAGTGTGGTTGGGGCTGTCTAGTCATGGATGACCTGGATATTGATTGGATCCACATGTACGCCATGCTGATCAACGATGTAGCCCAGGTAATGGACCTTGTTCATTCTGAAGGAGCATTTTTCCAAGTTGGTGTATAGCTTGTGTTGCCGCAGGGTGTGGAGAACCTGCTGAATATGCTGCAAGTGTTCGACCCAAGTCTTGATGTAAATGAGAATGTCATCCAGATACACCACTACAAAATTATTGGTGAATGGTCACAGGATATCGTCCATCATCATCATGAAAGTGGCTGGAGCATTTTTCAAACCAAAGGGCATGACCAACCATTCAAAAATGCCTTCCTTTGAAATGAANTCAGATACACCACTACAAAATTATTGGTGAATGGTCACAGGATATCGTCCATCATCATCATGAAAGTGGCTGGAGCATTTTTCAAACCAAAGGGCATGACCAACCATTCAAAAATGCCTTCCTTTGAAATGAAGGCGGTCTTCCATACATCTGTCTGTTCTATCGGGACCTGGTGGAAGCCAGACTTCAGATCAATCTTACTGAAGTATTTGGCCCCCGTAAGTTGATCAAGGAGGTCATCGAATTAGGGAATCAGGTACCGGTTTCTGACTGTGATTTTATTCAGAGCCCAGTAATCAATGCAGATTCACCAGGTTCCATCTTTCTTCTGTACCAACACGATTGGGCTCCCACAAAGTGATGAGCTGGGATGGATGTGCCCATTGTGGAGCAGTTCTTGGATCTGTCGCTTGATCTCCTCATTCTCTAATAGAGAGCAGTGATAGACTAGCCCATTGGGCAACAATGTGTTGGGGGTCAGATCGATGGGGTGCTTGTCCCGACAGTGGAGAGGTACCCCAGTTGGTGAGGATAAGATATCCGAGTATTCTTCCATGACCTTATTTACTTGCTTCTGTTGTGTGGAGAGGTCGGCCGTAGAGACCTTGGATGTGGCTGTGATCTTTTGATGATTTTGAGAGCGAATCACGAAGAAGAAGAACTTCCCCATTACAGAGATGACCTTCCTGCATTGCTTAGTAGAGATCAAGGAAATAACACTAGGTGGGACTGCCTCAGGTATCCTGTACAATTTCATATTCAAAGTAATAATAACACTACGAGGCCTAGAATCATATACAACATGATGTTTCCATAAATAAGGTTGGCCCAAAATAACATCACAAAATTTGAGAGGAGAAACATCACACAATACCTCGTCATTGAAGGGCTTGATGTTGTACGACAGTTGGCACTGTTGTCTGATGCAAAGATCGCTTCCTTGGAAGAGCCATCAAATGGTGTAGGGTTGTGGGTGCGACATTGTCGGCAGGGCCAGCCGCTTTACGACCTCTGCTGATATGAGGTTCTTCTGGCTACTGCTATCAACGCTGAAGTGTAGTGAGGTGCCTTTTACTCACATCTGTGAATTGAAGAGGCACTCTCCTTATTCTGGCTCGTCTGGTTCACCAGGATGGATCTTGGTGGTAGCAACGGTGGCACTGGGTTCCATGTCAATGATCTGTCTTCCCCTTTCTAGTTCTGGCTCAAAGTCAGAACCCACATCTGATTCATAGGCTTTCACTTCATCCACCAATGACTGCTTTGAGCAATAGTCAACAATGTTATGCCAAGGGCTCTTATGGAAGTCACACCACTTCCCGGTATCTTTCTTTGTCTTTCCGGTGTCCTTCTTTGATTGCGGCTTGGACTGGTTGTCTTGATACTGTCCATATTTGCTCTGTCCTTTGTTCTATGGGTTGGGGCTGCCCTTTCTTGGATTTTGTTGTGAGGGGTTCCTCGACCCAAATTACCGCGTCTTTTGTTTGAGCTTCAACTTGATTTTGACGACATATCGATAGGCCACACCCAAGGATGAGATGTCCATAAATTCCATTTCGGTCTGGATGTATCTATGCAGAGCACCATGATACTTGAGCACTGGATGTCGCTCCAAATCTTTGATACCCAACTTGGTGCGCAAGGTATGGAAGATATTTGTGAAATTTGGCACTGCTTGGTCTCTTTCTTGTCGTAGTGTGGTCCATTTTGTTGGTTATGTGTTATATTCTTTGCACAAGTAGTAGTTTCACCTGCCTCAGGAAATGTGTCACCTGCCTTGGGAAACGTGTCACATATTTAGGTGGTTTTTCTGCACATGGTTTTTGTCGATGGTTTTCTATTTTTGGTTAAGGAATTAGGGTTGTGGACTAATCTAGGTCATTGGGTTAGGGTTTTGGATGCTGCTGGATCCTATATGTATATTGTATTGTAAACAATGTATCACTATGAATGAATATAGAATATGCTGGTTTTCCCGGTTTGGGTTTCTAGGGGAAAAATATCTGTGTAATGTTTGTATTTTCCATTGTATCTTTTCTGTTCTTTTACTGAATATCTGTTGCAGTAGATATTGTACAAGGTTAATATCTACACATTTGGTATACAAGTCGTCATAACTTCCGACAGGGTAGTATTGTTCCTTAATACCATCCCTGAAGGATTCCCAGGTGGTCGTGACTGTAAATAATGAGGGTTCCTCTATTTACTTTTGCTCACAGAAAGTTTCCCACCAATATTTGACACGGGGAATGACTTTGAGGAGCGCAAAAGTAATCTTTTCTCTATTTGAAAAGTTATGGACAAAAAAATACCCTTCTAGTAGATTCAACCACTTGTATACAACATCTGTGTCTATATGACCTTCAAATATATGAATATTGAAGTATATTTGTACCTTGAAGGGGGTGGTGCCTCCGCTTGAAGAAGATGCGTCACTTGTTGGTAGTCGCCGAAGGATTTGCGCGAAACTATCCATCATCTCGTTCCTCTATTGCATGAGGGCTTTCTCAATCAACAATTTGAAAGGATATCCTGTCCCGTTATCTTTCTTTTCTCCTTCCATGAGAGGTCGCTTGGGCGTGCGAGAGATTTTTTCCTCAAGAGAAACAAGCTCAAGACCCAAATCTTTATACTCCGACCTCGTTGGGGACATGCATTAGGAAAACAAGGAGAAGACCACTCTGATACCACTTATCCATATTTTATGAGCATAAAAAAATGAATACAGATTATTAATAGGTGCTTAACACAAAATAACAGAGATACAATAAAACTGGTTTTCTATTCAATAAGGAAATAAGCCGAAACTGTAAAATGCAACAGAAACAAGCTTGCTAGAATGGTGGCGATTTATCTGAGAAGAGATGTGACGGCTGTGCTCATTTGTAAGAAGATGATTAGAATGAGGCTCTGAAGACATTTTTACAATAAACATGAATTCCAAAAACCCTAGACATACAAAAACCTAACCCTAGGAGATGAAGCGCCATAAGTCATGTGGGTCCCGTTTGGGTAAGTTAGTACATCAACTTCCTGGGGTCGTAACTTTTGCATACGATCTTCGTTTTAGGTATATGATAGCCCGTTGGAAAGGTATTGTCAAGGAGATTCATTTTGGGGGAAATAGTGAAGTAATTTTCATATTTCTCCCCGTTTTCCCAAAAAACATCGTTTAGGGCCTCAAAACGGCTTCGGAAGTGAAAAACTACTAAAAATAGTAAATTACCAAAATTGCCAGAAAAATGTTTTGAGCCAGTTGGAAAAGGTGGGTGGCCTCCGATATCCACCTGGATCAGGGTTGAAGGACACAACATATCAATGTATCTCAAGAGAATGAGAGAAGAGATAAAGAATGATTTATCCTAAGTTAGGTGTTAATTCGACAAAGTTTTGATGTACAAGAGAATGAGAAAAGAGATCCTTAATAAGAAGAAAACGATCAAACTAAATAGATTTGGGAATTACCTAATGATGTAGATAGAAATTTCCCTAGCCATTAGATAAAGTGATATTTATATTAGAAATGAGCCAAGGGTTTTGACTAATTAGATGCTAAAAAAACATGCTCAAATAATTTTGGGAACTTTGAGGACCCAAAATGAGGTACTTCCAATTAACTAAAGACCAAATGAAGGACATGAATCCTGATACTAGTCCAATCAACTAGAATATGTATTAAATGGATAACCCAAGGTGTTTATCAAGGAAAAATATTCAACCAAGGTCCAAATATCAAAGGAGGCATGGAAGAGGGGACACTATCATAACACTAGAATCAAGTGGAGGGACCAAAATTACACTTCTAGTGTATGACAAGGTGACTTAAAGTGACTCCAAAATAAGTTCCATGACACATGGAAGGTAATTTTTTTCATCTATTGATATGTTATGTGTGGTGAGTGTATGATGAGTACCCCACATTGTGAAACCCTAGAAAATTATGTGTGCGGTCAATACATAACATAAAATCCATACATTACACTTATATATCACATCAATGGGCATCATATATATTAGACAAATCCATATCAATATAATTGCACAAGAAATGGAGGCATTCATGTTATCGCTTCTACTATGATGATGATGATGAAAATGATAAGGATGTAGAGGATGAGTTATGGGTTAATGTATAAGGGTTAGGGTAGACATTAAGGCCCATTCATTTTTTAAGCTGCATTTACCATAAGAAGTTTCATTGGTTTATTTACTTAGGTTAGTGGGTTGGGTGTATGATTTCATTTTTATTTATAAGGTTAAAGGGATAGAATGAAGATTAAGGGTTAATGCTTTAGGATGTTTAAATGTTACAAGGTTTATAGAATGAGGTTCAAAGTTCAAGTTTAATGCTTAAGGTGTTATACTTGTATCTGTCACCCTTGATCAAATTAGCAAGTCAATCCACTTATGCATATTATTTCAAGGATGACAGAACATCTCCATAATTTTTAGTCCTTCACCATTTTCTCATGGGATTCCTTAGAAAAATTCATGACCAGGTCACAAGTTTTTAGTTATAAACCTGCAAACACCTTCATAATAACCCCCAAAAGGACAATGTGTTCATAATGCATAGGCCCTGTGTGGAGATCATGCATGCCTTACACTTGTATAACATGCATTTAAACCCTCTTCAATTGTATCACCTCCCTAGTCATATACATAGGGGGTCTCTAGTTGAGGAAAGGAAATGACAAGAGAACACATTATTATGCTAAAGAAAATTAAAGCCTTTGATTTATTGTCTTTTTCCCCAGTTTTCTCTCTGCTCGAGTAGACCTAGTCCTTGGTTCTTCAAGTTGTGATCGAGTTTTGTGTGGAGTCTGCTTATCTATCTCTTAGCTACTCTACCAAAGTAAAATTGTAGTCATACTCATGGAGAGTTGAGTACTTGTGGCTAAGGATGAGGGAACCCTAACTTTGGTGAAGGAGGTGCTGCAACAAGGTTCATGTATACTTGTTATCATATTTTTGGTATTAATAATATAGATATATCTTTTTCCTTACCCCACAATCCTTGTGTATTTGTTAAATCTTTCCATGCATGAATAATATAATTGGTAGGAGCTTGATTTGCCTAAATTTCAATTAGAGTTTTATGTTTTTGCAATTAATATTGTCTATTTGGAATGTTAAATTGGAAATGAGAAAGGTTTTTGTTTGTTTGACTTGTGTGTAGGTTGCTAGCGATTATAGACTTGGAATCAGATTGACCAAGTTGCTTACAATACAAATGAAAAACAACAATCAACAATAATTTGTTTTTATCTTCCTCTTTGCATTTCCATTATAAACATGAACCCTAGGGAAATGTATATAATAGTCTATTTCTCTGTTTGTCAGTGAGCCTAACCTACTCATTGAAGATCTGCTTTTGTTTAGGTAGAAATCCTGTCAATAGAAATGGTGGCTCCACGAGTCCTTTGAACTCTCTATTTGTTTTTTTGTTTTTTGAAATTTCTAACTTTTACAAGATTGTTTTGGTTTCTACATTTTCCAGTCTTTCTCCCATCTCATTAGGATTAAGGAAAATTTCAGTTTTTTTAGCTGATACTTAGTTTTCTAGCCTCGCTTGTCTCCCACTCACGAATTTTTCCAGTAATTGTCACTGTCGATCGTTGCATGTTAGGGTCCTAACCCGCACATAGGTAGAACAATATATTTAGAGGTAATAAAGGTCAATATTAATAAGGCCTTTCAATAAAATAGAATAAGGCAGATGTAAGAAGACTTAATAGATGCCTCCACTTCTAGAAGGATCTTCCTCTAGATGCTTCTTTTTAGTATAAATAGGAGTCGAGGGTATGAGAACCCTAGCTTGGATATTATTGTAATAGAGCTCTACTCAATTGGAGGTTGCCCCCTCGAAGAGGCCCATGAACATTG
>SNQJ01S0001752.1:120657-174529 GCA_010110895.2 Picea sitchensis
AAAGGTCAATATTAATAAGGCCTTTCAATAAAATAGAATAAGGTGGATGTAAGATGACCTAATAGAAGCTTCCGCTTCTAGAAGGATCTTCCTCTAGATGCTTCTTTTTAGTATAAATAGGAGTCGAGGGTATGAGAACCCTAGCTTGGATGTTATTGTAATAGAGATCTGCTCAACTGGAGGTTGCCCCCTCGAAGAGGCCAGTGAACATTGCTTTTAGATTCAAAGTGCTATTTCTGTTATTATTCTCATATCATTTCAATGCTATTGTGGTGAATGTTCTGGTTATATTGCTGTTATTATGCCATTACTAGCATTTTATTTCTGTTCTGCATACATTTTATATCTGGTATATTACATTACATGTAGGAAATTTGTGAGCACTTCCTTATGCCTGTGGGTTTCCTTTTGGTAAGGCACAACTAGCTCATAGGTTTCTGTATAGGAACCTTCAAGCTTGTCCTAGAGGTGACTAATTTCTTTTTCTTTACAAGCATGAAATATGGTTTTTCAATTTTGGGTTTTCTATAGGATTAAAGAGTTGTTTGATCCTTGATTGGGAGTATGGTTTCAATTTTTTTTATCATTCCTTTATATTTGAAAAGGTTTAAATAAAAAATAAAAAATATTTTTCTCTTTTTAGGCATTTATAGAAATAGTTATTGCAAAGTTGCATTCCCAAGTTACTCAGAGGTTTCAAATAGTGCATATTAGGAATTTGAAAAGGAAATCTACACTGCATTGAAAACTTTATATAGGTCTCTTCCTCTTCTTTTAAAATTAGAATAGTTTCAAGATTTGCATTGCTTCATTTGAAAGAAAAACATAAATGTGCATTTGCATTCGTTAATTTCTTTATTCATTTCAATAATCTTGAGTTTGGAAACATCGTTAGATTTCATTCCAAACATTTTGTTGAGTAATTAACAACCATTAAAATAAACAAAATTTAAAAAGAACTAGATTCATTTTCTTCTTAGAGAACTACCATAGTTTGGGATGTAGGGCCTTGATGTAGATTGGAGAGTAAATTCTCCAAGGGAACCAAATGAAACTAGGACCGAATAAAGACTGTTAAAAGTCCATTAGTAGTGAAAAATACTTGTTGAGAAAGTGTCTCTCACACATGCATGAAGCACTTGGTTAAGCTATTCCAAGTGTTGGTATTATCCCCTCATACTTGGGTCGACATATGGATGCGATATTGGGGGCTTCATGGTAAGTTGGCATGTTCCTCAAGGTGACACATTCTATTTGAAATTTCAATTACAAGGCTTTAATTGTATCTCTTACCTGATGTAGAAGCTTGACCCATAAATATCCCCCCCAACTTCCAATCATGAAGTGGAATCTGTAGTGACTCTTCCTAGGTTCCATAGAGGCGAATACAAGTGGGAAGTGCTTGCAGTACCTAAGGCAGATAGTAAATATTGGTCTTAGCTCCCTTGTAGGTTTCCTATCTTCACGAGGGAGATTGCACCTTGGGTGATTGATTTGTAGAAGGTTACTATAATTTTTTCTTGCACCTCCATTGGTTGGATTTGGGCCGTCATTATCCAAAGATGACCTTTAGAAGGCCCTTTTTCAGTGATTTACTAGTTAGACTTAGGACCTAATCACCGTGGGATGGATTTTAGAATAATGTGTTTTCTTGGTTGAGTCTTAGAGAGTATTTTATAGGATTTTGTTGATTGTAATTTTTCAACCCCATAGAAGGCCTTAGAATTTTTTTTTGAATCATAAGTTATAACTCATGTTCCCGAAGATTCCAGCTAAGGGAACCCTTCACAAAGAGAACCTTGTTCTTTTCCTTTGCTTTGAAATGTTGGTACCCCCTTGACGACTACTTTGAATATTCTTGGATACAATGTGGGATTGTTAGTTTGGTTATTTTCCATTCTAAATGTCCTAAATTCCCATGTAGCTTTTGAAATAAGCACCTTATGTCAAGAACATCAAAAGAATTTGGACCTTTTGTTTTCTTTGCAAGTGAAATAGGTTCCTCCTAGCCCGATTAACATAGAAGTCTAATAGGAACAAGAAGATGAAGACTAGAAAGAAGAAGAGAAAATAAGGGGGGAAGCCACCAACCATGCTTAGGGAAAGAAACCAACCAATATGAGTAATGCTGGGGGAATTGATACTATTGAGAAACTTAGATGAAAATGACACAAGCCTAAGTTTCCTTGTAATATTTGCAATGGATACCATCTTACTCATCTATTCCCTGCCCTTCTGGAGGTACACAGAGTATGGTCCCACCCTCAAGGATATTATACTCCTAAACAACCTATGGTTCTTTAGTCACCCCTTCCTACTTATCCATTGGTAAAAGAAGTGGCCGAGTCAATACAATATTCACTTGATCCCGCGCTTTCCCTAAAGAGTATTGTTACTACTGTTCAAGTTTTCTTTAAACATAGTTACCGACGTAACAAGTAATATGACCTCAAAATGAGAACTCTAGTGCTAAAAACCCATGTTTTTGGTAAAAAATACTAGAATCAACCCCTAAATCGAAAAGTGGCTCCACCGGTAGCATCTTTTTCTTTCTTGGGGTTAAAATTACAACCTTTTGCAACCTTTGCTTGTAATGTTGATAACAAAAGCCTTGAAATAACTCTCAAATCGAAAAGTGGTTATGCTAGTAGCAACCCTTTATCTTTTTGTAGTTAAAATTATAATTTATTTAAAACTAGTGTCATAACAACTAGTACTATTGCAACCAAAATCTTAAAATCAACCCTTGAATCAAAAAGCAGTTTTTCAAAGAACATCCTTTTGTTTTTTGGATGGTCAAAATTGCTACTCGTTTGAAATCGTATCCTTAACAACCGATACCATTGCGACCAAAATCTTAAAATCAACTCTTAAATCAAAAAAAGGTGCTGATAGTAGTGCCCTTTTTATTTTAAACTTTAATTGTAATATTGTTGAAATTACAACTTAAAAATTTGTAATTGTTATGATCAAAATTATTTCACTCACCCCACTCCACTATCACCGTCTAATTAAACAAACAAAAAAAAAAACCTTTAAAACATAACATTTTTTTTTTCTTAGCTAAAAAATCTAAAACAAATTTAAAAATTAAAAAGGAAAAAATAAAACTTAAAAATTGCAAATAAAAAGATTAAAAATGATATAAAAAAATTAAAAAACTTATGAAAATAAATGTGAAAAACAATATAAAAAATAAATATAAAAACATAAAAAAATTAAAATATAAAAACATAAAAAAATTAAAAAAAAATTAAAAATACAGTAAAGAACACATTTAAAACACCTTAATATAAAAAAGAACATAAGTCGAAACGGGTAAAAGAGCGAGAATCACCCCTCCCATGTTATAATGCTTTTCACGTGTAAAAAACATTATAACATGGGGAGGGGCGATTATGAGAATCGCCTTTTATCCCTTTTAACTTTCAAGTTTTGTTATATTACATTTTTAAATGATTTTCTTTATGTTTATTTTGAATTTTTCGAATTTGTTTAAACTGAATTTTTGTATTTTAATTTTTTCATGTTTATTTTTAATTTTTCGGATTCTTGTAAGTAAAATATTTGTATTTGGTTGTTATATTTTTAAATTAATTGTAAGTTAATTTTTTGTTGAAAGAAAGAGGAAAATATATTTATTCATTTCTATGTAGCACTCGACATAAATAAAGAAAGATCAATAGTTGTTAGAGGAAGGCTTAGCGAATAGGTATTTGATTTACAATATTATTCTTTTAAAGGTTATTATTTTTTTTATAAGTTGTTTTTATTTTTTTATATTCTTCTTAAAATATATATTTTTATTTATTTTCTATTTTTTCTTTTTCTATTTTTTGATTTGATTTTTTTAAAATTTATTTTAGATTGTTTTTAAAAACAAAATAATAATAATTATTTTTTTTACGGAAAGAATGATGGTGGAATAGGGGAGAGTATGACAATTTTGATTGTAATAATGTAAGTTTTATAAAAAAGTTTAAAAAGTTGTAATTTCAAGTTCAAAATAAAAAACAATGTACTTCTTGCACCTCTTTATGATTCAAGGGTTTATTTTAAGATTTTGGTTGCATTGGTACAAATTGTTAAAACCATGGTTTAAATTGTTGGCTTTGACAGTGAATATGGAGGATGAATAAGGGGGAATTTTCTTGGGAAATTGGGCGTCTTCTGGTAGAAAAATCTCAAAAATATGGGCACATTCCTTTAGTTGGAAACATTCCTTTAGTTGGAAACTTGAAACATTCCTTTAGATATTCCTCAGTCCTGGTTTATATGTTCTTGTTTTTTCAGTCAGACATGTTTCCATGTGCATTTCAGAAATTAAACCAGGAAGGAAACCCATAGTTAGTGACCTTATGGACCTCATTGGTGAGGAAAAATTCAACAGAGTACAATTTCAAGGACTTCATAGACCAGTTCTTTCACCCAGTTGTTTACATGATGAACAAAAACACAGAGCCAAGGATCAATGAAGAAATTCAGAGAATCCCGCACCTTTCTGATCTAGCTAAGACATGGGATTGGTATTTATACCAAAACCACACAGAGATAAGAGTGTATGGGTGTGAGATGCCACCTTATAGATTGACCAAATACCTCCCTGTGAGGATTTTTGCACTAGAATACATAAGGCAATTGGTCAACTCAGATGACATCGACTTTGTTGCGGAAAAGAAAAAGAAACAACTCAGAATCAAGACTCAGGTTGGCCCTTTCATCCGCAACAACAAATTAGCAGGAGAAGAAGCATATAACCTCTTGAAACAGATGAGGTTTAATCAAAGTTACTCTTGGGCATATGACCCATTTAGTGTCATCTCTGAACTCATAGTCAAACAGAGAAGTACTCCTTATGCTCACACACAAAAGCCAGAGGTGGAGAAATACATGAACCCGATAGAGTGGTAGGAGAACACATTGATAGAAATAGAGGAAGAACCTTCCCCTGTAATTGCCTCACATACTAACACACCTCTGTTATAGCAAGATTTGCCTCACCCTATGCAATATTGCACAGTAGGCCTTTTCCATTTCCCTATGCAGACTTATCATCCCTGTTTGTAAAATCCAGAGCTAAAAATACATATTTTTCCACATGTACGGATCTTGCCTACTATACAACATGCATATATGTAGGCTGGTCCACTACACCCACATACATTAGGATTTGTGCCAAAAAATGAAAATTAATGTCGGGTTTCCATGTCACAATAAGAGATCTATGATCCTTGGCATTCCATATACTGGAAACGTTTCGACTTGGCCCTTCAGTTCCATTTTGAAGGCTATAAATGGGCCAATTTCGAGCTATGTAAGAAGGAGAAAGAATTCAACTTTGAGAGCAAAGTTACTTTGGAGAAATTATTTACTTCATATTGAGTCTGCATCCCTTTGTCCTTTAAGTCTGAACACAGTGTTCAGCCCCCAAGCTCTTCCCTTATTGATTGAGAACCTCATTGTTTCTCTCTTATGAGCTTGCCTTTGGTGGATGATTGAAGTGGTGGAGGCCCAACTAGAAGGAACTTAGTTTCTTGGTTCCGAACCGTGCCGACACGAAAGTCTGTAATATTTTCACTTCTGCTGATCATTTATTAATAGAAATACTCCTTTTCCATTCAATTGATATCTTGCAAATATATTGAGTTATTATCCATGGGTGTATTTTTTATGTATATTAATGGATTATGCTATCTAATTTGCTAACCTTTTATATTATCACCATATGCTTTCTTTGCTTGGTTGTTGAGAACTAGTTGGAGGTATATAGCTTTGGGTCCAAGTGCTCAACGATGGACTTCATCGAACATCTGGACAAGATAGGCCTCTTTCTTATCTCGCTTGCATATTGGTTTATATAGCATGTTTTTATGATTGATTTGATTTCTACATTCATTTCCGTTTGTTGTGGTTTACCATAGCCATAGAGAGATTTTCGTCGTAGCAGAATTGGCGACCATATTGGGGATTGAATCTTATTTCTTAGGGTTTGGAGTACTTTTCTCCTTAGATTTCTCTCGTTCTTATGGTGTTTCTTGTTGTATCATTTCTTGAAAACCTCTGTTCACTCTGGGTCTGAGTTTTCATCCTTCTCCCTTGCCTGGCCTTGTTTTTGAAACATATATGCGCCTTTTTCCCTGACAGTCACATATATACACAGGATGTCCCTTTGCAAGCTGCGTACATACACTCTGTTTTCCTAAAAAGTCACGTACATAAACTTTCCTTGCCTATTTGCTTGTTTTGGTGGTTTCTGGGTGGGATTTGATGTTTGCTGAGCCTTCTTGGGTCTTTGTAGTCCCTGTTAAGTGCTTGTGGGATGACATGAAGCCTATCTTTGGTTGAATTTCTGGGCGAAGTCTTTCTCATCATATTTTCATTTTGATTGTCCTTGTACATTGGGTTGGGTTCTTTGCTGCTTGGTATCCTGCTTGAGTTATTTATTTCTATACACAGTAGAGTTTATATATCAAGTTGCTTTTAGTCCATGCATTTTCATTTTTTATTATATTGAAAATACAAAAAAATAGGCATTTTGCATTGCTTGGCATTTTGGTCTTTTGAGTCCTTGTCATTAGCTTAGTGCATATACTGAAATATTGCATTTTTACTTCAAAATTGTAGAGTTGAAATTGAAAATTGCATTTGTTATTAGAAGCATATCATTCATTGAAAGTTGAAGTTAGGACTTTTCATTACTTTCATATTTACTTTTCTTGCAGAGTCATAACACCATAAATTTCACTACCATACCTTTTTGAGTAATCACGACCACTAAAATTAACGCTATAATTTAAAATTGATTAGTCACGATTTTATTTTCTAGGGTATTCAAACTAGCTTAGGATTTAGTGCCTTGGAATAGGATTCTGTGAGTAAACTTCTCCAAAGAAATTAAATCAACATATGTGTCTGAGAAAGGGAGTGGAAAAATCCATTGTATAATTGGTAATATTAGGAGGCTCCACTCACACTGGAGTTAATCACAAGGTCGTGCGAGTTTGGTTGAAGGGATATCCCCCCGATACCTTCTTAGTGTCAGAGATATTTCTGGGGATCTATTCGTATCTGGGGATCTTGCTAGTGCCCTTTCCTCCATGAGAGGAGATACTTTCAAGGTTTTGGGATTTTCTACCATGTCCATACGGTGGACCTGACTTATGACCGCATGCGTGTGCATTGATTATACAATGGTTTATTATTTGCTTGACTTAGGTGCAACATAGGTTACTTACAGGGGTTATTCTGCAGGTACCCTGGGTAAGATAAGGGCCAGACAACACACAACCTTTATGGAGGATTACCTCTCCGGGGGGATCTGACTGACTGGTTGTTAAGCCCACGAGGGCCCTTATAACTGATTCTGTTACCTCCGATCTTTAGGAGGGAGTCTCAGACCACTCTTGGGAGAGACATACCTTCTTTAGGGAGGGAGGCCACTCTTAGCCACTTTACCCTGTTTGTATGCATATTGGCCGTTTGACTTTTGGTGTGCTCTTTGATTACTAGTTGGCCTTAAGAGTCTATACTGAGTTTCCATTGTCATGGATAGTGGAGTTCCTTTTTCTCCCTTGTTTACCACTACCCACCCCATGATGCCTACTCATTTCATGGGGATGAATCCTTCTGCTTTTCATAATGCTGTGCAAAACTATGATACTCAGTCCTCGCCTTGGGTTTCTAGTCATTTTTTTGTTGATATGCCTTCGTCTTTTCAATCCTCTCCCTGGTCCACTTATATGAATCCTAGCACTGGATCTGGGGGCACCATGGCCCCGATGCCTACATATTTGTTTGATATGAGTCATGCCCCTCAACAAACTCTCACTATGGGAGGTTGGAACCTCCCCTTTTACATATCTAGTCCTAGCTATGCTCTTTCAAGAGATAATACTCAGATGGGTGCTTATTATACTTATTACACCCCATCTGCATATCCTTCATCCACCATGTTGGTTCCTTTGAACACTTTTCCCATGACGGGTCCTCATGTATGCCCGGGTATTTCATATGGGGAGAATCAATTTTACGGTTCAATCTACCCTCTTCACAGAACCCCTTCACAAGGGGGCAACATATATTCTCACTTGAATAATTATTATCATACCTCTGTCTCTTCACATACTTCAATGATGATGCCCATACAAGCTTCTTTAGACCAACTTGACGGAGGATACTATCTCCCTAGACAAGGACATGGGGTAAACCATGACCCTTCCCAGCCTGCAATGTTTCAAAGCCAATCTTTCTCAAGACCTTGGTATCAAATTCCACAACCGACCGCTAGTCTAGTCACTACCAGTTATACTGGAGCTCCATCGCCAACCTCTGCTAGTCATGTTGGAAATTGGTTGACATCCTCTGCAAGTCATGTTAACAACCCGCACCCAACCACTGCTAGTCATGCTGAGGGCATCATTCTAGTCGCCACGAGTCATATCAATGCCACATCTCCAACCTCTGTACATCATGTAGGAGATGACTCTCTCACCTTTTCTAGTCACATTGAGAGAATGTCAACAACTGTTTTGAACGACGTTGGGGGCATTGAGAAGCCTACACGCCTTAGACATAATCCTAAATTCCTTTGCATAAATTGCGAAGGAGATCACCTTACTTGTTTGTGTCCAGCCACTACTGGGATACCAGAAGCATGGGGCTCACGTAAGGGCCATTCAGATTCCGAGGTGTCTGTGGTTTCCCCACACCCTGTTTTGATTGACACGATAGTAATGCCACTGCAATCCTCTCCATACCACACTCCCCTTGTCGAGAGTGATGTGTCCTTTATCCCTGTTATCTTTCATCTTCTTCAACTTAGAATTGAAGAAGTGGTCATACTAGTGCAATCTCTGGTCCATCCTTCTCCCCTTGTGGAGGATGATGCATCCTTCAACCATGTAGTGAATATTCCCGATCCTACACCTTCTGAATGAGAGATATTTTGGCTCTCTTTGAGTAGTCTCCCTCCAAGTCCCGAGGAGGTTCCCTTCGATTGGGATGGACTTGTGGGGTATCCAATGCCCCCTTCGATGTCTTTTCTTGTAAGAGACATTATCTAATATATCATAGAGACAATAACCTCCATTAGCACTTTATCCTCCTCGACTTGGAGAGATTTGGGTTTTCCCAAGATTATGTCGGCTATCCATAAGATGATGACATTTCACATAAGTCTAGCATGGGAGCCTTGACCTCCCCCGTGGCTTTCCGCCTAGAATCTCCCAAATGAGTCCAAGTTAATCTCTTTTCCAATTCGTTCGAAAAGCGAAAAGATTTTCGAGTGATTTGTCCCTTCCATACTCGTTAAGTTGGAACTGAAAGGTTGCGAGTCCAAGTTAATCTCTTTTCCGACTCATTCAAAAAGCGAAAAAATTTCTGAGTGATTTGTCCCTTTCACATTCGTAAATTGGATTTGAAAGGACGTTTATTTGGCACAAGTTTATCCCCTTTTCCACACCAAGTAGACTAAAATACATAAAAATGACATTTTTTGGCGTTAAGTTGTGATTGCATCTCATGCCCTCGCTTGCAGTATTGTGCCTATAGCCGGTTCTCTCTTTACGTTGTAAACTGTTCGCCTCAATAGTTTCTTGCATCCTCAACCAAGCAAACCCTTTTTTATATCCTTCACAATTTGACACCCTATACCCATGAGGGAACATTCCCCCGAGTGTCCATTTCCCGTATGCATCTCCTTGCATTAATCATTGGTATGTCCCACTGCTTGAACTAGTTTTTCTTACTTGCGACACTCGTTTCCTCCTCTATATCATAGCATTCATTTGTCTATGAAAAAACAAAAAAAGATGGGTGGGAAGGAGTATCATCTTATGTTGGTAGAAGTCATGTCTCCTTTGAACATAACACAAGGTTATTGAGTCTATTCACCATCATAATTTTGGGATTATCATGGCCTTAGGAAGATGATCTCGTTACATAGTCTTCTCTACCGATTGGTTACTCTTCCAGTCCCTATAAAGAGTTTCATTGATGCCTCCTGCATCTCATGGTTTCATCATTGGGTCTATGCTGCTAGAGTCCTCCATATGTCTCATGATATTGTTCAAAGGAAGTCTATCAACCGATGTCGACCAGTTCTTAGAACTCTTGACTTTTCATGTTGGCCATACCCTCAGTTTGTCTCAGAATCACATGATACTGTAGTCCTATCATGCACCCTGTCCCTACATTCATCATTGGTAGGAAACCTTGATCCCAACAATCGACATTTCGTCATTGGTCGTTGATTGGGTGGTTTCCCTTGTGTTCGGCGACAAGACATATATTCACACATTAAGATTCATGCAGTGTCTTGGATTCCATTAGCCTTATTGGTGGTTTCCTCACCTTTGTTAGTATTTTTCATCATTGGTTGCTATTTAGAGGGTCCTTTTTGTGTACACTTGCACTTGGCACACATGAAAGACACACAGGGTTGTTGGTTCGTGAACATGTTCTTCGTCTGATTTCCACCTAATCATGAAGCTCCTTCTTTGTACCTCATGCTGACTGATGAGATATACCTTAATTCTCTCCTTTAAGCGGGTCTCTTTCCATCAACTTCAGCCCATTTATTCTAGAAATGGAACCTAGAATATTATGAGTACCTTGAGGCTTGCAGTCATTAGTGTAAGTCTCTCTCGCCATCGACAATTGGGAATACATCAATGTCTCCTGATCGATGGATTCTTCAGGTGTTCGACACCAACTCCTTTATTCACACATGTAATAAAATACTCGGTGCCTTGATACCTACTTTCATTATTGGTAGGTTGTCTCACGTTTGTTAATGGTATGCCTCAATGACCGGTAATCAAACGATGTCTCATTGTGTTCGACCTCAACTCCTTTATTCAAATGATGTAGACTTGTACCCTTGGAAGATTGTGTAGAAGACTTGAAGACATCATTGTGTGGCCACAACTTTCCTGAGCTATTGCTTCCTTTTCATTGGACCAATACCTATATGACTTCAATGATCACGGGAGATCAGATTGTAATCCATTGTATACATATATCTTTAGACTGGTTTTGAGACTAGTTCTATTGGGCCTTGTTCGTGACTACAACAACTTTTTTGGCATGTAAAACTGCATTCGTATTTTCCTATTCATGACCACAGACACTTTTTTGGTATATTTTCACACAGATCTGTAGTGTAATTTTATTGGTAGCAATGTATGCAAAGTTAGTGCAAAATGTAATGAGAAACTAGTTCTTTCAGCTGGTTCCCCATCACTCCACTTCTGGGTTGTTTATAATGTATTTCGGCCATCGCAGATACTCCTCTGACCTCACACATTAGGGGGAATCTATTATAGCAAGATTTGCCTCACCCTATGCAATCTTGCACATAATTCCTTTTTCCATTTCCCTATGTAGAGTTATCATCCCTGTTTGTAAAATCCAGAGCCAAAAATACATATTTTTCCACATGTGCATATTGCATACTATACAACATGCGTATACGCAGGATGCTCCACTACAACCCGTGTACATTGGGATTTGTGCCAAAAAATGAAAATTAATGTTGGGTTTCCATGTCACGACAGGAGATCTATGATCCTTGGCCTTCCATATATCGGAAACGTTTCGACTCAGCCCTTCATTTCCATTTTGAAGGCTATAAATGGGCCAATTCTGAGCTATGGAAGAAGGAGAAAGAATTTGACTTTGAGAGCAAAGTTACTCTGGAGAAATGATTTAATTCATATTGAGTCTGAATCCCTTTGTCCTTTAAGTATGAACACAGTGTTCAACCCCCAAGCTCTTTCCTTATTGATTGAGAACCTCATTGTTTCTCTCTTATGAGCTTTCCTTTGGTGGAGGATTGAAGTGGTGGAGGCCCAACTAGAAGGAACTTAGTTTTTTGGTTCCGAACCGTGTCGACACGAAAGTCTATAATATTTTCACTTTTGCTGATCATTTATTAATAGAAATAATCCTTTTCCATCCAATTGATATCTTGCAAATATATTGAGTTATTATCCATGGGCGTATTTGCTATGTATATTAATGGATTATGCTGTCTAATGTGCTAACCTTTTATATTTTCACCATATGATTGCTTTGCTTGGTCGTTGAGAACTATTTGCAGGTATATAGCTTTGGGTCCAAGTGCTCAACGATGGAATTCATCGAACATCTGGACGAGGTAGGCCTCTTTCTTATCTCACTAGCATATTGGTTTATATAGCATGTTTTTGGGATTGAGTTGATTTCCATAGTCATTTCCGTCTGTTGTGGTTTACCCTATCCATAGAGAGATTTTCCTTGTAACAACCTCAAAAGAAAAAAAATAAGAGATCAATAAAGGAGGTTTCCCCTTCTGTCACAGGGTATCAACTGAGGATTTCCAAGTTTATAGAAAGAGGGCCACGATCAGTCATGCACAAGACTTGATCAAGGAAGGAGAAATGTAGTCCACCATAGTCATGGAGGGACCACACTCTTCAGCCTATTCAAACAGTCAGTTCATAGTTTCTCCATCATCATATCGAATACAAACAAACACTACACTGACAGTCGAATCATCTCATGAGAAAACAAAGTCAAATATTTTTGACAAGTACAAACAGATCAAACAAAGAAATGAGCTCCTCAACAACAACACCTATGCTTAGTTCTGGAAGCAGACCTCCACTGCTTAACACAGACTGCTTTCATCTTTTGACACAGAGAGAGGAAGAATGCAAATGGAATTCTTGCAAGCACAATTTCCTCATCCTAAAACAACTACAAACTATTAGAAGAATTCCTTTGAGTTTGATGTAAAGGATGTCCATCCAGTGGATCAGATGGATATGCATAGGAAGACAAGAGAGATGATATTATCTACCTTTACAAACACCTCAATGCCTGCTTCAAAGTTGTAGGTGTCCCTGAACAATATTTAGTCCCAATTGAAGCTGAAGAAAATCTCTTCTTTGGCTAAAGACAACAAAATCAAATCATTAGAAGAATTGGGGCTGAAGATTGGGTATGAACCAACAAATGTCAAGAAACATAGGATTTATTAAAAAATAAGAATGATGATATAACATATCTAAGAAACAAGTTGAAGCTTCCATCTACAAAGTATTCAAAAGCCAAAGAAGTGGCTGAGACTGAAGGCCACACAGAAGAAATGCTGAAGCTAATCATGGAACATAATGCACAAATAAGAGAAATGGAAGCATAAATGGATAATCTGATAAAGGAAAAGGAAAAAAATGTGAAGATGTCCATGATCCCACTGGAGGCAGTCCATCTGACAGGAATCACAACACCAACAACATCCACATCAGCAAAAATACCATCAACAATTCCAGTACAAGTTTAATATGCATTTGACAAACTTGTAAAATCCATGGAAGCCATGTCCATTCAAGGGGAAGAGATCAAGAAACTACAGGAAGAGGTAAAGAACTTGCATGAATTGAATTCAATGTTCTATGCCAGTCACCAGGCAAAGATGCATAAGTATAAAAGGCTTAGTCAACAATTACAACAACTACAAAAAGAGACTGTCATGGCAAAAAACTTATCCCAAGCTAAGGAAAATATTTGGGTAGATATGAACAAGTCAGTGTCAGAAATTTGGCCATCCATACAAATTATATTTGAACAACATGAGTTACTACATAAGGCCAGGGGAGAAATTGAGATTATCAAAGAAGAATTAGGAGAAATACTCACAGAGGCCACTGAACTCATCAGATTTCTAAACTCCAAAAACAAGTAGGAGTTAGAAGAACTAGAAATTGAGGACAGAACAAAGACCATCCTTGAGATCAAGAAGGTCCTGACCAAGATAGGATTGATGTTGCAGCTAGAAGAAAAAAATCAAGTGATGGACATACGTGTGCAGATATTTTTCAGTAAGTTTGAAGTGCTACACAAGAAAGAGCTTCTTGGATTGTTAGTACTTAATGACAAATTGATCACTTTGTTTGATTACAAACAAAAAATGAGTGCAGTGGCAAAGGACAGTTCAAAGTGTGCAGGGATATAGGGAAGCATTACTGGTAAAGATTTCATTGAGACATTACAATTAGAGTTGAGTATTTATCATGGTATTAATCATATCTTCATCACAAAGCCTACCTTTGCCAAGTACACATAAATGGATGAGATATACAGGAAATTACTCAAGATTTCTGTCCCAGGTAAAAAAAGGTGGGAATATCTATGCGCTTTACTTGAGTAGAGACAATTTTGGTGTTCTAGTCAGCATGGAGAAACCACCCAAAATCAAAGAGATGAGTCACCAACCACTTCCACCAAATCAACACAAAGGATCCGAGCAAGTCAACAAATCCCTATATTTTTTTATTTTAGAGATCTAGTTAGTTATATATTCCTCCATAATATCCTAGTCATTTATGACAAGATCTGATGTAAATAGTTTTATAAATACTTCTCTCTTAGAAGCATTGAGGGTTGATTTTTGCACCAATAATAAAAGAGGCTTATTCACAAGATTCTTGTGTCAGATTGTTGGTGATGTCTTTCTGTCTTTGTTAAATGTTTTCTCATTCTCTGTAATCATTTCATGTATTTCCAATTCTAATCATTAAAAGAAAGTCAAAAGAACATACTTTATTTCATATACTTTGTCCTTGGTTTTTTAATGATCTGCATGTTTTTCCTCTTCTTTTCCTTCTTATTCATTCCATTTAATCTAAATAGATCCAATAGTCTTACTACCCTGCCCTATGGAGACAACCTCATAAAAATATGAAACTGATCCTCATCTTTAAGTACAGACTCCATAGCCCAATGGAAATTTAAGCATTCTTTTAGCCAATTATTTCAAACAAACAAAATTCGAACTGCCATAACTAGCCTAACATTTTAAAACTCAAACAAATCTAAATATGATAGATAGATCCCTCTCTTAAGATGGCAGGGATAGATCCCATCTTCTAAAGTGGTTTGGTAGTTACATCTGTCAATTTCTTCTAAAACCTCTGGAAATTACAGAGTGAAAACATAGTGGTGACCATACTGGGGAACTGCACAAATTTTCCAACTTTATGAATTGTCTTCCCTAACTAAGAAAAAATTATTTACGAACAATCAAAGATCTAAATTTCAAGAGATAAATGTTTAGAGGTTGTAAAAATTTGTAAATAGTTAAATTAGGTTTTTAAGGTTTAAGTTCCGACTCCAAAAATAATTCACGGAAGATCTCATCCTGATCCATAACCTGTAAAAGTAGTAGATAATCCTGAAAAATTGATTAGAAAAATAAGTATTGTAGAAAGTCAAGGGAGTAGTAGTCCTCCTCCTAGGGAAACCTCTTTTCCAGAGAAGTTTGTCACAATACAAGACATCCAGTTTGATCTACCATTTGAGCACAACCTTTGTAGAACCAAATCTGATAGCTTTGTGGATGACATAGTTTTAGATCAAGCTATCATCCAACCTAGTACACCTGAAAGCCATTCTCCTGGATCAAATATTGATCAAGAAATCCTACAAAAATTTGAGAAGCTACAAGATTTAGCATAAGAATTTGATCAAGCTTTGCACAAAGCCTACATTCAACAGTCTGTTGAAATTTCTTCCCTTACCATATCAACATCTTTTATCAATCCTCAATTAGCTCAACCTGTATCTTCCAACCCTACTTCTTCCACATCTTCCACCACTTCTCCAACAATTTTACAGGTTACCATTCAACCTATCATAGGAGTTCCTACTATCCATCCTCCACCAATCATGGCATCAAGATATTCTCCCCTTGTTTTGGATGCTCCCTTACACAATATGCCCCAGGATTATCAAACTAGGATTCCTCAGTTTGATGGCACTGGAAGTATGACTGCACAACAACATGTTGACAAGATGAATGACTTCTTTGACCTGCAAGAAGTAGACGAAGAAGATGTCAAAATGAGGTTGTTTTCCCAAATATTAAATGATGAAGTTAGAAAATGGTTCAAAGCCTTACCAACTACTAGCCTTAATGACATTACTGCCTTTCACCAATGTTTTCTCAATAGATGGGAAGTCAAGAAAAATCCACTTCAAATATTATCTGAATATGAAAGTATTAAAAGAAACCAAGGGGAAAGTGTATAGGATTATTGCACTCGATTTAACAATATTTATAATGCAATTCCAACAAACATTAAACCTCCTAAAGGCCTAGCCTTGATCAAATTCCCTGATGGTTTTGATGCTGACATGTATTATCAATTGAGAGAGAGAGAGAAACCCTACAAATTTGGAAGAAATGTAAAGATGTGCTATGAGTGTAGAGGAAAATCTATTAGCTAAGAGAGCTAGACAAATAACATAGAGGAGGGTAACTATCAAGGAAGAACCATCTACCTCTTCTACTGATGCTAAAATAGAATCCTTAGTCAAAACTATGGAAAGGATGATGGAAAGACTAGATATCACTGACATGAATCCACCGAGAGGAAATCAACTTGGTCCCCAAATAAAAAATCCTAATTTCATGAGAAATCCACCCCAAATCAGACAAAGAGAACCTAGAGAAGAAAGAGAACAAAGTGGCCCAGATCAACAGATTAGACCTCCTTTCCAAGAAAATTATGCTGATGAAGGGGAAGAAAAAATTGAGGGACTTGATGATGTTTACATTAATCTAATGGGAATAAATGATAATGATTCTATAATTCTTACCCAAGAGAAACAATATCTTTTCCTTCTTTCACAAACTGAAGTTGTTGAGGAAGATTCATAACAAAAAGATTTTTAAAATGAAATTATGGAAGTTCATAGACAACATAACCCGAGAAGTAAGAAGTTGAATGATAATCCAACCAAGAAAGATTCTGACTTTAAAAATACAACAGATACACTTGCCAAGAAAGTTTCTGATAGACCCCCAAAGAAAAACTCAAAGGTCCCAACCAAAATAACATATGACTCTGTATAAAAAACAACTCAAACTGATGTTCCCTCCACCAGCCAACCCAAATATACTTCACAGAAGAATGTTGTTGATAAATCAGATCTCCCTAATAAAAATAAAACTCAAACCACATTCAACCTGGAAAGTGAATTGGCAAAGCTCAAGATACCTATTCCTCTAACAAAGTTAATGAATAAGAATGCTTACAGATCACAAGTGACTAAAGATCTAAACATAGAGGCATGAATGGGTACAAACACGATAAACATTTCTGATGATCAACCAAAGTTATTATTTGGGCCTGAAGTTGATGGAAAATCTAAAAGTGGTGTTGTACCTCCTTTTTATGTTAGTTTAAATATTCATGAAAAAAATTTGCACAACGTCGTGCTAGACTCTGGTGCTTCTCACAACCTTATTCCTAAGGTTGTCATGGAGAAATTAGGACTTGATATCACTAGATCTTATAAGCATTTATATTCTTTTGATTCAAGTAACGTTAAATGCATAGGTCTTATCAAATATTTGTGTGTTACTTTAGCTCAAATCCTAGCCAAGATAATGGTAATGGACATAATTGTTGCAAACATACCTCCTAAATATGGCATGTTATTGTCTCTCTCATGGGGAGCCAAGTTACATGGTACCCTACAAATGGACATGTCTTATGCGACCATCCCATTATTTGGTCAAAAGAGGAGATTATATAGGGAGACACTTATGAAATACATGGTCAGTAGTCAGGATAAACCACATAATTATCCCTTATATTTTGTTCATTCAGACCTTGATTATTTTATTTTATACAATGATGGAGACATGGAAAGACAAATTGCAAATCTGACGGATGATGTTTATAACCTGGAGGAAAACAAAACAACCCTTGAAGAAAAAAAAACAACCCCTGAAGAAGAAAAAACAATGGTGATACAATATGATGAACCAAAAGAACCTCTATGGAGTTTAGACTTTGATGGTGCTGTTAGTAAGGAAGGATCAAGAGTTGGAGTGTGGGTTTCAAATCCCAAAACAAGACATACATAAATCCATTCCTACAAGTTGAAGTTTTAGTGTACCAACAATATAGCTGAGTATGAAGCCTTATTCTAGGTTTGGAATTGTTAAAAAATCTTGGTGCTAAGAGAATTTCAATAAGGGGTGATTCTAAACTCATAACAAAACAAATCAAAGGTGAATACTCTGCTAAACACCCAAGATTGAGAGCCTACAAAAATGTTGTTCTAGATTTCTTGTAGTGCTTTACTGAATATGACTTGCAGGCCATTCCTAGATACCAAAACATTCTTGCTGATGGTTTGGCTACCTCAACAAATACTTGTAAGATACCATTTCATCCAAATCGCCAGTATATAGTTGAAGTGAAGTGCAGACCTGCTGTCTCAGACAACATCAGGTATTGACAAGTTTTTGGAAATGATGAACAAATTGAAATTTTTTGTAATCAAAGAATGAGTTTGCGTGTGCCAATATATATGTTGACAGTGATGATGAATTTTTTTTTGTAAATAAGATAGGTTTAGAATAAATAAATAAAAAACAAGAAGATTTGGACATTTTGCAATTGAAAGATAATATTTTGCCTAGAGGATTAGTCCCTTTGGAAAAGTTGTTTGATTTTGATGTTGTAGCTAAAAAAACAAAAAATGAACCTATTGGAAAAGAAGTTGAGGACTGTAACATAGGAATTGAAAAAGAACCAAAGATAATTAAGCTATCAAAATCTTTACCTCTTGCTCAAAAACAGAAATATATAGAATTGTTCAAAGAATCTATAGATGTTTTTGCATGGATCTATGAAGATATAAAATATTATGATACTGGCATTATACAACAAAAAATTCCCATAAAAGAAGATCAAAATCCTTTCAAACAAAAACTTAGGAGAATTAACCCAAAGTTGATGCCTCTAATTGAAAAGGAAATAAAAAAGATGTATGATGCTAAAATCATTGTCCCATTAAGATTTTCTAAATGGGTGTCCAATTTAGTTCCAACCAGGAAGAAGAGTGGAGAAATCAAACTGTGTATCGATTTCATAAAACTTAATAAAGTCTCTCTCAAAGACAACTATCCCTTGCCCAAAATGGATCATATTTTGCAGAAGGTAGTTGGATCTAGTAGAATTTATCTGTTAGATGGTTTTTCTGGTTACACCCAAGTTTTAGTCCACCCTGATTACTACACCTTGGGGCACTTTCATGTATGTGAAAATGCCTTTTGGTTTAATGAATGTTGGGGATACATTTCAAAGAGAAATAGATAATTCTTTTATGGATGAACTTGGAAGATTCATCGTTATATACTTGGTTGACATAACTATTTTTTCAAAAACAGATGAAGAACACTTACTCCACCTTAGAAGAGTTTTTGAAAAATGCAGGAGATTTGGAATTTCAATTAATCCAAAGAAAACATTGTTTGGTCTAGAAGAAGGTAAACTGTTAGGACACATCATATCCAAGGATGGAATTAAAATTGATCCCAACAGAATTGAATCCATTCAAAAAATAGATCATCCAAGAAACATAAAAAGAATTACAGTCTTTCATAGGCAAAACAAACTTTCTAAGAAGATTTATCCCCAACTTGGAAAAACTTCTTAAAAATATAAAAAATATGTTGAAAAAAGACAAAAAAATAAAATGGACCATAGAAGCAAAACATTCCTTTGATAAGGTGAAACAAGCCTTGACGCAAGCCCCTGTGCTTATCATCCCTGATTACACAAAAGATTTCCTCCTATTCTCTTTTGCCTCTGAACACACTATTGCAGTAGTTCTTTTGCAGAAGAACAATGAAGGCCATGAACAACCTATTTCTTTATTCAGTAAATCCATGAGAGATGCTGCATTGAATTATAACATCATGGAAAAACAAGCTTTTTCTTTGGTGAAAGAAATCAAATATTTCAGAGTATATATTCTCCACTCACACATTATTGCTTATGTCCCAATTTCTGTGGTAAAAGATATTCTGACCTAAGACAGTCCTGATGGAAATATGGGTAAGTGGATTGCTGTTATCCTTGAATATGAAATTGAGATCAAACCAACCAAGCTTATCAAGGTCAAGGATTAGCTAAATTGATGGCTGAGTCCAATTTTCATGCTTTGGATATTAATTTTCTAGTTGCAGTGGATGAACAAGAAGAGCAAGAGACTCCCCAAGTTAACGAGGTTTTCTCAACCTCTCCCTAGTATGCAGACCTTATTTTTGTTTTACATCATTTACAAGATCCTCTTGGTTTAACCAAAACTAAAGCTATATTTCTGAAACTCAAAGCTATGAAGTATTTTATTTTAAATGGCAATTTGTATTGGAAAGATGCTGGAGGGATTCTACTAAACTGTTTGTTGAAAGATGAGGCTGATAAAGCTTTGCAAAAATTTCATGAAGGAGATTGTGGTGGACATTTGAATTGGAATACCACTGCTAACAAAATTATAAGAGCTAGTTTCTACTAGCCAACTTTATCTGTAGATGTCCACAAGAAAGTGACCTCCTGTCATAGATGTCAAATCTTTGAAGGAAAAAGGAAACTTCTGCATTTACCCTTGACACCAATTTCAGTTGAAACTCCTTTTCAACAACGGGGTTTTGATTTCATTAGATAAATCCATCCCCCATCTTCAGGCCAACACAAATGGATTCTCACAACCACTGATTATTTCACCAAGTGGATTGAAGCTGTACCCACTAGGAAAGCCACTAATGCTGTGATCATTAAGTTTTTGGAAACTAACATTCTTTCAAGATTTGGATGTCCCAGGAAAATTATCACTGATAATGCAACAACATTCAAATCAAAGAAGATGATAGGGTTCTGTGGAAAATATTATATCACCTTAGGACACTCTACTGCCTATTACCCTCAGGGGAATGGATTACAGAGTCTTAAAACAAGAGTCTGGTCAACATCATCAAAAATTTACTACATGACAACAAAAATTCATGGCACAATAAGTTGGTAAATGCACTATGGGTAGACATACTTTCTACAAAGAGGTCAATTGGCATGTCCCCATACCAGTTGGTCTATGGAAGGGATGCTGTCTTTCCCACTTCTTTAGGTGTCCTTGTCATGAAATTACTGCAGGAAGTACAGGTAGAACCAAATGACATTCATAGGAGAATTAATGAGACTATACAACTACAACAGTCTAGAGAAGAGGTCTACAACCAAACTCAAGTTATTCATGAAAGTATAAAAAATATCTATGATAGAAGGACCAAGGCTGATGAATTCCAGATAGGAGATAAAGTACTAAAATGGGACTCAAGGAATGAAGAAAAGGGAAAACATGGCAAATTTGAGAATATATGGAAATGTCCATTCAAAATACATTCCTACAGAGGAAGTAATGCATTTTTGATCAAGGATATGGATGGAGTAGACCTGCCAGGATGACCTGTCAATGGAAGAATGCTTAAGCACTATGTTTCACAGGAATGAAAGTTTTTCTCACTCAGTTCATTGTAAATATCATTTTACTTTTTCTGTCATGAGTGGGTGATTTTTATCAGTGGTTGAAGCCCGAAGAGAAGGCCCTAAGCCCATGATCAGTTGTCACCAGATTTACATTTACAATAAAACTAATCAGAATGCAGAAAAGTACTAGAAAAGAGGATTCAAGGCAACATGTAGCTGGTTCTTGGCACCTCACAAGGAGAGAACCATCCCCAAGTGGAGCCAATGTTATAACCCTATATTTCATAGTATCACCCGGTGATTGAAATTTCTTCTTCCAGTCATATTTCATTGTAAATAATATTTCATTTTGCAAATGATTTACAAAAATAAAAGTAAATAATATTTCATTTTGCAAATGATTTACAAAAATAAAAGAAAAGAAAAGAAAAAGAAAGAAAGAAAAAATGAAAAGAGGGTACAAAAGAAAAGAAAAAGAAAAGAAAAGAAAGAAAAAGAAAGAAAAAGATATATATATATATATATATATATATATATATATATATATATATATATATATATATATATATATATATATATATATATAAGAGAAAATATAAAACCCCATCAAAAATAAATTTAGTTTGAATCATACTGTATAATCATGATCAAACTTGTTGAATTTATGTCGATAGGTTAGAGAATAAGTTTGGTCAAACTGTTTAATATTGGCCAAATTAGTTAGGTTAGAGTAATAATTAATCCAACAATTTAAGTTGGATTAATAATGTTAGATGGCCAGGTTAGGAGATAGGTTAGTGATGTTTGTTTCATGAAAATTGAAAGGGGATGCCAAAATACCCTTAATTGAATAAATTTGGGTAGTTCTAGCTTAGGAAAATAATATATGATGTAAAAAGAGAAAAAAGTGAGCTTAGTGCTACCTAACACATATTTTTATCCTAAGTTTACTAGCGGAAAATACCTTTTCTCGGGTAGTGGCTAATTCCTGCACATGTTGTCAATGGCAGCATCCATCATCACATAGATCAACGGTCCTCATCACATTTCAGACCCCCCCGACCTTTCTACCTTTAACGGTGGGGGTTCCGAAAAGTGGTTTCCCCCCACGTTGGTCCCACCTAAATCCGGTCTCAAAACATTTTAGACCCACCCTCATAAATCCACTTACCACCTACCCCCCCCTCCTACAAAATCTACCTAAACCACCATCCAATACCACTCACCACACTCCACCACCGTACCCAATTTCTACCCGCCATATGTCCCATCCTACATACTCGTTTCCCAATTAAAACTCTCCCCATGACCATTAATCGCCCCGTCACCACCCCACGCCATAATAGAAACATCCAACACACTATAAAACCCCATTTCATCACCATGTAACACCATTTTATGATACATACACTGTGGACACCGCGCCAAAACAAGCTTTCAAGTTAACTGCCACAACCTTTGACTGCCAACAAGCGTTTTTCCCCGGGTAATTACAGTCCTGCCATTATTTTACCGCAAAGCTCTATAAATCATGGACCCCAAGGAAAAATATGCTAATGTTTCAGAAAAACCAATCCTCCCCCCTACTGTTGACCTGGACCACATCCCTTTGGCAGATAAGGACTATAAAGTCACAAAGCTAGGGTGTGAATTCAACTTCTTCAAATTGCACTCTTGGATAAAAAACATATTTTTGGACCAGAGTGATGAAATTGGACTCTGGGAGTCCAATTTACCTCTGTATATGTTCCCCCAAACTCACAATTTTCCCAAATTCGCCCTCAAATTCCAAGCTCGCTATTTGCCCAACTAAAGGGCCATTGTTTCCTCCTCTGGAGAAACCTTGTTCACAATCACCTCTAAATCCATTGACCATATGCTGAAAATCCAAAGAAATGACTCTGCGATCCTGTTTTCCATTGAAGCCCTAAATGACATGTACAAGAATCTCACCTTCCCCCAAAGAGCCCATATATTTGAGATTTTTCTACCAGAAGACGCCCAATTGCCCAAGAAAATTCCCCCTTATTCATCCTCCATATTCATTGTCAAAGCCAACCAAATCATTTCCATTTTTTCTTACTTGTTAGGTTATTACTCAGATGAATGGGTAGATGAGCCTATCCTAGGTTTTCTATCCATTTTTTCCACAGAAGAAAGAGCCACAATTAAATTTTATTTCAGTCAATTTTTGGTTGATAACATTCATGATCAACTTTTCATGTTTCCAACTGAAGGAATGTTTAGATATTCCTCAGTCCTAGTTTATATGTTCTTGGTTTTTCAGTCAGTCAGGTTTCCATATGCATTTCAGAAATTAAACTAGGAAGGAAACCCACAGTCAGTGACCTCATGGACCTCATTGGTGAGCAAAAGATCAACATAGTACAATTTCAAGGACTTTATAGACCAGTTCTTTCACCCAGTTGTTTGCATGATGAACAACAACATATAGCCAAGGATCAATGAATAAAATCAGAGAATCCTGCACTTTTTGTATCTAGATAAGACATGGGATTGGTATTTATACCAAAACCACACAAATATAAGAGTGTATGGGTGTGATCTGCCACCTTATGGATTTCCCAAATACCTCCCTGTGAGGATTTTTGCACTATAATACATAAGGTATATGGTGAACTTGGATTAATTCCACTTTGTTGCAGCAAAGAAAAAGAAACATCTTAGAATCAAGACCCAGATTGACCCTTTCATACGCAACAATAGATCAATAGGAGAAGAAGCAGATAACCTCTTGAAACAGATGAGGTTTACTCATAGTTACACTTGGGCATATGACCCATTTGGTGTCATCTCTAAATTGAGAGTCAAACATAGAAGTACTCCTTATGCTCACACATAGAAGCTAGATGTGGAGAAATACATGAACCAGATGGAGTGGCCGGAGAACACATTGATAGAAACAGAGGAAAAAATTGCCCCTATAATTGCCTTACATACTAACACACCTCAAAAGCAAGTAGAGACGATATCAAGAAATGAGGTTTCCCCTTCTGTCACAGAGGTATTAGTTGAGGATTTCCAAGTTTACGGAAAGAGGGACAAGACCAGTCATGCACCAGACTTGCTCAAGGAAGGAGAAATGCAGTCCACTATAGTCATGGAGGGACCACACTCTCCATCCTATTTAGACAGTTAGTTCATAGTGTCTACATCATCATCTCAAAGACAAACAAACGTTAATATGACAGTTGAATCATCTCATGATAAAACAAAGTCAAATATTTTTGACAGGTACAAATAGATCAAACAAAGAAATGAGATCCTCAACAACAACACCTATGCTCAGTTCTGGAAGAAGACCTCCACTGCTCAACATAGGCTACTGTCAGCTTTTGACACAGAGAGAGGAAGAATGCAAATGGAGTTTTTGCAAGCACAAGTTCCTCATCCTAAAACAATTGTAGACTATAAGAAGACTGCCTTTGAGTTTGATATAAAATATGTCCATCCAGTGGATCAGATGGATATGCATAGGCATATAAAAGATATGATATTCTCTACCTTGACAAACACCTCAATGAATGCTTCAAATTTGTAGGTGTCCCTGAACAATATTCAGTCCCAATTGAAGCTGGAGAAAATCTCTTCTTTGGCCAAAGACAACAAAATAAATCATTAGAATAATTGGTGCTAAAGATTGGGTATGACCCAACAAATGTCAAGGCAACAAAAGAGTTATTAAAAAAGAATAATTCTGATATAGAATCTCTGAGAAAGCAACTGAAGCTTCCAACTACAGAGGATTCACAAGCCAAAGAATTTTCTAAGACTGAAGGCCACAAAGAAGAAATGCTGAAGCTAATCATGGAACATGATGCAAAAATAAGAGAAATGGAAGCATAAGTGGATAAACTGATAAAGAAAAAGGAACAAAATGTGCACATGTCCATGATCCCACTGGAGGAAGTCCCTCTAATAGGAATCAAAACAACATAAGCATCCACATCAACAAAATTTCCATCAGTGATCCCGATACAAGTTTCATATGCATTTGACAAAGTTGTAAAATCCATGGAAGACATGTCCATTCAAGGGGAAGAGATCGGGAAACTACAAGAAGAGGTAAATATATTGTAGGAATTGAAGTCAATGTTCCAGACCAGTCACCAAGAAAATATGCATAAGTCTCAAAGGCTTAGTCAACAATTAAAACAACTACAGAAAGAGATTGTCATGGCAAAAACCTTAGCCCAAACTAAGGAAAATATTTGGGTAGATATCAACATGTCAATGTCAAAAATCTGGCCATCCATACAAATTATCATTGATCAACATGAATTAGTATAAAAGTCTAGGGGAGCAATTGAGATCATCAAAGAAGAATTAGGAGAAAGACCCACAAAGGCCACTGAACTCATCATATTTCTAAACGCCAAAAACAAGTAGGAGTTAGAAGAACTAGAAATTGAGGACAGAACAAAGACCATCCTTGAGATCAAGAAGGTCCTGACCAAGAAAGGATTGATGTTGCAGCTAGAATAAAAATCTAAGGTGATGTACATAGGTGTGCATATATTTTTCAGTAAGTTTGAAGTGCTACACAAGAAAGGGCTTCCTGGATTGTTAGTACTTAATGACAAATTGATCACTCTGTCTGATTACAAATAGAACATGAGTGCAGTGGCAAAGGACAGTTCAAAGTTTGTAGAGATACATGGAATCATTAATGGTAAATATTTCCTTGAGACATTACAGTTAGAATTGAGTATTCAACATGAGATTAAGCATATCTTCATCACAAATCCTACCTTTTCCAAGTACACATAAATGGATGAGATATACAAGAAATTACTCAAGATTTCTATCCCAGGTAAAAACAAGTGGCAAGATATATGTTCTTTACTTCAATAGATATAGTTTTGGTGTTTTAGTCAACATGGAGCAACCAACCAAAGTCAAAGAGATGTGTCACCAACCACTTCCACCAAATCAACACAAAGGATCTGAGCAAATCAACAAATCCCTATATTTTGTATTTTAGAGATCTAGTTAGTTAGATATTCCTTCATAATATCCTAGTCATTTATTACAAGATCTAATGTAAATAGTTTTATAAATACTTCTTTCTTCGAAGTATTGAGGGTTGATTTTTGCACCTAGGAGCTATTGTGTAATTTTTCAAAGGATCGAACAATAATAAAAGAGGCTTATTCACAAGATTCTTGTGTTAGATTGTTGGTGATGTATTTCTCTCTTTGTTAAATGTTTTCTCATTCTTTGTAATTATTTCATGTATTTCCAATTCTAATCACTAAAGGAAAGTCAAAAGGACATAATTTATTTCATATACTCTGTCTCTGGTTTTTTAATTATCTGCATGTTTTTCATCTGAAACTGAGTGAAGGAATACTTAACTGCTCCTATGCTTAGTGGAATTTCCCCTCTTTCCCCTCTTATTCATTCCATTTAATCTAAATAGATACAACAATCTTACTACCTTGCCCTGTAGAGAAAACCTCATAAAAATATGAAACTGATCCTCATCTTTAAATAGAGACCCCATAGTCCAATGTAAATTTAAGCATTCTTTCAGCCAATTATTTCAAACAAACAAACAAAAATCGAACTATCATAACTATCCTAACATTTTAAAACTCAAACAAATGTAAATCTGATAGAGAGATCCCTCTCTGAAGTTGGCAGGGCTAGATCCCAACTTCCAAAGTGGTTTGGTAGTTACCTCTGTCAATTTATTCTACAACCTCTGGAAATTACAGAGTGATAACCAGAGATAAGATGAAGCCTGCGTTGCTCTATTTGAGACCTGAGTGTTGCACACTCATCTTGCATTTGCTGATGATTTTGATGGTGATGAATTTTTATTTTTAGGATGGAGAAGACTTGAGAAGAAAGGACACTAAATTGACTCTAGAGGGATTGCATCGTGGAGACAAGTTCATTATGATCCTATTTTGTTACCTCCCCATTTCACCATGAGCTAGTCAAGTTTCCCCTAGCCATTATCCATGGCTCTGAATATTTCTTGAGTGAAACTAACTTCTCATGAGTAGAACTGACTGGAATCGACGAGTGTAGCCAGAGAGAGGCATTACTAATTGTGCAGAAAACGGGAGGAACAATACAATGCACATGGATATAAATCCCATTTCATAAATGATGACAATATCTTTCATTCTTGTCCTTTATGAGTAGAGGATGAGCATATGAATTCAGATCCCAAATATGAGACGAGCCAATAACGACATATGTGCGGATTGAGGTCATCTCGTACGATGGTGACATAATTGCAGGCATGATGAGGGTGGACATGATCTTATAGGTATAGAGGAGAATGCAAATAATGAGCATGGATATTTGAGGATGAGTTTCACATGAGAGCAAATGGAGCATCAGGTGGAGCGTTATTTCAAGGATAAGCACATGGAGGAGAGGAGGTGTTGACCCTTGGTTATGGAAGCAAGCGAATATTAAGGAAGAAGAGTGAAGTACGAACTGCGCGGAAGGCACATTAACCAAGAATGGGTTGAAGTGGTCAAAGAAGTAGAAAAGAAGGAGCGAAGTAAGAGAAAGCGACCCGTTGAAAGAGAAGATCAAGAAAGACATACCAGCAAAGAAGACGGATCGGGGACAATTCAGTAAGCGGAAAAAGGCACCATCAGATGCTTTGGAGCACCTCGCAGAAAATAAAGAAGAACAGGTTGGTGAAGCCTTTAAGATACGGGTTGCATGAGAGCTAGGGTTTTGGAATTTAGGGTTTTGACAATTAAGCTTCGGTCTAAGGTTGTCAGAGATTCATTGTAATGTATAAATAAAGGCCAAAAAGAGTCGGGAGGGTTGGTGAAGGTTAAGGTTAAGGTTGTTGTTGTTGTTGATATTGATTTATTATTGTTGCTGCGTGAGATAAGAGTTGTGTTGTAAGATAATTCTTGTATTGTGGATCTTCAACTAGGTGCGAAGATCAACCCTGCAACTAGGTGTTACAAGGAAAATCTCTCTATGGCTAGGGTGAACCACAACAGACAGGTATGACTGCAGAAATCAAATCCATTCCAAACATATGCTATGTAAACCAATGTGCAAGCAAGGTAATAAATAGGCCTACCTCATCCAAACGTTTGATGATATCCACCATTGAGCACTTCAACCCAAAGTTTTATACCTGCAACAAGTTCTCAATAAACAAGTAGAGCAAGCATATAGTGATAATATAAAAGGTTATCACATTAGATATCATAATCCATTAATATACAAAACAAACATGCCCATCTATCATAACACATATATTTGCAAGATATCAATTGGATGGGAAATGAGTATTTCTATTAATAAATGATCAACATAAGTGAAAACATTATAGACTTTCATCTCGACATGGTTCAGAACCAAGAAACCGAGTTCCTTCCAACTGGGCCACACCAAAGGCAAGCTCATATAAGGGAGACAAAGAGGTTCTTCATCAATAAGGGAAGAGCTTGGGGGATGAACAATGTGTTCATACTTAAAGGATAAAGGGATGGAGACTCAATAATGAAGTAATAATTTCTCTAGAGTAACTTTTCTCTCAAAGTTGAATTCTCTCTTTTTTCCATAGCTTGGAATTGGCTTCTTTATAGCCTTCAAAATGCAACTGAAAGGCCAAGTCAGAACATTTCCAGTATATGGAAGGCTAAGGATCAAAGATATCCTATAGTGACATGGAAACCCGACATTTAATTTTGATTTTCTAGCACAAATCCTGATGTACGTGGGCTGTAGTGGAGCAACCAACGTATACAGATGCTGTATAGCTTGCAAGGTGCGTACAAGTGGAAAAATATTTATTTTTTGTCTCTGGATTTATCATTCAGGGAAAGTAAGTCTGCATAGGGAAATGAAGTAAGACACTTTTTGCAATATTGCATAGGGTGAGGAAAATCTTTCTCTAATAGATGCCCCCCTAATGTGTGAGGTAAGAGGAGTATTTGCGATGGCTGAAATACATTATAAATAACCTAGAAGCGGAGTGGTTGAGAACCATATGGAAGAACTCGATTGCTCATTACATTATGTAATGACTTTGCATACATGGCTTCCAAAAATACACTGCATATCCATGTGGAAATATACTAAATAAGTGTCTATGGCCATGAAATAGGCAAATACAAATGCGGTTACATGCCAATAGCTATCATAGTCACAAACAAGGCCCAGTAGAAACAATCTCAAAACCAATCTGAAGATATATGTATACCATGGAGTAAAATCTGATCTCCCATGATAACTGAAGTCATATAGGTACTGGTCCAATGAAAAGGAAGCAACAACTCAGGAAAGCTGCAACCATATAGTGATGTCTTCAAATCTTCTACACAACATGCCAAAGGTGCAAGTCTACATTATGTGAATAAAGGAGTTGAGGTCGAACACAATGAGACATAGTTTGATTACCGGTCATTGATATATACCGTTAACAAACGCGATACAACCTACTGATAATGAAAGTAGGTATCAAGGCACCGAGTACATTCTTACAAGTGTGAATAGAGGAGTCGGTGTTGAACACCTGAAGAATCCATGGATCAGGAGATATTGATGTATTCCCAACTGTCGATGGCAAGAGAGCCTTCCATTGATGACTACAAGCCTCAAGGTACTCATAAGACTCTAGGTCCCATTTCCAGGTAATGGGCTGATGTCGATGGAAAGAGACTGTTGGCCCTTGGGTATGGAAGTAAGCAAAGATCAAGGCAGAAAGGAAGAAATGCGAACTATGCAGAAGACACAATGACTGTTACTGGGTCGAAGTGAGAAAAAGAGCAGAAAAGATGGAGCGAAGTCCGAGAAAGCAAGCCGTTGGATGAGGAGATTGAGGATGACTGATAAAAAAGGAAGAAGGATCGTGGACAACTCAACAAGTGGAAAAATCCATTGTTGGATGCTTTGGAGCACCGCGTGAGAAGGAAGGAAAGATAGGCTGGTGAAGCCATGAAAATGTGGGTCAAGTTGACCTAGGGTTTTAGACACCTAGGGTTTTGGTATCTAGGGTTTTAGACACCTAGGGTTTTGACACCTAGGTTTCGGCCTAAGGATGTCGGTGAGCTATTGTAATGTATAAATAAGAACCTAGATGAGGAAAGGGGGTTCTTTCTAGTTTTTTTTATTGATGGGAGTGATTATTGTTGTGTGAGAGCCTTATGGTATTGCAAGATATTCATATGGGTGCGAAGATCAACCCTTTAGCTAGGTGCACAGGTAAGGGAGAAAGAGAGAGAAATAGAGAGAGAAAGAGAGAGAAAGAGAGAGAAGAAGAGAAGATATGCTAGCTAAGAGAAAATATCATAATTGTATGCTTTCATCTTAATATGTTATAAAGCACAGTTCTATGGATGTATCCCTAGAGAGAAGGTGAAACACATATATCTTGTGTTGCGTGTGATTGATGCTCTATTCTTTGTCAGTTGAGATGCCGCTATTATGATAATGTGGTGGATCTAAGATATAACTTGCATATTAGGTTGTAAGAAGATAAAGAATACTATATTGTTGTGTGTTGGTTGCTGTGAATCTACTTTGCATTCCTTCTGGTTGTAGAAATCTCTATCCTGCAACCCCCTCATAGCTACTTCAGATGAGACTGCATTTGCCTCACAGGTGTTGCTGAAAGGGCCAGTAATTAGGGATTGTTGGTGCGCTCTTGGAGTTGAACCCTGGGTCTGCCCTTGTGCCAACAAATGGTTCTGTTGCCGGGACATGAATCTTCTTGAGGGAATGTCAAGGTGGTTTCCATCAAAGACAAAGATTAAGAAGTCTATAGAAGATCAAGAAAAGGACTTCGCTGAAGCCCATAACAAGAACCCTAATCATAGTACAGAGGATTGGTTGGAGAGATATATATTTACTGATAAACACAAAATTTTCTTTGGAGGAATCCATCAAGAGCTATATGAGTGGTTAGCTAGGTTAAAAGATACCCAATTTGATATCCGATCTTGGCCACATGTGGTTTGGACGTCAGCGCTGATCAAGAAGGTCAAGAAAGTTGATAACACCGTGTCAAGAGAAGTAGATCACTAGTTTGATAACACCATTGGAGGGTATATCAACGCGTTTGCTGCTGACAGAGTAGAGTCATATAACCAAGCCGAGAGGTATTTCTTTAAGGGACCTAGAGGAAATTTTTTACATTTTTTGAAGTTGAGGATCAATATGCTATTGCATGAGAAGAGCATCTTGAAGATACGGTAGTTGGTCGGATTCGAAAAAGCTAATGTTAAAGAATTCATATAGTGACAACGACACAAAGGCTGGACATACGCGCAGTGGCATATCATTCAGAGAAGTTCATCTTGCGAACTTGTTTAAGAAGAACTACGAAGACGAGGGTTTCTATAGTGAAGAAGAGGCAGATATGACAGACGAAGATCATTCATAACCCATTAGGGTAGAGGAAAAGGAAGCTGAAGAACCTCGTCGGGAAGAGCTAGAAACTTCAGGAACTGCGCAGACCATTGAAGTAAGTACTATCACTTCCCCTATTGTTTCAACAACCCTAAGTAATCAGAGTAATTAGAGTCACCAGAGTCCTCAAAGTACTATTACTAGCAGTTCAACATATACTCAGACATGAAACATAGGAAGCTCTATGGTAGATGAGATGAGGCTTCCTATCTTTAGGGGAGATGGATCCGAAGATCTTGATCAAGACTGATTCCTATGAGAATTCATATGGAATATTAAGAATGTCACCGACGAAGCTGTTAAAAGAGCTCAGTTCAGTACTACCCTAAGAGATCGCGCACTGAGATGGTACATGAAGCTTGTCCAAGGAATTGCACAACCTAAGCCGCTGAATGAGATTAAGAATGCATTGATTGCAGAGATCAAGAAGCCCAAGTCAGAGTCACAATGTATTACAAAGTTGAAAGAGATTAAACAAAAAGTAGCTGAACCTGTTTGGGAATTCGATCATAGGTTCAAGACTCTAACAGGCCAGTTGACTTTTCTAATTCCAGATGAACATAACAAACAATGGTTCATTGCTGCCCTCTTACCACACATCAGAGTTCCTCTGATGCAAGAAGATTTATTCACAGGCTGAGGTACTGGAGATCGCCATGAAGCTAGAATTAACCCCTATGGGAGAATCTAGTTCAGGTATGAGTCAAATCTTAAGTCAACTAACTAGTTTGTCTCTACAGGTCGAATATATGAAGAAAGACAAGGGAAAAGATAAAAGAGAAGACATCTGGTGTGTCAGATGTAGATTGGAAGGCCATGACAAAGAAAACTATCCCCTATTCCATGAATACTTGGCCTCTGGAGCTCTGAGCCCCTTGAAATAAGTTACCCTACCTTGGTGCGAGGTATGTAGAAATAGACATCGCCCTGGTGAGTGCTACTACATGAAAAAATACGTTCAGACACCCACAAATTTGTATTTCACATTTTGTATGTCCATGGGACATGATGATAGGGATTGTAGGGATTACAATCTCATGCATGAAAGGTCAACAAATATATACAATATTCAAGGTGAAGTACAACAAGAAGGAAGCCCTACGCAGTATAACTCCCCTGGGAGAGGAAACTTCAACCCTCATGGCGGATACAAAGGACGAGGAGGAGGAGGAGGAGGTATGGGTCGAGGATGAGGAAAAATCATCTGCTACAACTGTGCACAACCATGACACTTGGCAAGGGACTGTCAGAACCCTTGTACGACTTGCAACTATTGCAACTCTTTCGAGCATGTTATTGAGGAATGTCCAACATTGCTGGCTAAACTTCAAGAGAAACGACGACCTCAGTAGAACCCGCAGATACAATTGATCAAAGCATAAACTCGCAAAGAAAACTGTAGAGTCACTATTACCACTAGAGGAGGTGTTGTTACAGGAGAAGACAAAATGACCCAAGGAAAGACTGCAGAAGAATCAAGAGTCATGAAAGTTGCATAAAAGACAGAAAATTTTGATGCAAAGAAAGAAAAATAAATGTTCGAGGAGGCAAGAAGAGAATTCAGGGGAGACCAAGGCTCTTCATAGAAGACATCATCAAAAGTAAGAGAATGTGGAATTCCTTTGGCATTCGATCAGTCTTCTTCACCTGGAGATGGAAAGGAAGCAAGTAAACTTGTCAGTTTCTTGTATACGTTTATAGAGCCGATTAAAGATGAGAAAGCTATACAAGAACTGCAAACTTTGGTTAGACAGTATGAGATAGGAAGGGTAGATCCTTTACTGAATAAATCAGTACATCAACTATCCAAGAAGAGAAGGAAAAACAAGGAATTACACTTGAATTCTCAAATTGGAGATTATGATATAGACTATGTGGTCCTCGACTTAGGGTCAGAGGTCAATGTCATGACAAAGTAGACTTGGGCACTGATGGAAAAACCTAAGTTGATATATTCCCCTATCAGGCTTAGGATTTCTAATCAGTAAGCAGTAAGCCCCTTCGGAAGATTGGAACATGTCCCTGTGGACATCGACAAAGTGAGGACGTTTGTAGATTTTGAGGTGATTGAGATAGTTGATGATAATTGTCCTTACCTTGCGCTGTTAGGAATTGATTGGGATTTCAATAATTCCACTGTGGTTGATTTAAAGAAAATACAAATGACATTTGAAGGAGATGTCCTTAGGGTCATTACGCCTTTATATCTAGGTGAAGGTCAACAATACACAGAGCCCATCAAAGAAGAAGACCGCGCATATGAACTGGAAAACATATACAAACTAACCGCCAGATAACATGATTACATTAATCCTACGACAGATGGAAACTTAAGCTGGTGAAGTGACAACACATGTTCATTAGATTCATAAGAAGCACTGGAGAACTGGCAGAAAAAAATGTACGAAGTATCTACAAGGAGATGCGCTAGACTAACCAGAGAAGTTCGCTGGATCGACACAACAGTAAGTAACTTACCCACCCTTGATGGTTTGAATCCTTTAGAAGCCTTCTTATCAGAATTTGAAGAAAGTGTACCAATGAAACAAATATTGTTAGCAATGGATGATGCCCTGAAATCCACACCAACAATATGGTGGGGGACACACAAAGAAAACATTACAGACTGGGTACAGTGTCACACTTTGATGATAGTGCGGTTCTCAGCACAAGTAGAAGGCTGCGAAGTTAGGTACACAGGTTGAAGTTGCCCAAAGGACCATGTGTGAATTTGTGAGGAATCCTGGAGCAATATTCCTCAAGAGAAGTGGGTGCACAAATTCATTAACATACTGGACACCACCCCTATCAACTGGTATATTCAAGCAGAACTGCACCTCGTCACTACAGATTGGGAAGGTATGACCCAAAATTTTGTAAATACCTTCTTATTTGAAAGCCAATATCCTTTAGTAGACCAAGCATTATAGATTGTAAGACATAAGGTATTTGATGAGACATCTACCCTCCCTTTGGAACAAGAAGAGGATGGATGGACTGCACCTCTCCAGAAACTGCAAGGCTGTTATAGCATCAATGCTGATGAAGACGATGATCCTAGGAAGGTGAATATTGTCAAAACATAAGGCTAAAGAGACACAAAAGGACCTAGAGTTGAGCTACCATTTATTGCATAGCCGATCAAGATCAAGAAAGTCAATATTGGAACTGAGAAAACACCGAAGCTTGCAAATGTTGGATATTATTGGGATGCTGCCACTATTGACAAGATTACATAATTACTACATGAATATCAGGATTTGTTTCCAACCAATTTCACTGATATGAAGGGCATTAAAGGGCCTATGGGAGAGATGAGGATCCCTTTGAATCTAAATGCAAGACTAGTCAATAAGAGACCCTACATATTGAACCCTAAATATAAGGAGAAAGTGAAGATTAAGCTTGACAGAATGCTGGAAGCATGAATTATATAACCTGTCGAAGAATAAGAATGGATAATCCCTATGGTGGTACAAGACAAGAAGACAAGAGAGTTCAGGATCTGCATATATCTTAGGAAGATGAATGATACCTGTTTGCATGACCCATTCCCTACGCCATTCACCGATGAAGTGTTAGATAATGTAGGAGGTCAAGAATTATATTCTTTTACAAATGGATTCTTAGGATAGCATCAGATCCATATTGCTAAGGAAGATCGCCATAAGACCAAATTTGCAATAGAATGGGGATCCTACCAGTATACAGTGATGCCATTTAGATTGAAGAATGCCCCAACCATCTTTTCTAGGGTGGTGGTCAAAGCATTCAAGGAGTTTCTGCATAAATTTCTAGAAGCATACTTTGATGATTGGATTGTTTTTAGTTTACTGAAGAATCATATTGAATTTCTAAGGCTAATGTTGGACAAATTCAGGCAGCGCCAGATTTCCTTAAACCTGAAGAAGTGCATTTTATTTTCATCATTTGGAGTGCTATTAGGTCATATTCTATGCAAGAAAGGATTGTTGGTAGATCCATCTAAAATTGTCATCATAGTTGATCTACCCCCTCCTACTTCAGCCAAACAACTATGCACTACGCTTGGACATGCAGGATATTACAAGAAGTTCATTAAAGGCTATGCCCATATTACAACACCCATGGAGAAATTTTTGAAGAGGGACTGTCAATTTCACTGGACAGAAGAATGCCAATAGAGCTTCGACACACTGAAACAAAAAATGGTTACTACGCCTATTATGGTTTTCCCATATTGGAGTAAGGAGTTTCACGTGCATGTCGATGCATCTTCTATTACATTAGGAGCCGTGTTAGCACAACCGGGGGAAGGAGATATTGACCATCTGTTATCTTTTTCTAGAAGGAAACTATCCACAACTGAGATTAATTACACTACCACTAAGAGAGAAGGATTAGCCATGGTGTATGCGTTGCAGAAGTTCCGCCACTACTTGTTGGGAGGACACTTTAAAATGTTTACTGATCACTCTGTGCTAAAATACCTAGTCAACAAGCCAGTGTTGGGGGGGATAATATGCAGATCGCTTTTGCTATTTTAGGAATATGATTTTGATATCGTAGTTAAGTCAGGGATAATGAACAAATGTCTTGATCACTTGTCGAGGTTGGAACATGGAGAAGAGCCTACTAGTTTGGAGGATACACTGTTGGATGCATAGTTTCTAGCCATTAGAAAGATTGATGATCACTTCGCAGAAATAGTCCAGTTCTTGTCAACAGGAATGGCACCTAGTGAGTATAAAATCATCTAGAAGAAACAACTAGTAGTACGCGTTGCAAAATTTTCACTTATAGATGGACAACTATACAAAATGGGACCTGATGAGATATTGAGGAGGTGTGTTATGGAAGCAAAGTGATCGATGATCCTCGCCGAAGCTCATGAAGGCATCGCAGGAGGACACTACGCAGGAAAAGAAACTGCGCAGAAGGTTCTTAGAGATGGCTTTTGGTGGCCTACCTTACACAGAGATGCCAAGGACTATTACAGAGCCTGCGATGTTTGCCAAAGAGTTTGGAAACCGTCCAGAAGAGACGAAATGTTGTTATCACCATAGCTGACCCTACAAGCATTTGAGAAATGGGCCATTGACTTTGTAGGACCCATAAACCCCCCAGGAAAGTGCACAGAAGCAAGGTACATAATCATTGCAACATAGTACTTGACCAGATGGGCCGAAGCAAGACCAGTCAAGGACTGTAGTGAAACTACAACTGCGCGCTTCATATTTGATGACATCATAACCAAGTTTGGATGCCCAAAGATCCTTATGAGTGATCAAGGCACACATTTCATCAATAAGACAGTTGAAGCCTTCACTGAGGAATTTGAAGTTCATCATCAGAAGAGAACACCTTACCATCCACAAGCAAATGGGAAAGTTGAAGCATTCAACAAGATCTTGGAGACAATGCTGACGAAGATTTGCAGTGTCAATAGAGATGACTGGTATTTAAGAGTACCAACAATACTCTGGGCCTATAGAACCACTTGCAAGAAACTGACAATGCAGACCCCTTTTAAGTTGGTTTATGGCCTCGAAGCCGTTGTCCCAATGGAATATTTGGTATCAAGCCTAAGAATCATTGCCTTTACAGAATTGGATGACACTGGTGCTATTCAAGAGAGGCTTGCACAGTTGGTTGAACTTGAAGAAGACAGATTCATCACAGGATTCCATTCGCAAGTCCAGAAAGAAAGAGAGAAGGACTACCATGACAGGCATATCAAGAAAAAGGCATCTAAGCAAGGTGATTTGGTACTAGTATATGAAAGTAAGTTCATGAAACATCTAGGGAAGTTCCAAACACATTGGCTTGGGCCATATGAGGTTACCTATGTTACAGAAGGAGGAGCTGCATAGTTGAAGAATTTGAAAGGAGAATGGAAGGAAGGTTTGGTGAACGTGAGCCGGTTGAAATTGTATTATGACAAATAGCTGCCCCACATCTCTCAGTAAAAGCATGAGGAAAAGGGTCTAGGTACCAGGTGCAGTTAAAACTGGGTACCAGACACAAAAAAGATAGTCTACACAAGGAAAGGAGGCATATAGTAGAAAGCAAAGGTTGCCCTGCGCAGTCTGAAGATGAAGTAAAGCAGAAGGATCAGATCTGAAGTGCCTTGAGAAGAGTGACAGGTGAGTGTTTGGGGCCTGTTGGCACTTGGGTATGGAAGTAAGAAAATATCAAGGTAGAAAGGAAGAAATGCAAACTGTGCGGAAGACACAATGACTGTTACTAGGTTGAAGTGAGAAAAAGAGAAGAAAATATGGAGCGAAGTTCGAGAAAGCAATCCATTAGATGAGGAGATCGAGGATGATAGATCAGCAAGGAAGAAGGATCATGGACAAATAAAAAATTGGAAAAATCCACTGTTGGATGATTTGGAGCACCGCGTGAGAAGGAAAGAAAGATAGGCTAGCAAAGCCTTGAAAACGTGGGTTAAGTTGACCTAGGGTTTTGTTATCTAGGGTTTTGACACCTAGGTTTCAGCCTAAGGATGTCGGTGAGCTATTGTAATGTATAAATAATAACCTAGATGAGGAAAGGGGGTTCATTCTAGTTTTGTTATTGATGCAAGTGATTATTGTTGTGTGAGAGAGAAGTGATAAGTGTGAGATCCTTCTGGTAGTGTAATATATTTAGCTGGGTGCGAAGATCAACCCTGCAACTGGGTGCGTAGGGAAGGGAGAAAGAGAGAGAAAGAGAGAGAAGAAGAGAAGATCTGCTATCTAAGAGTGCATATCAGAACTGTATGCTTCCATCTTAATATATTATAAAGCACAGTTTTGTGGACATAGCCCTAGAGAGAGGGTGAACCATGTATATCTTGTGTCACATGTGATTGATGCTTTGTTATTTGTCAGTTGAGATGCTGCTATTATGATAATGTGGTAGATCTGAGATATAACTTGCACAGTAGGTTGCAAGAAGATAAAGAATGCTAGATTGTTGTGAGTTGGTTGCTGTGAATCTACTTTGTATTCCTTCTGGTTGTAGACATCTTTGTCCTACAACCCCCTCATAGCTACTTCGGGTGAGACTGCATCTGCCTCGCAGGTGTTGCCAAAAGGGCCAATAGTTAGGGATTATTTGTGCGCTCTTGGAGTTGAACCCTGGGTCTGCCCTTGTGCCAACAGAAACCCACTGAAAGGAGAGTATTAAGGCATCTCTCATCAGTAAACATGAGGTACAAAGAAGGAGCTTCATGATTTGGTGGAAATAAAATGAAGAACAAGTTCACGAACCAACGAACCTGTGCGTCTTTCACATGTGCCAAGTGCAAGAAGTACATGAAAAATACCCTCTGAATAACAATCAATGATGAAAATTATTGACAAAGGCGAGGAAACCACCAATAAGGCTAATGGAATCCAAGACATTGCACAAATCCTAATGTGTGAATAGATGTCTTTCCGTCGAACACAAGGGAAACCACCCAGTCAATGATCAATGATTAAATGTTGACTGTTGGGTTCAAGGTTACCTACCAATGATGAAAGTAGGGCTAGGGTGCATGATAGGACTAAAGTATCATGTGATTCTGAGACAAACTAAGGGTATGGTCGACATGCAAAGTCAAGAGTTTTGAGATGTGGCCGACACAGGTTGATAGACTTCCTTTGAACAAGAGCATGAGACATATGGTGGACTTTGGCAGCGTAGACTGAATGATAAAATAATGAGACACAAGAGGCATCAATGAAGTTCTCTATAGGGACTAGAAGAGTAACCAGTCGGTAGAGAAGACTCTGTAACGAGCTCAACTTCCTAAGGCCATGCTAAACCCAAAATTATGATGAATGGACTTAAATAACTTTGTGCTTTGTTCAAAGGCGACACAACTGCTGCCGATATAAGATAATACTCCCTTCCCGCCCATATTTTTTTGTTTTTTCATAACAAACAAATGCTATGATACAGAGGAGGAAACGAGCGTCGCAAGTAAGCAAAAATAGTTCTAGCAGTGGAACATACCTATGCTCAATGCAGGGAAGTGCATGCAGGAGATGGACACTCGGGGGATGTTCCCTCTTAGGTATAGGGTGTCAAATTGCAAAGGATATAAACAAGGCTTTGCTTGGTTGAGGATGAAAAACTGTTGAGGCAAATGGTTTATAACGCAAAGAAAGAACCGACTATAGGCTCAATACTGCAAGCAAGGGCATGAGGTGCAATCACAACTTAATGCCAAAACATGTCCTTTTTTATGTCTTTTAGTCTACTTGGTGTGAAAAAGGGATAAACTTGTACTAAGTAGACGTCTTTTCAAATCCAATTTACGAGTGTGAAAACGAAAAGTTCACTCGACGATCTTTTATATTTTTGGTAACAAGTCGGAAAAGAGATTAACTAAGGCTCATGATATTTCAAATTCAATTTAACGAGTGTGAAAGGGACAAATCAATTGAAAATATTTTCTCTTTTTGACGAGTCGGAAAATAACTTAAATAAGACTAGTTTGAGGCTATTCTAATCAGTATGTAAGGGGGGAGGCCAACTCTCTCATATCGACCTTCTGCGGAATGTCAATATCTTACGAATGACCAACATAAGCTTGGGAAAACCCAAATCTCTCCAAGTCGAGGAGGATAAAGAACCAACTGAGTATATAGTCTCTGTGATAGATTGAACAATGTCTCTTAATGGAAAGGACATAGGTGGGGGTATTGGATACCCCATAGGACTATCCTAGTTGAAGGTGATATCCTTAAAACCAGGAGGGAGAGGACTTGGTGAAAGGAAAATTCTCTCTCGTTTAGAAGGTGCAGGATCAAGAATACTGATGATATGATTGGAGGATGCATCACTCTCTTCAGGGAGAGTATGATTGATCAAATATTGCACTGGTACGACCACTTATTCAATTATAGGTTGAAGATGATGCATAGTAACAGGAATATGAGACACGTCACCCTTGACAATGGGGGTGGGGTTAAGAGAGGATTGCAACGATATTACTTCTATGCCAATCAAAGGAGAAGTGGTGTGAGAAGAAATCATAGATTCCTTAGAATCCGAAGGGCCCTTGGGTGATCCCCATGCTTCTGGTATCCCTACGGTGACTGGACACAGATGAGTAAGGTGATTTCCTTCGCAATTCCTGCAAAGGAACTTAGGCTTACGTCTGAGACATCTAGGATTCTCAATGTCCCCAACATCATTTATAATGACTGGTGACATACTCTCAACATGATAGGAAGAGGCGGGGGAGTCATCTCCTACATGAATTACAAAGGTCAGAGATGTGGTATTGATAATAATGGTGCCCCCAATATGATTGGCAGAGGCTAGGTGCGGGCTGTCAACATGACTAGCAAGAGTGGTTGACCCATCCCCAACATAACTAACAAAGGTTGGCGATGGAGCTCCAGTATGACTAACAATGACTGGGCCAACGACAGGCTGTGGAATTTTATGCCAAGCTCCAGGGAAAGATTGACTTTGAAACATTGCAGGTCAGGAGGGATCCTGGTTTACCCCCTGTCCTTGTCCGAGAAGGTAGTATCCTCCATTTAATTGATTCAGAGAAGTCTGAACGAGCATCATTACTGAAGTCTGTGAAGAGACAAAAGTATGATAGGGAATATTCGAGTGATGATATATGATGCCCCCTTGTGAAGGGGTTCCATAAAGAGGATAGAGCGAACTGAAAAAATTATTCTCCCTGTAAGAGACACTTGAGGATACATGAGGACTCACCATGGAGAAATTTTTCAAAAGAACTGAAATGGCGGGCAAAGGATACATGGATGGATTCACCAATTCTGTTACGAGGAAAATATCTCTATGGTTAGGGTGAACCACAAAAGACAGGTATGACTACATAAATCAAGTCCATTCCAAACATATGCTATGTAAATCAACGTGCAAGCAAGGTAAGAAAGATTCCTACCTCATCCAAAAGTTTGATGATATCCACTGTTGAGAACTTCGACCCTAAGTTTTATACCTACAACAAGTTCTCAAAAAACAAGCAGAGCAAGCATATAGTGATAATATAAAAGGTTAGCACATTAGATAGCATAATCCATTAATATACAAAACAAACATGCCCATGGATCATAACACATATATTTTCAAGATATCAATTGGACGAGAAAGGAGTATTTTTATTAATAAATGATCAGGAGAAGTGAAAACATTACAGACTTCCGTGTCAGCATAGTTCAGAACCAAGAATCCGAGTTCCTTCCAACTGGGCCTCCACGAAAGGCAAGCTCATATAAGGGAGACAAAGATGTTCTCCATCAATAAGGGAAGAGCTTGGGGGCTGAACACTATATTCAGACTTAAAGGATAAAGGGATGTAGATTCAATAATGAAGTAATAATTTCTCCAGAGTAACTTTCCTCTCAAATTTGAATTCTCTTTTTTTTTCATAGCTCAGAATTGGCTTCTTTATAGCCTTCAAAATGCAACTGAAAGGCTGAGTCAGAACGTTTCCAGTATATGGAAGACCAAGGATCAAAGATATCCTTTTGTGACATGGAAACCCGACATTTATTTTTTATTTTTGGCACAAATCCCGATGTACGCGGGCTGTAGTGGAGCAGCCAACGTATACGCATGCTGTATAGCTTGCAAGGTGCGTACAAGTGGAAAAATATTTTTTTTTGTCTATGGATTTATCAGTTAGGGAAAGTAAGTCTGCATAGGGAAATGAAGTAAGGCCCTCTTTGCAATATTGAATAGGGTGAGGAAAATCTTTCTCTAACACTGGGTGCACAGGGAGGGGAGAGAAACAAAAGAAGAGAGAGAGATCTGCAACTAAGTGCACAAATAGAACTGTATGTTTCCATTTAATACCTCAAGAATTTTTTTTTTGTGGACGTAGCCCTAGGGATAGGGTGAACCACGTGTATCTTGTTGTTTTGTGTGATTGATGTTGTGTTATTTATCATCTGTTATACTATTATTGCATTGTTGTGTTGGATCAAAGATATAACTTGCGAAGTAAGCTTAAGCGTGATAAAGAATCTTTAGATTGCTGTGTGTTGTTGTTCCGAATCCACTTTTCATTTCCTTTGGTTGTAGATGCTTATTTTCTGCAACCCTCTATTTATATTTTGGGTGAGACTGCATCTGCTTCACAGGTGTTTTCGAAAGGTCCAGTAGTTAGGGCTTGTTGGTGCACTATAAGAGTTGAACCTCGGGTCTGCCCTTGTGCCAACAGGAGGGGATGGGGACACCATGTGGGGAGAGGTGGAGGATCTATGAGATAGGAGTTTGGGAGGGGGTGGGGAATTGAGGTACCCACTCCACGAGATTATAATTTTTGTTTTTTTATCAAGGTCATGGGATGGGAAGAAAGGAAATGCATCCATCTACACTTAGAGTTTCAAATATTTCACCTATAACTGGGTTTACTTGCAAGTCCATGTCCTTGTTATTGTGCCTAAGGACATGGAGAGGTTATACACTTAAGAAGAACTGGATCTCTAAGTGAATGCATTGGAAAATATCTTTGAGGTGGCCATTAGCGGGGAGGGATCTCAATTTGACATAGTTGATGGATGATTTGGAGTCACCAACTAAAGTGATGGATTGAATTCTTCGAGCCTTGGCCAACTGTAATCTTTGAAGAAGAGCATATGTCTCGACCTTATTGTTGGTGGCGTGTACTATATTCTAGTAGTAATAAATCTCTTTATTTCCTCCAGGGAAAAAGATAACCCCACCCGCTCTTGCCACCCCAAAATTTATAAAGTAACTTCATTGTAAAAGTGATTCTCACTTATTTTATAAAAATGAGTCACTTCATAAGTAACTTGTTTGTTAAAGTGAGTTGATAGGAAAATTTAGAGAAGGAAGGGATTATATTTTTACTTAGCCACCTCATTTTGCATCCATCACCATGCGGGCCAAATTATAACTACCAAGTGGCACTTTGGTTACCGTTTATGCCTTTTTTAAAAGGGACATAAATTCACATTCAAAGTCTGTTTTTAGTGTCATTTTTTTTGAAACAACGATTTTTGTCGACATATTTTCATATAGACATTTAGTTTTAGTTTCTGAATCCATATTATATGCATATTTTAATATGGCTTATCCAAGTGATATTTTTCTTAACAATACCAACTACTTCTCACAGAGATCCCATATGGAGGATACACTAAGAAGTAAAGGATTGTACCAAATTACCTTGGGAAAAGAACAAGCCCCCACTGATGCTGAAAACAAAACCAAATGGGATAGTAAAATGGCGAAGCACGAGGACTCATTGGAATGCCCATATCTCTTGATTTATTGTTTCACCTTCAAGCAATTGTGTTGGTACCATGGTTTTGACAAGAATTCCCATGTGCAACAAGTTAACATTGCATGAACACCCAAAAAGATGCACCACATGGTGCCAAGTTTAATGCCTGCATCAACCACGAATCTATTGTGTGCATGTCGGATCCTTAAATATATACCATAATGATTGTAACCATTTTTGTAACAACTCAATCGGTCATGGTTGATTTTGTTAGTGATATGGAAAGTTTGTTATGATTTTGAGGCCCCGATGGAGATAAAAGAGACGCATGTAGATATATAAGGGTTGGGATTTTAAGTAAACAAGTTAGTTCATTGTTATGTTAGAGATAAATGATCTAGAGATCGAGCGATGGATTATTGTATTTTAGTTCTTGTTATGTCTACTTTTGTTATCATTCTCTGAGAATTATGGTATGAGAGAGAAAGTAGGTCAAGATCTGAGCATATTGTCGGTCTCTGTTTTTCACTCTAAATGGGCTCTGAGTAGGTTAAGACCCTATTGTATTTATTTATTTGAATGAATGGAATGAATGAATATAGATTGAAGATATTTCACTCTCTGAATATTATATGTTTTTTTTTGAATGTATGACTGCTATTTACTATTCTACCCTTTATTATGTGGATGTGATGAATGAACATTAGAATGTGGCCTGAACAGAGTATGGTGCATAGTGCATCTATGAAATTGAGGTGGATTGGTTATGAATTACATGCATTGTATCAATTAAGAAGTGATTATTTTCCCCATTCCCTCATGTATTGCACAAATAATCAAGTCTCTGTAATTATCATGGAATCTTGGGTGAGACCTTCTTTAGTCCTTAAATATTGAATATGTAGGTGATTATGGTGTATTTTTTGGTGAATCTTTTCGAACCCTAGTTATGAAACCCCGAACTAACAATTGGTTCTATTTCTGTGACACAAATACTTTGTGCTGCATGTTGGAGTAGGGATATGACGTGGAAACCCACCAAGGAAGAGATAGAAAAATGACTCACTAAAAAAGAGGACGAGTTTGCATGATGGCATACGAGGAAACTGTAGATCAATTTCAAGTGATGGAAAGACATGTATCTATACTCAGATATGCAATTTTTTTTTTTCTGTGTTTTTCCTTGTTTATTAAATGAGTGGATCAAAATGCATACATAGATTAAATCTATTTGGTGAGGTCAAGAGAAGTTGATTTGGGACCAAGAGACCCTATCTTAGTTGAGATGTGTGGAGAACAAGTGGAACGAAGCCATGTATTTTTAGTTTGAACAAGTTTGGGAGGGGTATATTGTGGAGTTTTCTATTGAATGTAGTGAATCCTTCAACAACTCTAAAATAAAGTTTTCCATCGGCCCTAGGAGGAGACTACTAGAAGAAATCCCACTGTGGATAAAAATGATGTTTATATAGAAAGGGATGATGTGCATGGAGCCTGATAGAATGACAGAGTAAACCCCTCATGTGGAGGGGGGAATGAGAATAAGGGGTAAGATGAGATGAAGGAAAGAGTGGATCTAGCAGAAGAGATCCAGATGAAAATGAGAAGGAGAGAAAATAATGAATATTGAAGAGCATAGGAGAAAAAGAGATGAGATATATTCAAGGAGAGATGATATGAGAAGGATGGAATAAAGATACATAAAAGAAATAACAAGGGGAGATAGACAAGTAGTTATATCTGATAGGAATAGAAGAAGAGTCATGCCAAAGGGAGGTGTAGGAGAGTGATCAATGCCAAAGAGGAGCGTAGTAGAAGAGAGGCCATTGAAGAGACATGGAATTAAACACGAGATGTTAACAAAATATGCTAGAGGTAGTAGTAGTAGAGGTGGAGAGATCAAGGTTAGATCCCCATGGTTGATAATAAATGTGGTGGATTCAAAGGAAGAAGAGGCACATATTAGTCACATTGAGGTCACTGACACAAGTAATGAAGGTACCATTCGGGATAATGAAGAGATCTAGGAATTTATAAAGAATCCCTTCTTTGAATCACCCTCCTCATGCCCTTTTTACCAAGAAGAAAGAACTAAAGAAGAGAGTGTAGGGACTAGAGAAGTGGAAGAATAAAGCTAAAAAAAGAGAGACAGAGAGAGTACAAGTGGAGTGGAAGACAAAGTAAAAATAACTTAACCAAGAAGATCAACAACAACAAGCAGTACTCAATTAGAGAGAGTATGTATAGGTTAAAATATGGTGAACCAATATTTGACCCTTTAAATTCCCATGTTCCATGGGATGGGAAGAGATGATGTAGAGAAACAATGATGTACCTGTGAAGCAATATGGTTTGTGAAGCAGATAATAAATGAAACCACTAAGATAGTTCAACTACAAACCACCTTTAGAGACAAATATATGACGTGGTATATGAAGTATAATACTACTGCACCGATGGGACAGACGAGGTCCCTGACAAGGATCAAGAGGGATCTGCTTAAATAATTTCATAAGCTAAAGTTAGAATCACAATGTATCATTGAGGTCAAGGAGATGAATCAAAAGGTTGGAGAAAGTGTATGGGATTATGATTAATGCTTTAAATTTTGTTAGAAAATGAAATTTCAACTGCAAGATGCCCAACATCAGGAAAGGTTCATTGTGGGGATCTTTCCCCATATTCAGGTCCCAGTAATGCAACAAAAGGTCACAACTCAATCAGAAGTGGTGGAAATCATAATGTAGTTGGAGTCTACACCGAGAGGAGGCAAGACACTGACATGCTTGTGTTGGCATGTTTACAGGCATAGTGTGCTTGTAATTGATGACAAGAACAACAACGATGTTGGCAGATTTACAGGTAGAGTGTGCATGGAAAGAACAAAAGAGAAGACACCGAAGAGAAAGATTGAGAATATCAATAGGAATAGCATGAGTATGTAGAGATCAAATCTTGTAAAGAAGTGTAAGCTCAGGAGGAGAAGCGAACAATATGCAGAGACAAGAAAGATCAGAAGAGATATCATTTTACGGAAGCGCATATGAGGTCAAAGTCATCAGGACTCACAAAAGGATCAAAGGTCGAGGCCTTTGACACTTAGAAATTCTTCCAAGTTGGGAGGATGCGTAAGATCAGGAGGAGGAGCGACAGTGGCCATTGGATCACCAATCCCCAATACCCGATGGTCGTCATATCATAGTCCAGACAATAGGAGCACACAGAGGAGGAGATTAGACCTCAACTGTCGGATCGGAGCACGATGAGATATGAAACGTTGGATCCATAGGACACATGGCGAAAGATCAACATTTTGTTGACTCACAAGCTAGGGAAGTCAAAGGTGAGAGTTGTAGGAACTTGGGAAATGTGAAATCATGATTTGATCGTAGCCGTCGATCAGAGGGAGAGATCTCAATCGTTGATATGATATGAATCATTTCGGAGTTTCACGAGTTGGGAGTTTTGAGGAAACTCATAGCAAGAGTTCGTGATATGAAAAATCGTGACACACCACTCTTGCTTGGCCCTTGGTCATAGGCATTTGTCACATTGATGAAGGTTAAGGGAGGATCTAGCATGTCACTGAGCTCTACAATGGAGATCGCAAAAATAACAAAATGCCTTTTTGAATAGGGCTGTGGTCACATCAGCGGAAGATAAGGGAAGACACTAGCATTTCTAGGCTCCACCTCGGAGTTTCACGAGTTGGGAGAATCAAGGCAACTTGTAGCACAACTCCGTGAAATGCGATGTCCCAATGAGATCTGGGCCATCAGATCACAAAGGATCATGGAATGTTGATCTGACACAGAGTATTTCAGATATCGAGAGTTGGAAGAGTCAGGGTTGGCTCATGTTCAAACACCCAACACGTGAGGTCGCGATCTAACCTCAGCCGTTGATGGAGGAAGGAGAGATCTGGTCTGTAGGCTTGAGAGGACAGATCTGAACCATCTATTCAAGAGCACCATCAAGATCATGAGATCGATGGTCGTGCTCCATTACAGGTCCAGAACCTGCTCGGGCCTTAATTTTTCATGAGAGGGTCGCAATTGAAACCACAGTTTTGGAGAAAGGACGCATGGAGGCTTGTAGTGAATTGTGGAGAAAAAATCGGGTTTCCCTCAAACCTCCTATGGACACGCCCACAATTGTGTGGTCACATGAAGTTCATATCCCAAGGTCATATCATGAAAAGGAGCTAGCGCTCACTAAACGAAGGTTGGGAGGCACCTTTTGAATAGGCGTTTGGTCACCGCCAGTGGTCATGCGAAGGAAGGGGCTTAAAAGCCAAAGAAGCCATAGTTGAATGGCTGTAACTGACAGAGAAGATGAAGAGTCTTGACTGCTAGAGAAGCTAAGTAATCTCAGCATAACACCCAGTGATGATGAACGCATGGAGCTAACCGCCGGGGATGACGAAGAGTTGCCATGATGATCAGGTAGAGGACTTGACATGAAAAAAAGATGCAGAACAGAGAAGTGAAATAGGATTGTGATTTAGATATGCAGTAATGAGGAGGAGATGCAGTAAAAGGGCATAACAATGACACTGTAAAGTGTATGTAGAGGCATTGCGCAGGGGATGCAGTTGGTGCACAAAGTATATAAAAATGCAGAACATAGAAGAGATGTTTGTTGTCATTGAGTATGGTTCATGCGGGTAGAAGCATGCGGTGTGCAAAAGTTGTAGCACAGAAGAAGCAAGGAACAAAAATGCATATCTGAGAGAAGAACATAAAGCGCAGCAGACACAAGGAGAGAGACACTGATGGAGGTAGAGTAGATCAGTGTAGCAGAACAATGATGTGACTGGTAAGCCATTGATAAATCTTGTATCATAGTAATAACGTTATGAGAAGCAAAGATTTATATTTGAGGATGGTAGGGAGGTGCTAGGGAGGATTATTTTCCTCAGAGTTTCAAGTGGGTGCTTGAACATAGGGAGTTGTAGCTTTCATCTGGTTGCAGCCAGAAAAACTAGGGTGGTAGGGAGGTGCAAGGGAGAGATGTTGTTCTCTGTTATGGAGGTTGGTTCCTACGTGACTGGAAGTTGTTTCTTCCATCCAGTTGGTGCTAGAACACTCAGGGAGTTGGTGCTTCCTTCTAGTGGGTGCTAGAGAAACCAGGGAGTTGGTGCTTCCTTCTAGTGGGTGCTAGAGAAATCAGAGAGTTGGTGCTCTCAGTAAGTTGCAGCTTGCAAAACAGAGGTGGTAGCCTCAAAAGGAGTTGGAGCTCATAAGAATGATAATGTACAGAATATAAAGATTACTTATCATATCAAGAAGAAGAGGTTTTTCCCCTTTATGGGTTTCCTCAGGAAATATCTGTCTCTGTGTGTTTCATGTGTGTGATTGATGGTGAATACTCTATTGCTTACTTCAATGAATTATTGTGATCATCATTGAGTGATTTGTAATTAGATTTAAAATGGGCATAATTGTTTAAGCACAGTAACAATTGGTATCAGAGCCGGTTCCTTTTATCTAAAGGTAGATCAATAAGCTTAAACATGTCAAGCCATGAAGGAACTACAACCAATAAGACCCCCCTATTCAATGGAACAAACTTTGCCTTCTGGAAAGTTAGGATGAGAAACTACATAATGGCTTTAGGTGCAGATGTCTGGGATGTGGTAGAGATTGGTTATGTAAAGCTAGTTGTACTAGCTAATAAGGATGACAAGCTAGAATTCAGCTTCAACACTAAGGCTATGAATGCTATTCCGAGTGGGCTTGCATAAGTAGAATTTGTAAAATTTATGCACTTAGAAACTGTCAAATAAATGTGGGACAAACTCGTTAGCAGTTATGAAGGTAATGAGAAGGTAAAGGACGCCAAGATTCAAACCTACAGAGTACAATTTGAACAACTAAAGATGAAAGAGGATGAAACTGTTGGGAAGTATTTCCTGAGAGTTGAAGAACTAGTAAATGCAATGAAAGCACTTGGTGAAAAAATTGAGGAACCATCTTTAGTTCATAAAATTTTGAGATCTCTACCAGATAGGTTCAACTCGAAGGTCTCTGTTATAGAAGAACTTAATGATCTAAAAGATTTGTCTTTTTATCAACTTCTAGGAACATTGACTGCATATGAAATGAGGATAATTAAAGATAAACCCACCTCTAGAGAAGCATCATTTAAAGAAGATAAGAATGAGGATTCTGAGCCTGATGAAATTGAAGCAAAATTTGTGAGAAGACTAAAGAAAATATCAGACAAGTACTAAGGAAATTTTCCCTTCAAATGTTTTAAATGTTGAAGGATAGGTCACTTTGCATCTAATTGTCCACACAAGAAGAAGGACCATAAATCTGAAGGTGAAGAGAAGTATAAATGCAAGAAATTTGATAAAAATAAAAGTTTGTGTAAACAATGATGATTCTTCAAGAGACACAAATAGTGATTCTGATGTTGAAGATAAGGTTAATGACTTTATGATTATGGACAAAGAGGATTATGAAAATGAAATCATAGGAAGTGATGTTGATGATGAAGAAGCTGTAGTTGACTTGGAAGGAGAACTAATCAGTGCTCTAGAAGAAATTGCTAGAATCAGTCTTAAGAAGAAGAAGCAAAAACAATTGCTGATACAGTTCGAGAAAGACAATAAAAAACCTGATGAAGACTTTGCCCTGCTAAAAGTGGAATTAGAAGAGGCAAATAAAATAGAGGAAATTCTGAAACAACATTTATCAAAAAAGAAGGAAATATGTGAATCCTTGGAATAAGAGGTAGTAAAAATCAGAAAATAAATGGAGAAGTTTAACGCATTGTATCTCCAAAATATTCCAAGCATTAAAGCCTCATCAGAGCTAAACGAAATTATGAGCAAACATAGATCTCCTTTGTTGAAGACTGGTTTAGGCTATGTAAGTGGTTCAAGTAGCAAACATATAGAAGACAAAGAGCCAGTAAATATGATCAAGTTCCAAGTCAGCAGACAATTAGACCATGTGAGTACTTTGTCACCAGACGTTGATAAAGACAATATGATCCCTGATCAGAAACAAAGATATAAGAAGATGGAGAAAAAAATTCCAAGAAGAAGGCCATCCTTCAAGTACCAAAATTTCTTCCATGGTTACTGTTTCTACTTCTCTAATTTTGGTCATAAGACTGCAAATTGTCATATTAAGTTTAGAGACATGCAAATGAGGAGATCAAGAAATAAACAATCTTTGCAACATAGAACTAAACAACCAATGAGTAGACAAAGCTTCACCAATCACTTTGACCTATTGAAAAATGAGCTTGAATGCTATAACTGTCATAACTTCGACCACAAAGCTGCAAACTTCCATCTGAAGAATTACAAGGCAAATCCAAGGATAAAACCCTTAACTAAAAATACCAGCACATGGAAAAAGAAAGATAGTGAAAAATGTGGCCTAGTACTTTCAACTCAAAAAAAAGAAGACCCCTGGTATATAGACAGTGGATGTTCCAAGCACATGACTGGAAACAAGGATAAGTTTATGTCTATAAGTAAAAGAAAAACATGAAAAGTGACCTTTGGAAATGATGAACTAGGTAAAATCAAGGGTAAAGGGATGGTGAGTTTAAGTAACGACAAAGGAAAAGCCCAAAATGTTCTTCTTGTAGATGGGATGAAACATAATTTTCTCAGTGTAAGTCAAATGTGTGACAGAGGATGTGAAGTGGTGTTCACTTCCAAATATTGTAAGATAAAGTCTGTAAACTCAAAACAAGTGGTAGCTAAAGGCATAAGGACATAAAATAATGTATATGTACTGAAAGAATATAGAGAAGAGTGTCATCTAAAAAAACATGATGGGAGCTGGTTATGGCATAGGAGACTTGGACATATAAAATTTGACCACTTAATCAAGATCAAAAATATTGAGGCAGTGAAAGATCTTCCAAGAATATCAAAGACACAAGATTATGTGTGTAAACCCTGCTAAGTAGGAAATCTAACCAGGACACAGTTTAAATCCAAGAGCTCTACTTCAATAGAGAAACCACTCCAACTAATTCATATGGATTTATGTAGACCATCAAGACATGAATGCACAGGGAAGGATAACTATTTCATGCTGATCATTGATGATTACTCCAGACTCACTTAGGTTTCTTTTCTCAAAGAAAAAGCTGAAGCATTCGAGAACTTTAAAATATTTAAGGCCTTAACTGAGAATCAAACAAGCAACAGGTTAAAGACAGTAAGGTCGGACAGAGGAGGATAATTTATGTCAAGTGATTTCAAGGAATTCTATGATAAACATGGGATCAAGAGAGAATACACAATTCTAGGAACTCCACAACAAAATGGAGTAGTTGAGAGGAAAAACATAACAATTCATCAAATGGCCAAGTCAATGATGAATGAGAAGAACATTCGTCAAACCTACTGGGTAGAAGCAATACACACAACAATCCATGTTCTTAACAAATCCCACCTCAGACCACACAGTGACAAGACACCTTATGAACTGTGGTATGGAAGACCTGCTTCAATCAAACACTTCAAAGTATCTGGGAGTAAGTGCTACATAAAGAATAATAATGAAAAACTTGGCAAGTATGATGACAGGGATGATGAAGGCATCTTCATAGGGTATGCTACAAAAAATAAAGGATACCGATGCTATAATAAGAGGCCACATAAATTGGTTGATTGTATTGACATAAAATTTGATGAAGGAGTCCCAATAAGAGAGGTGAACAATACTGAATCAACAACAAAGGATATAGGTGAAGTTGAAGTTGAACAGGTCCAAGAATCAGAACAAGAAGACTCTGAGTCATATGAAGATGCAAATACTTAGGCATACTCAAATCAACAGACAACATCAAATTGTTCCTCCAGAATTACTCAAAAGAATCATCCTGCAAGTCAGATAATTGGTGAAAAAGACAAAGGTGTACAAACCAGGCGAAGGATAATAAAAAACAATGAGCAATTACATATAGATTTCATATCCATGGTGGAACCCAATAACTTCAATGAAGCCAATGAAGATGTAAATTGGTTAAAATAAATGAATGCGGAATTGGACCAAATTAAAAAGAATGACACTTGGAAACTCGTTCCCAGGCAAACAAATAAAAATGTAATAGGATACAAATGGGTCTACAAAAATAATATGAATGAGCAAGGAAATATTGTAAGAAATAAGGCTAGATTAGTCTACAAAGGATATGCTCAAATAGAAGGACTGGACTTTGATGAAACATTTGCGCCTGTAGCAAGATTAGAAGATATTAGAATGTTTCTTGCTTATGATTGTCATAAGAAGTTTAAATTCTATCAAATGAATGTCAAGTCAACTTTTCTAAATGGATATATAAAAGAAGAAGTCTATATGGAACAACCAGAAGGTTTCCAATTGTCAGATAACCTTGACTTTGTCTGCAAGCTAAGGAAAGCCCTATATGGGTTGAAACAAGCTCCCCGTGCTTGGTATCACAGACTCGATATGTATCTACAAGACAAAGGGTTCAAGAGAGGAACACTTGACAACAATCTATATATCAAAACAAAGGGTAATGATCTGCTCATTGTGTTGGTCTATGTAGATGACATCATCTTCGATAGTAATAATTCTTCATTGGTACAATGGTTTTCTTCTGCCATGCATTCTAAATTTGAAATGTCTATGATAGGGGAACTGCCATTTTTTCTTGGCCTACAAATTACTTAGAGTCTGAAGGAATATTTCTTTCTCAAGAAAAATATCTAAGAGAAATGTTGAAAATGTTTCAAATGGAAGATTCTAAACCTATGAGCACCTATGGTCACTGGATGTAAGTTAAGAAAGGATGATGATTCACCTGATGTTGATCAGAGTTCATATAGGTCTATGATAGGCAGCCTATTGTATATCACAACATCCCATCCAGACATAATGCATGCTGTTGGAATGGTAGAAAGGTATCAGGATGCACCTAAACAAAGTCATTT
>SNQJ01S0001752.1:174579-191335 GCA_010110895.2 Picea sitchensis
CTTAGGAGATTCCCTTGTATCATGGTTGAGCAAGAAGCAAGGTTCCATTTCCTTATCAACTACAAAAGATGAATACATTGTAGCTTTCACCTGCTATACCCAAGTGTAGTGGATGATTCAGACACTTGCATACTTGGAGGTAAATTATACTGCACTGATCCCAATCCATTGTGATAATACCAGTGCAATTAGTGTGTCAAAAATTCCTGTCTTTCACTCCAAGACGAAGCATATACCCATCAAGTATCACTTCTTGAGGGAAAAGGTAACTAACTTTGTGGTTTCTTTGCATTATATTCCATCCAAAGATCAGATTGCTGATATCTTCACTAAACTACTTGCACAAGCTCAGTTTGTGTATCTACGCCAGAAGTTGGGCGTGACCCCACTATCAACCTAAGAGAGTCCATCATGTCAGGGGGAGTATGTGTTGGTTGAATATTTGATACCTCTAAAAAGTACCGCAATAGCTCAGGGGGAGCATGTTTTCTTTGACATTGATGTCAAAGGGGGAGAAAAGGTGTGGATTCTACAGTTGGAGGTCTAAGAAAAATAATGCATCCGTTCAGTGTTTCCATCAATGCCAAAGGGGGATATTGTTGGAATGTTTACAGGCAGAGTGTGCTTATCATTGACTGCAAGAATAACAATGATGTTGGAAGGTTTATAGGCAGAGTGTGCATGGAAAGAACAACAACTAAGACACAGAAGAGAAATCTTGAGAAGCTCAGGAGGAATAGCATGAGTATGCAGATATCAAATCTCGAAAAGAAGTGTAAGATCAGGAGGAGAAGAGAACAATATGCATAGATGAGAAAGCTCAGAAGAGATAACAGTTTATAGAAGCGCAGATGAGGTCCAAGTCATCAGGACTCACAAAAGGATCAAAGGTCGAGGCCTTTGACACTTAGAAATTATTCCAATTCAGGAGGATGCATAAGCTCAGGAGGAGGAGTGACAGTGGTCGTTGGATCACCAATCCTGAATACCCGATGATCGCCAGATCAGAGTCTATACATGAGGAGCGCACAGAGGAGGAGATTAGACCTCAGCTGTTAGATCAGAGCGCAATGAGATCTGAATTGTTGGATCTAGAGGACACGTGGCGAGAGATAAGAATTTAATTGACTCGAGAGATGGAGAAGTCAAAGGTGAGAGTTGTAGGAACTCGCAAAGTGCGAAATCATGATTTGATTGCAGCCGTCGATCAGAGGGAGAGATCTTGATCGTTGATATGATATGAAGCATTTCAGAGTTTTGCAAGTTGGGAGTTTCGTGGAAACTCATAGCAGGAGTTCACGATATGAGAAATCGTGACGCACTACTCCTTCTTGGCCCCTGGTCACAGCTGGTGGTCACATTGATGAAGGTTAAGGGAGGAGCTAGAACGTCGCTAGGCTCTTCAACGAAGATCGATGAAATCATGAAATTCCTTTTCAAATAGGGCCGTGGTCACAACTAGTGGTCACGTCAGCAGAAGAGAAGGGNGTAGCACAACTCTGCGAAAAGCGATGTCTCGATGAGATTTGGGCCATCGGATCATAGAGGATCGTGGACTGCTGATCTGACAAAGAGTATTTTCGATATCAGGAGTTGGAAGAGTCAGGGTTGGCTCACGTTCAAACACCCGACACGCGAGGTCATGATCTAACCTCAGCCGTTGATGGAGGAAGGAGAGATATGGTCTACAGACTTGAGAGGACAGATTTGAACTGTCTATTCAAGAGAACCATCAAGATCATGAGATCGATGGTCGTGCTCCATTGTGGGGCCAGAACCTGCTCGTGCCTTAATTTTTCATGAGCGGGTCGCAATTGAAACCACGATTTTGGAGAAAGGACGCGTGGAGGCTCGTAGTGAATTGCGAGGCAAAAATCAGGTTTCCNACCTATGGACGCACCCGCAATCACGTGGTCACGTGAAGTTCATATCCCAAGGTCATATCGTGAAAAGGAGCTATTGCTCACTAAACAGAGCTCGTGAAGTTCCTTTTGAATAGGCATTTGGTCACCACTAGTGGTCATGCGAAGGAAGGGGATTTGAAGCCAAATAATCCATAGTTGATTGGTTGTAACTGACAGAGAAGACGAAGAGTCTTGACTACTAGAGAAGCTAAGGAATCTCAACATAATGCCTAGTGATGATGAACGCATGGAGCTAACCACCAGGGATGGCAAAGAGTTACCATGATCATCAGGCAGAGGACTTGACATGACAAAAAGATGTAGAACAAAGAAGTGAAATAGGACTGCAAGTTAGCTATGTAGTAATGGGGAGGAGATGCAGTAAAAGGGCATAACAATTACATTATAAAGTGTATGTAGAGGCATTGCACAGGGGATGCAGTTGGTGCACAGAGAATATAAAAACACAGAACATAGAAGAGATGTGTGCTGTCTTTGAGTGTGGTTCATGTGGGTAGAAGCATGCGGTGTGTAGGAGCTGTAGTGAAAAAGAAGAAAGGAACAAAAATTCATATCTAAGAGAAGAATAAAAAGCGCAACGGACACGAGGAGAGAGACACTGATGCAGGCAGGGCAGAGCAGTGTAGAAGAACAATGATGTGACTGGTAAGCCATTAATAAATCTTGTATCACTATAATAACATTATGAGAAGCAAAGATTTATATTCGAGGATGGTAGGGAGGTGCTAAGGAGGGTTGTTTTCCTCAGAGTTTCAAGTGGGTGCTTGAACACAAGGAGTTGTAGCTTTCATCTGGTTGCATCCAGAAAAACTAGGGTGGTAGGGAGGTGCAAGGGAGAACTGTGGTTCTCTGTTATGAAGGTTGGTTCCTGCATGACTGGAAGGTTGTGCTTCCATCCATTTGGTGCTGGAACACTCAGGGACTTGGTGCTTCCTTCTAGTGGGGGCTAGATAAACCAGGGAGTTGGTGCTTCCTTCTAGTGGGTGCTAGAGAAACCAGAGAGTTGGTGATCTCAGTAAGTTGCATCTTGAAAAATAGAGGTGATAGCCTCGAAAGGAGTTGGATCTCTTAAGAATGATAATGTATAGAATATAAATATTACTTATCATATCAAGAAGAAGAGGTTTTTCCCCTTTATGGGTTTCCTCAGGAAATATCCGTCTCTGTGTGTTTCATGTGTGTGATTGATGGTGAATACTCTATTGCTTACTTCACTGAATTATTGTGATCATGATTGAGTTCTTTTTAATTAGATTTAAAATGGGCATAATTTTTTAAGCACAGTAACAACTGATTCACCCCCCCCCTCTTAGTTGTCCAACAACTTGGTGCAGGTACAATCTAATCTTGTAACCCTCACATTGCAACTGTAGAATATGGATAAGTCAAAAGTGGTCCACAGACATGTTTGGTGCACTAGATATCACACAAAAGGTCATCACCAAAATGATTACTCAAAACTGGGACGCTATACAATGACAAGCGTGCCAAACCCTTTTCTTATGGGACCACATGCAGAATGGTGCGAAATTTGTTGACAATGGGGCCATGTAAATCCCAATTTCCCAACACTACCAAAGTACCAGACAATGAATCATAATCCCTTCTATGGATTCTGTAAGTCGATGGGGCATGGTGTGAAAAAATTCCTATCAATGTAGGAGCACACAACAGATGCATTCTAGGTCCAAGAGGAGACCAAGGGTGGAAACCAAGGAAAATTCCACTGTGAAGGATCTCAAGGAAGACTGAGAGGAGGATACGGTCAAGGAAGAGGTAGAGGATATGGTGGAGGAAAACCACCTACATGTTACAATTGTGGTGGGGTAAGCCATGCGTTGCGGTTCTATAATAATCCCTGAGCGATCATGTGTGCACATTTCCATAGTGTAGATCATGTTACAAAGGATTTCTCGGAGATGATGGATAAATGGGAAGAAAAAAGGGGGCACTGTAATATGGCAACAACAGATTCGTGCAAGGAGCATAACCTTAAGGAACTAGCAGACATACGAGTGGTAACCTGAGGAGGCATCCATATGGGAGATGACTTGGACCGATGAGATGGTTCAAAGAAGAATATGGAGGGAAAAATTAGGAAAATGATGAAATCCCCTCCTAAGTTCGATGCCATGCAAAAAAAATATATCCTACATGACACATGTAAAGTGATTGAAGAGTAGCACATGTGCGAGGAGATGCGATGTACGACACATAAATCATTTGAAGAAGAGCGTGTGCATGAAGAGATGTGGAACATGACACACAAATCCATTGAGGAAGAGCATGTGTGTGAAGAGGTGAGACAAATTTCAAAAAAATAAATCCAATAATTGTGACACACGACACTTGGGGGAACACAATGCAACACTTACATCAATCCAACTCCATAAAATATTGCAAGTGGCTTCTTGCGGACTTGTCTCAAAGTGTTGGGAGACCCATTCGTTACTAAAAAAATGACCCACATGTTGACAAGATGTATGGATGAAGGGAAAAAATGAGTCTAATATTTTGGCCCCACTATCATAAAAAGATATGCGCCATGTTAGCAGAATGAAGCACACTGGTAGAGAGTTTAAATGACAATTGAATTGGGGATCTATGAGATGGATGGTGTCATGTTGGACTTGGGATATGAGGTGAAAATTTTGCCAAAGAAATCCTAGGAGTTGAAGTGAAAGCCAAAATTGGTGTGGTCTCCCATTCAAATTAGGCTTGTTAACCAATATAGAATCTACCCTATTGGCACGATGGAACATGTTGAAGTAAATATTGATGGGGTGAAAACAAAGGTTGATTTCGAAGTGATTGAGATTATGGATGATTTAGACCCCTATCCAAATCTAATTGGCATTGACTGAGCATTCAATAACAATGTTGTGTTGAATATGAAGAAACAATAGATTTCCTTTGAGGCAAACATCTTGTGTGTCATTTCATTATTGGACCCAATGGAGGGAAATGGATACAATGATTCTGTTGATGACAATGCCCAAAGTTCAATTATTGAGAACATATAAAACATCATTGGGTGCAAGGAATATGAATCCGATAACTGTCATTTAAACTCTCTACGTGAATCTGATAGCCAATGGAGAGATGAGTTGGAGGAGTGTTCTATCATATGACACAAAATCTTAGGATATAAAGATTAGATGGAAGAATCCACCAGACTATGTGCACGCATAACCAAGGCAATACGCTAGATCATATCAAAGTTGTGTGACCTATCGAGGTTTGATGGGACGGGCGTGGTAGACACATTTATAGAACAAATGGAGGAAAGGGTGCCCATGATCTAGTGATTTCAGTCTATGGATGTGGTTTTCAAAGGCACAACTATGCTCTAGTGGGAAATGCACCGTGCAGAGCTACATGAATGAGTGCATGTGGTGGAATACATTAAGGTACGATTCTATCCCACAAACGATTTTGAACTAAATAGAAAGTATAAGGTTACCAAGGACCCTTAGGAGAACATCTCCTTTCGTGAACGACACTAGACTAGTAATAAGATTCTGACAACACAATGGGTGAATATATTTGTTAGTACCATGGAAATGGTGCTTAGAAGCTGGTATATTAAAGAGGAGACGAGAAGGAAAACATGATATTGGACAAGAGAAACCAGTTCTATGTGACATTTGAATTCACCTTAGAGGTCCCTATGTAGAGGGAGGTCTTATTAAGAATTAAGGATTTCATCTTCCATCGATAGCCTAGAGACACCGAGCCATAATTTATTTATGCATATCATAAGTCGATGGAAAAATTAAAGCAACCTGTCTATTGCTGGAAGGTGGACAATGATGACATACAAGAGGAAAATTTGTGGGGCCTATAGATCAATGAATCACAGGGTGATCACACAATTCATGGGGAGGAATCTAGTAGCACTATGCTAGACTATGTAAAACCTTTGAGGATGAAAAAACATAACATTGGTACAGACGAAGCACCAAAGATGGAAATTATAGGAGATTACTAGGATCAAGAGACAATGATGCACATCGTAGACTTACTGAAAGAATATGAGGACTTGTTCCCATGAATTTTTTCATAAATGAAGGGGATCACAGGGTCCCTAGGGTAAATGCACATTCAACTAAAGTTCTATGCTAAACCAGCCAATAAAAGGCCCTATTGGCTGAACCCGACATATAAAAAATGGGTGCAAAAGGAGCTGGATCAAATTATTGATGCATGCATTATTTTTCTAGTGGAATAATATGAATGGATTAGTCCAATGGTCATACAACCAAAGAAGATGAGGGACCTTGAGATATGTGTAGATTTAAGAATCCTCAACACAACTTGTGTACACGATTCATTTCCCACAACATTCACAGATGAAGTATTGGAGAACATCGGTAGATGCAAAGCTTATTCATTAACATATGGATTTTCTAGATACCACTAGGTTTTCATTGTGGAAGAAGACGAAGACAAAACCATTTTTGCGGCAAAATGGAGCTCATTAGCATACACCGTAATGCCATTTGGGTTGAAGAATTCATCGACGATGTTCTCAAGGATCGTGGCTACAATGTTTAAGGAGTTTATACACAAATTATTGGAACTATACTGGATCATTGGATGGTGTTCAATATACTTAAGGAGCACATGCATGTCCTATGGTTGATGCTCGATAGATGTTGACAATGACACATCTCTTTAAATTTTAAGAGATTCATTTTATATACATCATTTGGAAAATTATTAGGGCATGTAGTATGCAGGGAAGGCTTGCTGGTTGACTAGGAAAAGTTTGTATCCATTGTATAAAGGCTACTCCCACCTTGGTTAGAGATATGCATGCAATGTTAGGCCACACAAAGTACTATAGATAGTTTATCCACAACTATGTAAATATTTCAACACCACTGGAAAATTTACTGTGCAAGGAAACCAAATATATCTAGACACAAGAATTCTTATATATTTTAATTGGAGAAATATATTCCATGTACATGTGGATGCATTTTCAATTGCACTAGGTGTAGTACTTATGAAACCAGTAGAAGACAAAATTGACCATCCAATCTATTTTAAGATCTGAAAACTATCTGATTATGAGAGGAATTATACAACCATGGAGAGAGAAGAACTGGTGATGGTCTATGCCCTGCATAAATTTAGACATTACTTGCTCGACTCTCCTTTCAATTTTTCACTAACCACTTAGAGCTCAAGTATTTGGTGAATAAGATAATGTTTTGGGGGAGAATATGCCACTGACTATTTCTCTTCCAAGAGTTTGAGTTTGAGGTAGTTGTCAAGCCTAAAAAATAGAATGTTGGACTAGATCATCTATCGAGGATAGAATCAGGGGAATCTGGAGGTAATTTAGATGATGCTCTCTCTGATTCACAACTATTTAGGATCGAAGCAATATTGAATAAACTATCAGATATTGTAGCATACTTGACCACAAGCCATGCGCCACAGGAATAAATTCACATACATCGTTGACAATTGGTGACCTAAAGGACTGATTACCTATTGATTGCAAAACCACTGGAAAATTTATTGTGCAAGGACACCAAATATATCTAGACACAAGAATGCCAGGAGGAATTGAGTACATTTATGGAGAGATTGGTCTCTACACAAATGCTTACATATTTTGATTGGAGAAAGATATTCCATGTCCATGTGGATGCATCTTCAATTGCACTAGGTGCAATGCTTGTGCAACCAATAAAAGACAACATCGATCATCCAATCTATTTTTCCGTCTGAAATCTATTTGATTATGAGAAAAATTATACGACCATGGAGAGTGAAGGACCAGTGATGGTCTATGCCCTGCATAAATTTAGACATTACTTGCTCGACTCTCCCTTCAATTTTTCCACTAATCACTTAGAGATCAGGTATTTGGTCAACAAGCTAATGTTTGGGGGGGGGAGAATATTCCATTGGATATTTCTCTTCAAAGAGTTTGAGTTTGAGGTAGTTTTCAATCCTCAAAAACATAATGTTGGACCAAATCATCTAACGAGGATAGAATCAAGAGAATCTGGAGGTATTTTAGACGATGCTCTCCTTGATGGAAAACTCTTTAGGTTCGAAGCACTATTGAATAAACTAGCATATATTGTATCATACTTGACCACAATCCATGCACCGTAGGAATACATTCACGCACATCCTCGAAAATTGGTGACCTAGAGCACTGATTACCTATTGATCGTAGGCCACTTGTATAAACTAGGTGTAGATGGAATCCTGCACATGTTCATATTGGAACATGAAAATGACCTAGTTCTCTATGAGGAACACAAATTTATTGTAGGTGAACATAATGTAGGAAAAACGATGGTGTAGAAAGTGCCGTGTGTAGAATTATGGTGGCCATCAATATTTGAAAATGCTAAGCAATATTGCAAGCACTGTGATGTTTTCCAATGGATTGGGAAACCTTTGAAGAGAGATGAAATGCCACTATTCCTAGTCACTGCACTCAAACCATTTGAGAAATGGGCCATTTATTTGGTGGGCCCAATCAATCCCCCAACACATATAACCAACACTCGATACATCATTACCACCACAGACTATTTGACACGGTGGTCAGAAGCTACACTAGTGAAATATTGTACCACCGAGATGGCTATGTATTTCATCTTTGAGAATATAATCACCAGGTTTGGCTGCCTAAAAGTGTTGATGAGCGATCAAGAAACACACTTTTTGAATGAGACCATATGCACACTAAAATATAAGTTCATGATCCATTTCCAAAAGAGTACACCATACCACTCGTAGGATAATGACATGGTCAAAGCATTTAACAAAATATTAGAACACACACTGACTAAGGTCTATAACATGTAGTGAAACGACTGGGACCAACTAATTTGAGTAGTATTATGGGTATATAGAATGACTTGTAAACAATTTACTAAGCACACACCATTTAGGTTGGTATATGGTAAGGAGGTAGTTACGCCTTTAGAATTTGTGTTACCTAGTTTGTGAATATCCATCACAACACAAATGTCCGATGACCAATCCCTTCAGAACTGATTGGAAGAACTATTGGAGATGGAAGAGGATCACCTGATTGCAGGTCAAAGCCAAATGGTTGAAGAGACAAAAGGCATGGAAAAATCACAACATTTGATGCAAAATACTACAACCCATATATTTGGTAAAACTATATGAAAACAAGTTCCTCAAGAACCCTATAAAGATGAATTTGCGATGGATAGGGACCTTTCAACTAGTGTACATCCACAAGGTATGTGCAACAAAATTAACATCTCTATAGGACCAACCTCTCAAATAATTGATCAATGGAATTCTACTAAAGGCGTATTATGGCCCTCAAGGGTTGGAGGCATCATAAATGGATACAAGTTCAAGTGTAGAGTAGTCATTAGGTAGGTAGTTGTAAAGGAAACATCATTGTGCAATAAATAATAGAATAGGACAATGATAGATAATCCAATAGATATTACATGTTGATACATACAACGCTTGGGTAGATTTGGAATATTGAACGAAACCACTCCTAACGTACAACCTACAAGATAGGAAAAGAGGCTCTCACAGGTGAACGGATGGATATATAGGCTTCTGTAGTAGTGAAGGGTCAAGAAATTGGGATCAAATAGATCACATAGGCATGAGAAATGAGAAAAAATATGATCACATCCCAGAGGTCACATCAATGGTACAATAGTACAATATGGGGAGAACCGCTTTAGACTAGGCTCACATAGGAATTGGGAACAATTACTACAATAGGTACAAATCGTAGGCCATAATCATGGTAAGCTAGAATATCGTGAGCCCAGAAAGAAAGGAGGCCACATGAGACCAAATATTCCCATGACTGGGATAAGATAGAAGTCATGTTTGGTAGACACAATGTGATTCAATCCCACCATATTAAAAATCAGTTAACCACTTTAATTCCAAATGTTTTCCCTTGAATTTAAGATTTTTTATCTAAGTTAAAAACACTTAGGCTTTTACTTCAAGATTGTAAAATAGATCTGAAGGATGACTGATGTAACACCTTGTTTTCCCCCAAGACTGTAATTATGCACAAACTTCATATCTTAATGTTATGAGGCATGTAATTTTGTTTTGATTTAATATAAACACCAAACCACTGACTGAGAGGGAACAACCTTGAAAGTACTGGCCATGATACACCAAAGGAAATTGATGAAGCAACGATTGATTGATTTATTGATGGAATTATTGAGTAAAGTGGAGCTGAGATGCATGAGCGATAAAATCAGGAAGCTTGTACAACAAGCTAAATTATTCTTGTAAACATAAATCCACACCTACCAGCATACCAAACTTATATGAAAACCACGTGACCATTAAAAATAATTCATAGAGGTGGTTGGGGAAGTTAATGAATATGGTAGTTGGCCCTTGTATAGAAAATGCTGATTGAACAACTGGCAAGGAATACCACAGAACCACCCCTTTCAGACTAGAAAATTAGAGGCTGCATGTTACTTCTGTAGGAATTCATAGAGATCCCGAGGGGATAGAGAAGAAGACTAGAGGAGGAAAACACAGAGTGTAATCAGACACAAGAGAACACAACAAAGAGAGAACACACACACATGAAAAACACACAGATAAGAGAATAATTAGAGATGAGAAAGAGAGTGCATAATCTTAGAGGTGCTGATTGAGAAAGAGAAATAAGAAGAAGATATTTCTGGAGGAAAACATGAAGCTTGTTTGAGTTGTTGATGATCACCCTGAACATAGAAGACCCAGATTCTTGAATTGGAGAACTAGTGGGCCGTAACTTGGTGATTATTGGATAGAAACCAACACTAGTAAGGGGACGTCGCTGAGGGACTATTGAGAAGAGAAGGGACTCCTTTGTGCATAGGAAATCTAGTTGATAAACCACCTGATAAACCTGTAGAGACCTGAATCTTAGTGGGAGGTGGGAACTTTTGCTGTGTTAGAGGAGGAAGGAGAGTAACCTTCCTGGACCATCACAGACTTGGAACCCTACTAATTCAATTTATTTGGTGGTATCATGGCTTGGCATGGGGGTGGTGAGTTGTAGGAAGTCACTCTACAACAAGGCCTAAGGTTGGGAGGAAAGACGTCCTCTCTCAGTCAGTCAGATTTCGCTACTCCCTTACCAAATAAGTGTTTGACTGTACTGAAAAATGCTCTTGAATGAAATAATTATATGCATGTGAAAATGTCTAAAACTAAGAGAAATATAGTCGTTTATAATCCAGGGTTTGAATGCATGAAAGTCATGATTTGATATGTTGTTTATTTCTATTCTAAATATCGTTAAAATTAGTTAAGTATGGACTGTGCATACTTGAGAATTTTATATCCATGTATGAAGAACTTGTAAATCATGCAATATTTTCCTTAAGTTTCAATGACTTGTAATGGACTTAGAGTAGTTTTGAAAACTTAAAAATCTAGACTGAAGTCTTGCAGAACTCGAAAAATGGCTAAGTCCCCAAAATAGACTGTTAAATATTCGTAAAATCTTGTGTTAAAGAATGATATCCTTGGATCTAAAGATACCCAAATTGTTGATCACGATGGGCTGTTCGAAGCAATTTTTTCAGAGGGAATCCATGAGTGTCATGGAAAAATATCTGAAGGAGAAACTCCGAAGTGGGCTATTTAGAGTATATTTTGCAGAGGAAATCTTGTAGTGTGGTAGAAAATACTTCGAGTGAGAGACTCCGAAGTGGAATGTGGGTCATAGGTCGGTGAGTGGGTGAGATGCGACGATATTCATTGATGTATTTTCGATGAAAGGTCATATTTATTTCAGTGTAGCAGTAGTCAGATTCTAACCTTGGATGGTTGGAGTTAGTATTCCAAATGATCTCTTTTTGACTTTGAAAAATATCTAATCATGACCGTTGATCACCCCTCAAAGAAGACAAACAGATCTTGTCGACACGACAATCAATATGCAACACAATATTCCTTGATACCGTGATTTCAAAGTGTTGAACGTTCCCAAACATTTTTAGTGCCAAATGAATGGTATTGAAAGGGGATATTCTTTGATGTTGTATCTGTCAGAGGTAGAAGATGGGTGAACCGAGAGAAGGTATGAACTTTGACGACCGTAGGACTATGTGGATGAAAGTTCCACAACAATAAGTGAGGCAAGTACCACATCACTTCCATGTTGTTGCCATGTCAGATGGAACGACTGATGAGGTGCCACATGGCAGTAAGATAGATGTTGACCATGAAAAATCGAGGACTTTGGAGGGCCATAAATTTTGATCTAAAGATTAGTTTTGAGTGAAATTATAGTAATTGGAAAGATCTTGATGAGCAAAAACAAATGATGGTACGCTCAGGAAGAGGTATTGAGACAGTTTAGAAGAAGCAAAATTTTAATGCCCCATCCCTTAAAAAGATACTTAGGGGGTTGGGTGTGTTACAATCGATGCATATATGTTATTCTTGTTAATCTTGATAGTGCATATGTTGTCTTTGTATCTATCATTTATGCCACCGAATATTCTCTAGGGGGTGCTTACCAAGCTCCCACTCTTGAATATTTTTGTGTTTCTTTGATTATAGAAAGATAATCTCTTGCAACTTGGAGTGATCATAACTATAGGTACATCTAACAAAGCCTTCGTGGCCCAATATAAATAAAAAACCATGCATACAAAGAAACAACATCCTTGCAACAACAACAAGAAAAACAAGGGTCCCAAACCCTCTAATCCAACTTCTACTTCCAATGGTGACAAATTACCAAAAAAAAAGGTAAGAAGACTGACATGCATTGCAACTTTTTTGGGTGATGTGGTAATCTAGAGTTTAAATTTTTTAAAAATATGGAAGCCTTAGAAGCAACAATGAATAAACATGAAATTAATCTCGATTCTTCTTGTTCTACCTTTTCTTCTCATGTACATGCACTTTCTTCTTCTGGTTTATCTTTCAGTGCAAAATTTACTTCTTCTTCTGATGAGTGGCTTATTGATTCGAGAGAATCTTATCATATGGCTAAGAATAAAACCATTTTTTTCTCTTAATGAATGTAACACAAAATGAATATTTTTTGGTGATGACAGATTTCTTAATGTTGTAGGGTTTGGAATAGTTCATGTAGATAATGGTCATTTCAATGATGTATTATGTGTTCCAAGTATGTCCTACAACCTTCTATCATTATATCATATCACTCATTCATGTGAAGATAAAACTATGGAGTTTTCACTTCACCAAGTTGTAATCAAGGATTTAAAAAATCTTAAGCATGTTCTAGCAACTAGAATTGTTGGTGATATTACTAGGTTGTACACATTTGACAACTCTAGGTCATCATCTTTGCATAAAATTTTGTTTCTCATAGTGACGACTTGAGAAAAAATTGGCATGAGTGGTTCGATCATCTAAACTATCGCTCATTGTAGCAACTATGTAATCAAAATATGGTGACTGACCTTCCCCTCGTTTCTTGTGGATATGGTGTTTGTGTTGTATGTGTTCTCAACAAACATCACTGTGACAATTTTGATAAAGGTGCCTCTTGGCATGCCTCATCCCCTTTGCAACTTGTTCACAGTGATTTGTGTGGTCCACTTTCTTCTCTTTATTTCTCAAGGTGCAAGTACTTATTAACTTTCATTTATGAATTCTAGAGATGCACTTGGGTTTTCTTATTAAAACTTAAGAGTGAATTTTTTGACATGTTTTTGGCCTACATGGTCCTTGTAGAAAAAAAATTTGGATATCAACTTCAAATGTTGAGAACAGATAATGGAGGTGAATATGTGAACAACAAATTTACAAGTTACTGCACTACACAAGGCATTCAAATGAAACATATTGTTCCATATACACCACGAAAAAGTCATTTTTCTGAGAGAAAGAATCACACATTAAAATAAATGGCTAATTGTGTGATCCAATCTAAGGGGTTAAGTATTCATTATTGGGTATAATCCATCAATTGTGAAAATTACATAGTAAATCACACTCCCACAAAGCATTTAAAAAATATAACACCAAAATATGCATGGAATAAATTTAAGCCAAATGTAAACCACTTATGTGTATTTGGTAGAGTATCATGGGCTCACATTCTTGATGAGAAAAGAAAATCATTACAACCTAAAAGTGAGAAGTGCATTTTTGTTGGATATTCTGAAGATGTTAAAGGTTACCAACTTCTTCAAGCTCATTCCAATGAAATACTTATTAGAAGAGATGTTAAATTTGATGAAATTTTATTGGCCTACTATTGTTAGTTTCTTGGTGTGCCAACCGATTCGACTGAAAACACTGTATGATTCATTTTTTTCCTAAGGGGAGGAATCCCTTTCTTTTGATGCCAAAGGCTTTTAGGAAAATTCTATTACTCCCTACTCCGAATAAAATTTTGAGGCTTCTGAAGACCGATTCCTTTCTGGATTCACAGGGTGGCGGAGTGAATTTTTTGAAAGAGTTTATGGCATCACCTTCAACAATTCCAAAATATACTACATGCATTGATATATTATTCTTATCTGAATTGTACCGGGACTTCTCTTAGATTTTTGCATGACTAGCGGGACAAGATTCTACGTCCCACATCCCAAGGTACGTTTTGTATGTTCTACACTTTTTCCATTCAAATGAAAGCCTCGTTTGATTGGGAAAAAATCATCTCGAATGATATTTCTTATCAACTTTCCAATTACATGAAGACAAAGTGATTTTTTATGATCTCCTATTTGGTGTTCGCTGTGTCATACTGTAATGTTTTTGAAGAATTTCCCCTAAGGGGTATTTTCAATCTTGACAATGACCCTATCCAATTCTAATATTCCAAGTTATGGAATCACAAGACACCATTCCACTTCTTCAAAGTGCAAGACAATTTTTTCAAAGAATTCAGATAGATACTCACAAGAGCACAACCGATGAGGATTTCATAGGAAGATATGGATTTTCTTAAAGGGAAATGAATCTATGTCTATGAAGAAGAAGCCACCTACATTACATTGTATGGGTTTGAAGGAAAACCTTTCCTTCTGCCCAAATTTTTGTCTTATAGATATTTTATGGTTGAATTTTGCAGACAATAAAAGTCATGGTCTTCCTTCTTTAATAAAATAGGAAGTAAGAGTTTATTTCCTTTCCTTTTTGTGTCACCGATATCTCAATTAGGGGCCTATCTCATTTGGCTGAGACTGCCAAATTATTAAATTCATTTCATTTGAGAGAAGCCAAATCTGTCAAATGCTTTGACAAAGAAGGAACATTTTATTCCCACTTATATTCAATCGGATATAATACTTGTTTTACAAGAATGAGAGAAACCATCAAATGAGATGGTGATAATGACCCTAATACCATTTGACCAATTTCTAGAAAAGAGAAACAAATTTTTAATGAGGATTTGGTCACACAAATCAAATCAAATAGCCAAGTAAATAGGACAAAATAGAAGAAGGAGCATCATCAATGCAAGAGTAAGTAAAGCGGTAAAACTAAGACTAGTGCTCACATTGGTTCTACTCCCCTCCCACATAAAAGTTCCTCCACCTCTCATAGAATCCAAGAGATTAATTTGAGTAAAAGAGAGAATAATGAAATATGTGATGGAGGAGGTGATGGAGAAGACACCCCTTCTTTTAATATAGATAAAATTCATGCTATTGTTCATATAAAAAGGAAAAGGTGTAATATGAGTAAAAGTTCTCAGAACCCTGAAGTTTTAGAGAATGTTTTAATTGAAATGGAAGTTGATAATGATGATCACATTCTCAAATGGGAAGTAATACATATTCCAGAAAGTAAAACGTTAGTAGAGTAGTTGGCCCAAGAACGACCAACAATTTTTGAGGAGCAGTCCTTAACTGTACATAATTCTAAATACAATATGGAAGCAAGAAAGGTCGATATAGAAAAAGTTTGTTTCAAATATAAAAATGTTGTAGAAATGTGTAATTTAGAGGTATATGTTTCAAGAGTTGGACCTTATGGAATACTCAAGGTACATCTTACCACTAGAGATGCTTTGGCCCATTCTATCACAAAAAAAGACTTAGAGAATGCCATATTGAAAAAGAGAATAAGTGAGCTAGAGGACACTTTAAGTCCAAGACCTTTGTTTGTATAACCGATACCCATTATGGTTTTAGAAACAATTCCACAAGACACGCTAGGAACATCCACTAGAGTTAAAAAAACTTCTAAATTTCTAAGTGGTATCAAAATGTACATCGAAGAGAACAAAAATAAAAGGCTCAGTGCAATTTTGGAGGCATGGGAAGTAGCTACTAGCATGAGGAATTGTCATAGAGAATTTGTTCTCTTACTGATTTCTTGCGACAATACTTGGACAATGACGGGTATTTTTATAAAAATGCTTTGAGTACATGATCTGTATTTATAAAGGAACACAATGAAATACATAAATACACATAAACGTAGAGATGCAGTGGAAACACAAATTCTTTTCATTAAAAACAAATGACTGAAATATGCTTACACACAAAATGGAAATAAAATATCTAGGGCGCTAGTAGCTTATCTCTGAGAAGAAATGTGGTGACTAATGGCCTTTGAACTCTGTGTTACAATGAGGCTCGAAGGACTATATATTATTGAGAAACAATGGAAAACCCTAAACATCCAAAAACCTAACCCTAGGAGATGAAATGCCAGAATATGGGCCTCATCGGGGTAAATTGGTACATCAATTTCCCAGGGTCGTAACTTTGGCATACTAGCTCCGTTTGACGCACATGATAGATTTGTTGGAAGATTGGTTGTTGTCATTGATGTCAACCCTAGTCATGGGTTTTGGACCGCAAGATTGATGAAGGTATTTGGACATG
>SNQJ01S0001752.1:194762-222250 GCA_010110895.2 Picea sitchensis
GTTGGGTCTTTGGAACAAACCAAAATTGAATAAAGTCTACCATTCTTTCTATAACCTCTTTTTGGGGATGATTCAAGGAGTGAAAATTGGAGGAGTTTCAAAGAATACATTGAGTAATATTATCTATAGGATCAGAGTACTCCAAGAATTGAATAATTTCAGAAATTGAAGAAGTCTCAGGAAGCATTATCAGGTTCTATGTGATGATATAGTTGAATGGTTTAAGTATAAGTTGAAAAAGGTTTTAAATTGCACTTGATACTGAATCACCCCCCTCTCAGTATCAACAAGATCGTTAGAAATATCTATCCGAGGAATACACCGCCGACAATGAATATTGAGGCTGAAATAAACTCTAATTCGCCAGAGCATTGATGCCAAAAAAATGTCGTTTAGGGCCTCAAAACGACTCCGGAAGTTCAGAACTCAAAAAAATGCTAAAAATAGTAAATTGTGCTACAATTAAGGAAACTGAAAAACTGAAAGAAACAATGGTGTGGGTCCAAGTTGAATAGGCATTTGGCCACCAATATCCACCTGGATCATTCCTACCCCCTTAGGAAGCAATGGTTCCCATTGCGTTGAGTTCCTCCATGAGATGAGGAAACTTCTGCTGAACTTGGTCCCTGGTGAGCCACTTGCCTTGGTGAAGGAGTTGGCCTGCTTTGACAACTTGATATAGTTGGATCCTCTGCTAGCAGGTGTTCTTGATCCGTGTGTCCATAATTCGATCAGATGCAATATGGGTTTAAATCTGTTGGTGTGAGTTTTTCTGCCATGTCGGATGTGTCCAATAGAGGTGGAAAGTAGGGCTGGAGGCGGTCCACATTGAACACTGGGTGTAGACCAAGGAATGACGGAATAATGATCTCAAAGGCATTGTCCCCTACAACCTTGGTGATGGTGTATGGCCCATATTGGAGCGGGTGAATCTTGTGGTAGGGTCCAACGAGGCACTCCTTTTGCAAATGTAGCCACACTTTGTCGCCCACCTAGAAGTTGTGTGGCACCTGATGTTGATCATGTCGCTGATTGTACTTAGCATTGGATTTGTCCAAGATGTCATGAAACGGTTAGAAGATGTGCTGAATGAACTCGATGAAGCTTCTTTCCTTGTCAGCCTCAAACTGGACACGGGCTGAATCTGCCTGAGTAGCCACAAATGGCATGGCTATGTCAATGCGACATAGTGGCTGGAATCCCAAGCCCACATGAAAGGGGCTATGGCTGGTTGAGCTATGGAGAACCTAGTTGTAGCTGTGTTGTACATAGGGGAGGCTCTCATCCCATGCGTGTGGATTCTTTGAGTTGTACATGCACAGAATGTGTACGATCATCTGGTTGAGGACCTCTGTCTGGCCATCAGTTTGCGGATGGAAAGCTGTGGAATTGGTGAGCTTGGTGTCCAGCATCAACCAGAGATTGGACCAAAATGTACCGAGGAACTTGCTATACCGATCTAAGATGATAGACTATGGGATCCCAAAGTGTACCCACACTCGTTCAAAGAAGATTTTAGTAGTGGCTTCTACTGTGATATTCTTCTTGCAGGCCATCATAATGGACATCTTTGAGAATATGTCAATGACCAAAAAAACACAGTCATTTCCATGCTTAGTAGAAGGAAGGCCTGACATGTAATCCATGGAGATGGATTCCCAAGGTCGACTAGGGGTAGGCAACAAAGTGTAGAGGCCTTGCTTCTTGATGGTCGATTTGGAAATGGTGAAATAAATGCAGGACTTGATGTACTTCCTGACATCCTGTCGAAGGTTTGGCCAATAGAAATACTTTTGTAGTACTACCACATTTTTCTCGACCCTTAAATTCCTAGCGAACCGACTGTAGTGCGCCTCCCAAATCATCTTGGCACGCTCGCTTGAAGGAACACAAAGGTGTCGCAGGTGACATAGCAGGGCATCTTGGAGGTGAAAATTAGGAAATTGCTTACCCTCCAAGAGCGTATTGTATGTGTGGCCAAATTCTGGATCACTTTTGTAGAGAAGCAACCAATCAGAAGTATCGTTCGCACAAGAGTTGAGCATCGTGGTTAGCACCATGATAGGTGGTCAGATGAGGCAGTCTGCAACATTATTGGTGCTTACTTTCTTGTACTTAATGTTCAAATGAAACTGTTGCAGATATGTGTACCACTTCTGATGGTGATCGTTCTGCAACTTCCCTTGTGTTTGTATGAACTGCAAGGGTCGGTGCTCTGTGTGGATGACCGTTTCCTTTCCCAAAATGTAATGCTTCCATTTTAGGTAAGCCTGCACAATTGAATACATCTCTTTGTCATAAGTGGGATACTTCCGGACTGTGTCAGAAAGTGTCTCACTGTGATATGCCACTGGATGCCCTTGTTGAGTAAGGACTGCCCCAATAGCATAGTCAGAGGCATATGTCTCAATCTCAAATGGTTGTAGCAAGTCTGGTAATGTGAGAATTGGTGTAGAGTAGAGGCGATGCTTCAACTCTTCGAACGCCTTCTCTTGATATTCAAACCAAAATAATTTTTCTTTCGCTCCTCCCTTGGTGACTTGAATCAAGGGCCAAGTGATATGAGAGAATCCCAACACGAATTTGCGGTAGAAATTGGCAAGACCCAAAAAGCTGTGGAGCTCTGTTAGGGTGGTTGGGGATGGCCAATATCGAATGACTTGGATCTTGGCTGGATCCACATGAACCCCCCACTCATCAATAATGTATCCCAGATACTGAACCTGGGTCATGCCAAAAGTGAACTTCTCCAAATTGACAGAAAACTTGTGTTGCCGCAATGTTTGGAGGACATGTCGGATGTGGTGGAGGTGATATTCCCATGTACGGATGAAGATCAGAATGTCATCCAAGTAGACCACTACAAATGAGTTGGTGAATGGTCACAAGATGTCATCCATTAGCCTCATGAAGGTTGTAGGGGTATTCGTCAACCCGAAAGGCATGACCAACCATTCGAAAAGGCCCTCCTTAGATTTGAAGGAAGTCTTCCACACATCAGAGGGTTTGATTGGTACCTGGTGATACCCAGGCTTCAAGTCGATCTTGTTGAAATATTTCACCCCCTTGAGTTGGTCCAGAAGGTCATCAATCCATGGTATCGGGTACCTATTCCGGACAGTGACCTTTTTCAACGCTCAATAGTCAATGTAGAGTCTCCATGTCCCATCCTTCTTCTTCACCAGCACGATCAGGCTCCCATAGGGTGATGAACTCGAATGGATGTGAAATTTCTACACCATCTCCTAAATCTGCCTCTTGATTTCGTCATTCTCCAAAACAGAGCACCAATATATTGGTCCATTGGGCAATGGCGCACCTGGGGTCAGATCGATGGGGTGCTTGACCTGACAGTGTAGAGGCACCCATGCGAGGGAGGTGAATATTTCCTTGTACTCCTCCATGCCCTTATCCATCTGTTGCTGTCATGCAGAGGAGCCCTGTCTAGAGGTCGTGGCCACAATCTTCTTCTTTCCCTGAGGGTGGATCATTGAGAAAACAAATTTTCTGATTTTGGCAATGAGCTTACTACATTGTTCTGCAGTAACCAAAGAGATAGTTGTAGGTGGTGCTATTTCCGGTATCCTGTACAGATTATTTCCCAAAGTAATAATAAAAACATGAGGCTTGGACTCATACACATCATGTCACTTCCATAAGTATGGTTGGCCTAATAATACATCAGAAACATCAAGAGGAGCAATGTCACATAATACCTCATCCGTGAAGGGCTTGATGCTGTAGGGAAGGTAACATTGCTGGTTGACGCGGAGGTCTCGTCCTTGGTGCAGCCACCCGATGGTGTATGGTTGTGGGTGTGTTGTGGTCGTCAAGCCCAACTATTTCACAACCTCTACTGTGATGAGTTTCCTCTGGATCCCGCTGTCAACAATGAACTGTAACGGGGAACCCTTTACCCACATCTATGAAAGGAAGAGGTGCTTTGCCTCCTCTGGATCTCCTGGTTTCTTCTTCTTGATCTTCGTGGTGGAAACGGTGGCATTGGGCTCCACATCGATAATCTGCTTCCTCCTATCATTCCCCTTGTCGGGTTATGATTTAGAGTCAGATCCTACATCCAATTCAAAAGCCTTCAACTTGGCTACCAATGACTTCTTGGCCCGACACTCACTTGTGTTGTGAGTGGAGCTCTTATGGAACTCACACCACTTCCCCGTGTCCCTTTTTGGCTTCATCATGTTGTTCTTTTCTTGCGGATTTGGTGGGTTGTACTGGGACGCCCCACCTTGGCTTGGTCTTTTGTTCGACAGTTTGGGGGTACCTTTCCCTTGCTTCTGGTTCGCAGACCCAAAGTCTCGCTTCTTCTGTTTGAACTTCTGCTCAATCTTGGCAGCATACCGGTATTCCACACCAAGCGAGGAGATGTCGAGGAAATCCATTTCCTCCTAAATGTATCTATGAAAACAACTATGGTACTTTAACACCAAATTTTTCTCTGAATATTTGATACCCAACTTTTTTCATAGGGTATGAAACAGATTCGTCAGCTCATGCACATCTTGGTCCCTTTGCTGCCACAACGTAGTCCATTGTATGTATTTTTCCTCATAGCTCCCCATGGGATAATATTGTTCCTTGATGGTGTTTCAGAAATAATTCCAAGTGGGTGTGACTGAGAACAGAGAGGGTTCCCCCTCGCTCTGTTTCTCCCAGTAGGTTTCCCACCAGTCCTTGACATGGGGGCCGACTTTAAGGAGTACAAAAATAATCCTTTATCGGTTGGAAAAGTCATGAACCGAGAAATATCCTTCTAACAGATTCAACCATATATCTAGGACATCTGCATCTATTTGGTCCTCAAATATGGGAATTTCAAAGTTTACTTGTACATTAAAAGGAGTGGCACCTTCAGAGTGGCTGTTGGATGTAGATGCGTTGCCAGTGGGCAGCCGTTGAAGGATCTAGGCAAAGTTATCCATCATCGCGTTCCTTTGTTTCTCGAGGGCCTCCTCGAGAAATAATTTGATAGGATCTCCTGCTCCCAGATTATGCAAGAACACAATGAAATACATAAATACACATAAACATAGAGATGCAGCGGAAATAAAACTTCATTTCATTAACAACAAATGACTGAAATATGCTTACAGACAAAATGGAAATAAAATAGCTAGGGCACTGGTAGCTTATCTCTGAGAAGAGATGTGGCGGCTATTGGCCTTTGAAATCCATGTTACAATGAGTCTCGAAGGCCTATATATTATTGAGAAACAATGGAAAACCATAAACATCCAAAAACCTAACCCTAGGAGATGAAATACCAGAATATGGGCCCCATCAGGGTAAATTGGTACATCAATTTATGAGGGTCATAACTTTGGCATACTATCTCCGTTTGACGCACATGATACATCGTTAGAAATTTCTATCCGAGGACTACACCGTTGACAACGAATATCGAGTTTGAAACAAACTCATATTCGCCGGAGCATTGATGCCGAAAAAACGTCGTTTAGGGCCTCAAAACGTCTCCGGAAATTAATACATTTGTATCCTGAGTGACAAACATGACTAAATATAATAGGAAGAAAAAATATTTTCCCTCAAATAGTAGAATTAAACAAATCAAGGCAGGATGGATTGCAAGGATTGAATTGTTACGAGAATTAATTGTGAGTTGTAATAAGATTGACTAAAGGAGAAGTGATGCATTTTTGAAATCACTTGATACATTTAAAGAGATTGAGGGCCCACCATTACTTCAAGAGTCTACACTATTAACCAAAGAGAAACTAGAGTTAGAATTGGACATACTTAAAGTTTCATGGGGTAGTGAGTTTGAAAAAATCACTAATTTATCTAAAGAAGAAATTAAAAGATCGCTAGTTAACTTTGTTAATGATAATGAAGCTCACTTTTCCTTAGTACAAGAGTTATGTTCTAAACCCAAAGAAATATAATATGAGCTATTCTTGCTTTGAGTAAAGAATGATATAATGGTTCCAACGTTGATAGAATATATCAAAAATTGGATCAAAAGTTTGTTGCATGAAATAACTAACCCTCAATAACCACCAAGAAGAAGTTGCACCAGAAGGGATCATGCCTCAACAATATATTTTATTTATGTTTTCAAGCAAAGGGGAAGAGATCCATCCATCAAATTCCATAACCAATTTTGTGAGTACATTTTTTTTCGAAGCATTTCCCCTTTTCATCTCAATCTATGATCATCTAACGTTATGTGTTTATTTGTTCCTGTAAATCTGATCCTTGATTGTTTTCTCTTATTTATTCTAGGTTTCCTATAGTATTATATGGTCCACAAGAGCCCCATCCAAGTCCTATAGGATGAAATAATTTCATTTTATCATTTAAGTATCATGAATATTATGTTGTGATTATTTAAGCTCACATTTTATTTAAACTTGGACAACCATTTTGTAATATTATTTTAAAGACTCTCACAGAGATCTTTGTGGAGCTCATAACTTTCGTGGTTTCAAACTTTTACTAAATCAAGGAGATCTCGAGTATGTGTTTCCATCATATCTTTATGAATTTAAACGTTTGAAAATAATTTAAAGCCCTATGTTATGGACCTCTAATTATTTTCTATCCTGCATGTCTTGTTTCAAAACATTTACCCTTAATGAATGGATTTGAAGAAATGGATGGATTTATTTTGTTTCTTTTAAATTAGGTTATTATTCTACTACAATTTTCTAGTAACCATTTTGTTATGTGTTTTACCACTTGGTCCACTCTGAGGTGTAGATGATATGAATGCTTAAATCTATTATTTCAGATAAGTCAATTGAAAAATATGAGTGAGATAGAGGAGTACCACCTCTATTAAAATGAATAGGGGATATTATAAATCTTATAAGAATTACCTACAAGGTTGACTCTTTTCCTTTATAGGAAAAGATATCAATACCTATGAGCCTAATTCTACGCCTGTGCCATCTTCGACATTTGTGCCATCTTCTGTTCCAATTTTGGTTTCTTCTTTAGATGATGATATTGAGGATGAAAATAAACCTTCGTCTACTCACCTTCCTCCAAATTATTCCATTGAACATGAACCTACACTAACACCACCACTTCCTATGGGCTCGTTCAACTTGAGAAGCAACTAGTGATATTTCCAGTGGTCCTACAGATCAATGTCAGACATATTCACAGTTCTAGGGATCCTCCTCTCTTTTGGCTCAAGTTTTTAAGACTCACGATCTAGACACATTTTTATAAGCTTCTATCTATCCATATTGAGACATAAAAATGAATGAAGAATATCGTTCCTTACCGACGAATGATACTTGGGATCTTTTACCTCTTCCAAAAGGAAGAAAACTTGTCAAATGTAAATGGGTGTATAGAGATAAGTATACATCATATATTGGAAGTGTTGAAATGCATAAGGCCTAGTTATTTACCAAAGGATTCTCTCAATTTGAAGGAATTGTCTACAATCAAACCTTTCCCCCTATAGCCAAAATGAATTCTCCCAAAATGAATGCTCTGATACCATTCTCCCACTTGTTGTTTTCTTTGCATCCAGGGGTCCAGGGGATTATATAGTCAACAATCTAGGGAAACAATGCCCATTGTTACTCTACACCAGGAGAACTTTTCTGTGCTCACAGACTTTGTCAATGAATCTGCAACATTCTTCAAAGTGTCAACCTTTTCCAGCAACAGTATTTCCTTTGTCAATGAATTCAACATTCTTCAAAAGTGTCAACCTTTTCCCCAAGAACACTTTCTTTTCTCAACCATGTCTCTCACAAATTACTACATTTAACATCAATATGATTTGTCTTCTAATGATAGCCGGGTTCTTTTCCCTGTGAAATTTTACCTAACTGCCACACCTAATCTCACTTGTTGTACCAACCCAATACCTGAACACAATCTTGTAACCATATTGCTTCCTTGCTTGCATGAGTGGCTGCCATGTATTCATCTTCAGTAGTTGAGAGTGCCACTACTAAAACTCATTTTCTCATCCAATTTATTTCCCTCCAAATAGGTTAAACACATACCCACTTGTTGATATTTTGCGATCCAAATCTCCAGCCCAGTCTGCTTCAACAAAGCCATGTATGTCCAGAACTCTATCCAATCATGGTCTTCCTTGGTAGTACAATCCATAACTAGTAGTGCCAATGTAAGATGTTTGAAGACCCTTCTTACTGGCCCAATGCCTTCTGTTTTGACATATACCGCCAAAACTCCTACTACATGTAATGTCCTGCCTATACGATTATTGTGACATATCAAACCGCCAACTACATCGGGTATATTTAACATGGGATATGTCTTCTTTTTCTTTCATGTGTCTTGGGACACCGATTCAAGCAGATAACTTTACACCTATAGGAATAGGAACCTTTGGACCTATGCATTTCTCCTATGCATATTAAAACCTCAGAATATCGCTCTCAACATATTTTCTCTTTTTCAACCAGAGTTTCATGTTTGAATTTTCTCTTTTAATCTCCATTCCTGTAATAAAGTTAGCAACACTGAGATCCTTCTTGTCAAACTTGTCCTTGAGGATAGCTATGATTTCACTCTCCTTGATAACATCCATGTTATTTCCTACCAACAACATGTCATCAACATACAACACTAAGATAATAATGAAGTGATTATCAATCTCGCTGAATATGCATAGTGATCAACCCTACTTCTACAAATCCCCAATCTAAGGATGTATGTGTCAAAATTTTGGTACCACATCCTAGGTGATTGCTCGCATTCATATAGTGACTCTTATTTAGCTATTACAAACAACTCTTTTCTTTCCCTTCACTACAAAGCCTTCCTGTCGCTCTTCTTCATGTAGATTTCTTCTTCCGTATCCCCATGTAGAGTGTTGTCTTCACATCCCTCTGCTCCACTTCAAGATCAAAAGCAACAACAATAGATAAAAAGAAATATAATAGATGTTAAATTGGCAATAGGAGAAAAATTCACCTGGAAATACCCTCTACCTAGGAATAACCTTTTTCTGCTAATCGAGCTTTGTATTTTCCCACTTTACCTTCGGCATTAAACTTCTTCTTAAACAAAAAATTTCTACCAACATATTTTCTTCCAAATGGCAACTCACCTATATCCCATGCCTAATTCTATCCAAGGCATCCATTTCTTCAACCATGGCCTTTCTTCCATAGTTTCATCGTCCTATGAATTCCACGCTTCCCTCGACGTAGCTTCCGATCATCATCAATAGATAAATAAAATTGGAATGGAAATCAGTGACTATACCTTTCTCGTTTCCTTCTTTCTCTCACTCCATCTCCTCAATACCGGGTATGAGGTTCTTCTTCTTTTTCTGCTTCCCTCTTCTTCGATGATTCAGATTTTGCATCATCCAACTCAATCTCTATTTTCTCAAGTTCATCTTGCATTGGTAGGAATTCCTATTTGGACACATCTTTTACCTCTCTAAAACAACATCTCAATCAGAACCATTTTTCGGTTTCTCTGGTTCCAAAGCTTATAACTCTTTCACACCATCTTTATAACCAAGGAAGATAAACTTTTCAACCTTTTTATCCATCTACTTTCTATATTTTCCTTTGGAACATGTACATAAGCATCAAGAAATCCAAACACTCTAAGATGTTGAAGAGAGGGTTTCTTTTAAGTCCATACCTCGTGTGTATTTTTATCATCCAACACTGATAAAGGTGATCAATTTACCAAGTAAAATGTAGTACCCACTACTGCCTCTATAATTTTTTGTCCTAATGACACCGAGCACATGCTCCTTTTTCCATCGTTGTCCGCTCATCCTTTTCTCGCGAACCATCTCACGTGAGGAGGGTGGAGTAGTCTTCTTCTTAATATACCACACTTCTTGATAATTCTTCAAATCTATTTCCACTGCACTATCCACCATTATCCGCTCTAATACCTTTGTTTCTCTCTGTCTGATTTCTACTGTGAGCCTTTAAACTCTTTAAATTTATCATCACTTCGATTTATTTCTAAGAAAATAACACCATGTAACCTTGAAAATCATCTATGAATGAAACATAATACATACATTTACCTAGGGATGAACATGAACATGTCCAAACACATCATTATGTGTCAACTCCTAAGATCCTTTCTCTTGTAGCACTTAGATGGAATCTCACTGATTCTGTTACTCATATATGAAATATACCACGTAATCAAAAATCCAGAGTGCAATTAGGACATACCTTCAACCATATACCTTTACCGTATTTTCGGCTGCCCTTTCTCCAATATTCTAGTCTTTGATGCCACAACATGGTCTCTTTCCAGTGACAATATTGGTCTTGTATTCCTTATTTCTCTACTTAGGGACACTATAATCGCATAACTCCATTAGTATAAGTGCTTCCCAACAACTTGTACAAAGTTCCACAATCAATCCCCATCAACACCATTTCTCCTCGCATCTATCTTGCAAGTTTTCTTTCCAAATATAGTATCCACCGTGATCATCCATCTTACTTATTATTATTAGGGCTCCCCAAGTTAGTTTGGAATGTGGAGAACCCTGAAGTGTTCTAATCCTTTCCCATCTTTTAAAGAACTTAACCCTTCCACTTCCCAAGATTTTGCCATTTAGCCGTCTCCTAGGAATACATCAAATACCACTATCATATTTTTCATATTTAGAGAAACTTTCACTCGTGAGGAGTCAGTATGGTATGACACACCTAAGTCGACCAACCATACATCATGGTCTACATGTGTAATTTTTGTAGATTCCATGTAAACATCACCTCCTTCTTCTGGAGGTTTCCTCAGGAAGAGGTACCATCGATCCCTTTGGTTTTTCAACCTTCTTAGACTTGCAATCTTTCTTATAATGCCCTGTTTTACCACACTTCTAGCATTTCCTCAAAGATTTTCCTGGAGACTTAGATCTACCTGTAGATTTAGATCTCCACCCCGAAGGCTTATCGAGATTCTTGTCTTGGGGACGACCTCTTATAAATAAAGCATCTGTGCTATGACTATCCATGCTTTTCCACCTCATCTCTTTAGATAACAAGGATGAAACTACATCCTCATACTTCAATGTAGATTGAGTGGTACTACCTATTGCTACAACTAGATTATCCCAAGATTCTGGAAAAGAACATAACAAAGTAATACACTTATCTTCTTCTGCAATCGTAATATTAACAGAGCCAAGTTGAATTACCAGAGTATTAAATGCATTTAGATGTTCTGTCACAGAATCTCCATCTTCCATCCTAAGATGATACAGATTCTTTCGAAGAAACAACTTGTTTACCAGGGACTTTGATTGATACAAATTCCCCAACTTATCCCATAATTCCTTGGCTGTAGATTCTCCTGAGACATTCAACAAAATTGAATCTGCCAGGCAGAGTCGAATAGTACTCCTTTCTCTTCTGTCCAACTTCTCCCAATCTTCCTTCGACATACCAGTAGCTGGTGTACTAGTAGTTTGTGTACTAGTAGGTTGTGTACTAGTAGCATGTGTGCTAGTAGACGGTGTACCAGTAGGCTGTGTACCAGGGTCAACAACGATCCATTGTTGTTTGTCTACAAGAAGGTCCTCCATATTCGACTTCCATAGCTCAAAGTTTTTACCATTGAACTTCTCTATCTTGATTCTAGAAGAGCTTTCCATTCCTCTTTCTGCACTCAAATCACCATTGCAAAAGCTCCCACTAAACCCAGGTTTATCATAGACCCAAGATAAAATTGATCTATCAAGACTGAGCCAAACCCTCAACAACAAAGGCATCCCTCTGAAGCCAAAAATGAGCTTTGATACCACATGTAAGTTTTAAACCTATGAAGTAAAGCAATGCATATAGATTCTTAAGCAAAACAAAAATTAATCAATGGCTCATTCACATAGTACACAGATATTTGTACCAAAAACCCTCAATCGGGAAAACCTTTCTTATATTCATTATATCGAATTTCACCATTCACTATACAATATGTATACAATGTTTTTAGGTATTCTGTAGATACCCAAACCCTAATCCATTAATCTGGGATTAATTTACAAAACTGCTAAAAATAGCAAAATCCGCTAAAAATAGAAAAAACCACCCAAAACAAATTTTGGGGCACTGCCTCGAACCCCGTCGGCCCCGGGCTACCACTCATTGCCGAACGCTGTGCGTAACCAGGGGGGGGCATACCTGCCCCCCCCTGGGACCCCCTTAGGAAAGCACTCGATGCACACGACAAAAACAAAGTACTAGTACGAGGGATCATCAGACGCAGTTGTCATATCTGACACGCCCACACACACACACATGTAAAGAATATAACACATACCCAACACTAACACCACCACTTCCTATGGGCTCATTCAACTTGAGAAGAAACTAGTGATATTTCCAGTGGTCCTACAGATCAATGTCAAACATGTTCACAGTTCCAGGGATCCTCCTCTCTTTTGGCTCAAGTTTTTAAGATTCATGATCTAGACACATTTTTATAAGCTTCTATCTATCCATATTGAGACACGAAAATGAATGAAGAATATCGTTCCTTACTGGTGAATGATACTTGGGATATTTTACCTCTTCCAAAAGGAAGAAAACTTGTCAAATGTAAATGGGTGTATAGAGCTAAGTATACATCATATATTGGAAGTGTTGAAAGGCATAAGGCCTAGTTAGTTACCAAAGGATTCTCTCAATTTGAAGGAATTGTCTACAATCAAACCTTTCCCCCTATAGCCAAAATGAATTGCATCTTCCTTGTTCAAGCCCTTGCTTTCTCACATAGATAGGAGGTCCATTAGATGGATGCTAAATAATTTTTTTTGGATGGGGATCTACAAGAAGAAATATTCTTGGAACAACCTTCTAGATAAGTTCAAAATGAATCCAGCCTTGTATGTCACCTTAAGAAATATATTTATGGTATTAAGAAAGTTCCTTGAACTTGGTATGCAAAAATGGATAACTTTCTTCTTGACATTGGATTTTGAATGGTTAATCCCACGGTCCTAGATCCTGTACATGTGGAGTTTATCAAGAAGAAAGTGCCAATAAGAACTTCGATGAAATGTGTTCCAGAAGGTTGAAAGATCGCAGAGGCCCAAAGTCCCGAAGTGAACAATGGTCATCCATATCAACCTTTGATTAAGTCATAGACGTTGGATTAAAGTAGTGGAAGGATAATGTAATGATCAAATCTAGACCATTGATTTGGTTCTAGAAATCACGCGAACCATCAGAGCAACCCTTGTGAGAGGTAACCACATCGGAAAGCTGAAACTCCGAAAGATTGGATGGGAGAGAAAATGCCTGAAGGTCGAAGTACCAGATGACTAGGTTCCAGCCCCCGGTCATGGGTTACAAATACATAAGCCATGAGGCGCTGGGTACATCTCTTAATTAAGAAGCCCATGGTTTTGCGCATATGGTCACATGTAAATGGTTTGAAGGAAGTGCCTCTGCAGGATTCGATTTCTGTAATATTTGTAGAGACATGGAATCGAGTTAAAGAAATCGATCCATACCTGTGATCGATTTATGAAAATCACTCTCATTGAATTAAAATCCTTCAAAATAATGTTTGAATAATAATAGAGATTATTTAAAATTTAAAATTAAGAGGTGCGTTGGTGCAAACAAGGGGACACAGTGCTTCATATCTCACACTAGTTCGAAGAGTATATAAACGATAAAGAATGGTGAGAAGAAACTGTCTCTGTAGTCCAAATCAGAAGATAAAAACAACAATAGAGTCCAAGAAGAAGAACTGATGATTCTTATGAAGTGAGGGTGGAAGGGATGAGCATAGAAGGATTCATATCCTTTACTAAGTAAAGATAATGGAGTTGGTGCTTCCTAGGGTTGGTGCCCTGAAGAAGGGGATTTGTGTCTCCTAGAGTTGGTGCTCTAAAAATGATTGGTGTCCTTCACTATTCTTCATAAAAGCCTTGTAATTCCTATTAATTATATTTATATAGTTGATTTTACAAACACGTCTATTATTGATCTATTGTGGTAATTAAAAAAATATAAAAGTAACTAATAATTGTTGAAAAAGGGTAATACTGATTCACCCCGCCTCTTAGTATTTCAATAATTGGTATCAAAGAAGGCGCCTTTAGCACAATCTAACAACTAAGAGGTAGATCCTGGATATGGATCAATAGGAAGGAATGTCTAACAACAAAGCACCATTATTCAATGGAGGTGGATATGCTCTATGGAAAATAAGAATGAAAAACTTCCCGTTGGATCTTGGTTTTGATATCTGGCAATCTGTTGTAGATGGTTACATTGCACCAACTACTCCACCCAAAGATGTTGCAGGAAACAAAATCTACAATGACAACTCAAGAGCAGTTAATGAAATTCTAGGAAGGTTTACAAATTCTATATGTGTGAAGGTTTCATTGTAAGTCAACCAAATAAAATTGGGACAAATTAGAGGTTGTATATGAAGGATATAGCAAAGTCAGGGAAGCCAAACTATAGACCTATAGAACTCAGTTTGAAAATTTGAAAATGAAAGAAGAAGAGAATATTGATGAATACCTTCATAGGGTAGATGAAGTGGTTAATTCAATCATAGAAGCATGATAAGAACTTACATATAAAACTATTGTGCAAAATATACTAAGGTCATTACCTATAAGATATGATGCAACCATTTCTACAATTGAATATAGGCCTGATCTTGACACACTCACAGTTGATCAACTTCATGGAATTTTTACAACATATGAAATGAGAACATGGAATTATAAATCATCAAAAAGAGAAACAAACTTTAGCGCATCTAAAACAAATATGAGGCATGAGAAAAAGACCAATGATGAGTTATCAAATATATATGATGAGGAAACTGCCAACTTGATAAAGAAACTTAGGAAAGGGACAGGGAAATACAAACGAAATATTCCTCTAATATGTTTTAACTGTGGAAAAATTGGACACTTTTCCAATAAATTCCCCCATCCTAAGAATGAGGAAAGTGATGATGAAAGAACCTTAAAAAATCATAAGAAAAGCAACACTAATAATAAAAATAAGTTCTACTATAAAAATAAAACGTTCTTTACCCAAGAAGATAGTAGTTCATCATAAGAAAATTAAGAAGACGAACCAGAGCTTCTATTTATGGGAATAAAAACTCAAGATGATAACCATTCATAATATGAAGAAGAAGTGAACTTCGAAGAATAAATCCTTAGTGTAATTGAAGAACTAAGAAAAACTAAAAAACAAAATAGGGTACTAAGGGAAGAGCTTTTAGAGATTAAATAAGCTACTAAATCAAGAGAGAGGGAAGTTTCCAAAACCATCAAAGAGTCATAATAGACCATCAATGATTTGAAGTCCCAGCTCCTGGAAGCTAATAAAATTGAAGAATTCATTTTACAACAACTTAATGATAAAAAACAAGTATGTGAGAAACTAGACGCTAAAATTAGGTTGCTAAAAAGTGAAATTGAGAAAGAAAAGAAGGGATCACAATTTGGAAATAGTTCAAATATCTTGGATGAAATTCTCAGTAGTCAAAGGTCACCAAACAACAAGACTGGTTTGGGATACACTCAAGACTCAACTTCTACATCACAAGGATCTGTCAAGAAACCAATCAGTTACGCAGATGCTATGAAAAACTCATTAAGAAAAGAAGATAATAAGGAAAATATGTTACCATTGAAAACTTTTACACATAAACATAATTCAATACTCCCTGCTAGAGTAAAAGATGATAAGAAAAATACAACCATCAGAAGGAATCCCCCTAAATATCTATTTATTGGATATTGTTACTCTTGCAATAATTTTGGACATAAGGCAGTACACTGCAAAGCTTATGGACAATACAATCGTAGAAATGCCCAAAGATATAAGAACAACAAGTACAATACAGAGAAGATAAAATATAACTCATTTTCTCCTTTGCAAGACTTCAATAGTGAATGCCAAAAATGCAACAACTATGGTCATAAAACCAATGAATGCAGATTTCCAAAATATGATAAAAAGACAAATATTTCCCATAATAAAAAAAAATGGAAGAAAAAGAAAACAAAGTGCTATGTAGCCTTATATGCAAGAAATCAAGGATGTCAGTGGTATATAGATAGTGGATGTTCCAAAAACATGACTAGAGATCAAAGTAAATTTCTCAAGTTAAATAATAAAGCATACATATGTTATAATATTAGAGTACTAAAGATAGTGGAAAGTGCCAATGTAAAGATATATGATCTAAAAAAGAGCATATCCCATGGCATTGATAGAAAATTTCAACAAGAAGAAGATGATGTAAAATATCAACAGGAAGATGATGATGTAGAATCTCAGCAAGAAGATGATAATGCTGAAACACAGGAAAATGAACCACATATTGATGAAGAAGACAATGAAAAAACACCCTTTCCAAGAGCTCCATCAAAAAGAGTGCAAAATATTCATCATGAAAGCCAGATTATTGGAGATAAAAGTGCAGGAGTTGAAACAAGAAAGAAACTCGCTTTTGACTCAGAAAAAACAATATTATCCCTAATATAACCTAAGTCATTTAATGAAGCTATCAAAAATAAATATTGGATAAAATCAATGAATGAAGAACTAGAGAAATAGAGAAGAATCAGACTTAGGAACTAGTTCCAATACCTTAGGACAAGGATGTGATAAGACCCAAGTGGATCTTCAAAAACAAACTAAATGAAAATGGGGAGATTATAAAGAAAAAATCCAGATTAGTTTGCAAAGGATATTCCCAAGTAGAAGGTATTGATTTTGAAGAAACTTTCGCTCTAGTAGCAAGACTTGAGGCCATCAGAATGTTCCTAGCATTTGCATGCTTCATAAATTTCTAAATCTATCAGATGGATGTCAAATCAACATTCCTTAATGGAACACTAGAAGAAGAAGTCTATGTTGAGAAACCATAAGAATTCTTTTTATCAAAAAATCAGGACTATGTGTGCAAGTTGAAAAAGGCCCTGTATGGTCTTAAACAAGTCCCCAGAGAATGGTTCTCTAGTCTTGATCAATACCTACAAAAATAGGGATATAAGAGAGGGACTACTAACAACAACCTATACATTAAAATTGAGGATCAAAACATGATTGTTGTGGTGGTATATGTATATGACATCATATTTGGGAGTAATCTTACTACACTAAGCAGAAAATTTGCAACCAAAATGAAAGAAGAGTTTGAAATGTCTATGCTGGGAGAACTATCATTTTTCTTAGGTTTACAAGTAAATCAAATAGAAAATGGAATATTTTTTTCCCAAACCAAATATATCAAGGAAATGCTGAAGAAATTTCAAATGGAAGACAATAAACCTATGTGTACTCCAATGGTCACTGGATGTAAACCAAGTCTAGAAGATGACTCACCAAAAGTAGACCAAATGATGTATAGATCAATGGTTGGAAGTTTTATCTATTCAACAACAACAATACCTGACATCATGCAGGCTGTAGGACTCGTGGGAGATTTCAATCTACACCTAAAGAAACTCACTTAAAAGCAGTAAAAAGAATATTCAGATACTTTCAAGGCACCTTAGAACTTGGATTATGGTATCCAAAAGATAAAGACTTCAATCTAACTGTATATACTGATGCAGATTGGGCTGATAGCATAGATGATAGGAAAAGAACTAGTGGAGGAGCATTTTTCTTAGGAAAAATTCTGGTAGCATGGTCAACAAGAAACAAACATTCGCATCATTCTCTACAGCAGAGGCATAATACATTGATGTTGCATCCTACTGCACACAAGTTCTTTGGATGAAGCAAACTCTAGAATACATCCAAATAAGATATAATAATCCCATTACTATTAACTATGATAACACTAGTGCCATAAGTATCTCTAAAAATCCAGTCATGCATTCTAAAACCAAACACATCCCAATTAAATACCATTTCCTAAGAGATCAGGTTACCCAAAAAATAGTTAAAATAGTGTATCTAGACACCAAAGAACATATTGCAGACATTTTCACAAAACCTTTTCCCATGAGTAATTTTGAAAATCTTCAACATAAATTAGGAGTAATTCAAAAACCTCATTAAAAACCATAAAATCGTATCAGAAGGGGCACACAGTAAGGGGGAGCATTTCCATAAGGGGAGTGGAGAAATATCCCCTCTGACATTGATGTCAAAGGGGGAGAGTAACTTCAGAGGAGAGAAGCATCATCATAGGGGGAGTTTGTGTATGAAGTTAGTGTGTTGCCTTCAATGACAAAGGGGGAGATTGTTGGACATATTTTCATTGATGTCAACATCCGATGTCATTATGATGTGATGATGAGTTTTTATGAACAACATGCAGAGGAATCTACCTATAGCTCAAGAGAGGCAACATATTATATTTCACAAGATCAACGCAATGCAGAAACACCATCAGGATCAAATTTCCAATAGATCAATGATTTTGATTAGTTAGAATCCAAGTACAAAACAAAAAATATCAGAAGGAAAAGTGCATTGTAGGGATGATGAGTTGTTATGAAAAACATGCAGAGGCAACTACTAAAGAGGTCAGAAGGGAATTACATTGCAGAAAATGCGATCGGTATTGAAATCTCCAAAATAAAACTACAAAATAATAGAGGGAGAATCCTGTCCACTGATCTAGATTTCGAGACAAACCAGGACGGTTAGATGAATTCAACCTGATCGAGGTTTAATCAGGGAATCTCACTCCGGGAGAATTAATAATTGGGAATGAATAAACCAAAGTCCCGAAGGCCGAAATGAATCTGGACCATTGATATAGAACTAATAACAATCGTTGGATCGAGGATTCATGAAATCCCTAAATATCCGAAATCCTGACAACCGTTGGATTGTGTTAATAATTTCGTGTTAAATATGGATCGTTAGTTGAAGTCAACTTGCTCAAGGTTTATTCAGAGAATCTCACTTTGGGAGAATTGAGAATTGGGAACAAATAACCCAAAGTCTCGAAGGTCGAAATAAATATGGACCGTTGATCTAAGAGCTGATCACAGTCATTGGATCAAGGATTCATATCAACCTATGGCTAGGAGGAGGATATGTGCCATGTTAGAAGATCCACGTCAGCAAGGAAACATGGCATAATCAAATGGTGACAAGTTTCAAGGTCCAGTTGGAATTTGAGAGTTTTTCCTTCGGGGAAAACCAACAATTACCCGAAGCACCGAAGGCCGAAGTCAATGCTAACCATTGAGCTAAGATCCCCTAGATTCTCACATAACCGTTAGATCAAAACGTAGTGGAAAAATGACATAATCTCTCCTAGGTTGACCACTTCGGTGCAGACCAAATCCGGTGGAAATTGGAACAAAAATTACCCGGACCTCCGAACCCTCGAAGTCCCAAAGCTCTGAAGTAAGATCTGATCTTCCGTCGAGAAGGAAGATTCACAGTCAATATCGCTGAAAAAACAAACAGTTGGAATGGTTAAGCCCACAGTCCTCGCTCCTCGACATGTGGAGGTTATCAAGTAGAAAGTGCTAATAAGAACTTCGACGAAATGTACTTCGGAAGGTTGAAATATTGCAGAGGCCTAAAGTCCCAAAGTCTCGAAGTAAATAGTGGTCGTCCATATCAACCTTTGATTAAGTCATAGCTGTTGGATTAAACAAGTGGAAGGATAGTGTAAGGATCAAATCGAGACTGTTGATTTGGCTCCAGAAATCATGCCAACCATCATATCAACCCTTGTGAGAGGTAACCACTTCAGAGAGTTGAAACTTCAGAAGATTGGATGAGAGAGGAAATGCCTGAAGGCCAAAGTACCAGAGGGATAGGTTCCAACGCCCTGTCATGGGTTACAAACACATAAGCCATGAGGCGCTTGGTACATCGATTAATTAATAAGCCCGCGGTTTTGCGCATATGGTCACATGTAAATGGTTTGAAGGAAGCGCCTCTACAGGATTCGATTTCTGCAATATTTGTAGAGACATGGAATCGAGTTAAAGAAATCGATCCATACCTATGATTTATTTATGAAAATCACTCTCAATGAATTAAAATCCTTCACAATAATGTTTGAATAATAATAGAGATTATTGTTAATTTAAAATGAAGAGGTGCGATGGTCCAAAGAAGGTGACACAATAATTCATATCTCACACCAGTTGGAAGAGTATATATATGAGAAATAATGGTAAGAATAAAGTGTCTCTGTAGTCCAAATCAGAAGATCAAAACAAAAACAGATTCCAATAATAAGAAATGACGATTCTTATGAAGTGAGGGTGGAAGGGAGGAACATGGAAGGATTCATATCCTTTACTAAGTAAAGATAAGGGAGTTGGTGATTCCTAGGGTTGGTGACCTAAAAAAGGGAGTTGGTAATTCCTAGGGTTGGTTCCCTGAAGAAGGGGATTTGTGTCTCCTAGAGTTGGTGCTTTAAAAAGGATTGGTGTCCTTCGCTATTATTCATAAAATCATTGTAATTCCTATTAATTATATTTATATAGTTGATTTTACAAACAAGTCTATTGCTGATATATTTTGGTAATTAAAAAAATATAAAAGTAACTGCTAATTGTTGAAAAAGTGTAATACTGATTCCCCCCCCTTCTCAGTATTGCAACAGGAAACACCCACTCCAAGGGAATTAAGGGGAAAACGATACAAGAGATCATATTACCTCAGTTACAACAAGAGGAACAAGAGAAGAAGTAAACAAATGTAGACAAACCAAGTAAGTCAAGGAAACCTTGCCTTGAGGCGAGGTAAGGGCTAAAGGCATGAAAAAAATAAGAAAACCTTTCCTTGATATGAGACATGGGAGAAAAAAAATAATAGGTGAAGAAAAAAGAAATAAAACAACCTTGCCTTGGGTATGGGACAAGGGAAAACACACAAAAATATGGCAATGCTAAACAAGTCAACAAAAACAAGGGACACCTAGGGTAAACATGGGATCATGAAATAGGTTAAAATTTTGAAGGAACCAACAAAGGCAATGGACCCATTGGATAAGAGTGGGATACAACAAGTAGTCAAAAAAGTGAGGGACCCATAGGGTAAGTGTGGGATACAAAAGAGGGAAATGCTAAACAAGTTAATGAAGGTGAGGCATACATAGGGACATGAGTGTGGGATGCAAGAGAAAACAATGTTGAACAAGTCACAGAATGAAAGGAACCCACATGATGTGATTGGAATCTCTGAGAAAACAACAATGGAGGAACTTGTGAATTCAAGGGAGCCATTGGATAAGAGTGGGGTGAAATAGGTGGTAATGATGAACAATTTAGTGAAGATGAGATACTAACATGATATGTATTAGATGCAAGATGTAGAAATTATGGAGGAAGTAGTGAGGGAAATGGATCCACTTGCTAAGAGTGGGAATAATGATGGAGTATCTAACAAAGACATTATAGGTGACTAAAAATAGAAATAGAGAAGAATTAAGAACTAAAAATTAATAACTAAAGGGAAAGGACATGAGGGCCATGAGAAAAGAAAATATACAAGACCACAAGGACATGGAAATAAAAAATCCAAAATGAGTGAGGAGAAAAGGGGAAATCCAAATGCATAACTTTGCCTAGATGGATGGTGCCCCTAATTTTATAGTGGTAGCCCAAGGGTGAGGAAGGGGATAGCATGAAAACTTGTTAAAAGGACAAGATAAACACTAAGTGATAGTAAGATAAGGATAACAAGTAAGAGTATCATTACATAGGGTAGGGAAAGGTTTGGACGAAGGCATGTAAGGACTTTCCTAGAGTAGCATAGTGTACAAGGGAAGTGAATGGTTTTCCTAGAGTAGGACATGACAATAATCAAGGTGAGGTAGAAACAACAAGGGCACACTAACGATGAATTTAAGGGAGGATGTCAATAATATAGGGAGACCAAGAGGGAGGGAATGAAAATAGAGAAAGGGAGGGGGTGTCCTTTCAAGTGTTCCTTTCTGGAGCTCCTAAAGGTGATCAATTTCCATTCGGTATAAAACTTGAGAAGGATAAATTCCAAAATTATACTAGTCTATATAATAAGATAGAATAATCCTACAGAGGATTGAAACATAGTGGTGGACCACAAAGATTGATCTATAATATATACAATATGTAAAAATTACTTAATGAATGATCTTGCATGAAGTGACCTATTTTCCTTCTTTTGTTCACTCTTTAGGCACCTTCAACATCCACTGGGTTTGTTTATTTTGGCCCAGGCTGGTCCAGGCTTATCTTGTTTTCTTATTGGTTTGCCTCACCTTTTCAATGATGTATCTATTTGAAATGTTGTAGCTTTCCTTATATATCGAACAAGAGGTAAACCAACATGGTATGAGATAGGAATAAACTCCAATAATATAGAACCTTCGATATGCAACAAATGAATTGGTAAAATAGGTATATCCTACAAGCTGGTTGCTCGGTACAAATTGTTAATGTTTTGCGTTACAAATTTAATTAGTGTGCGCCCTTACTTGAACATGTATCAACATACCAAGCATACCCCAAAGGATGGTAATGGATAAGGGTTCCATATCATGGTATAAGCATTAACACATTCATACAACCAAACCAATTATAAGATTTTTCTCATTCATGTAGACAATTTCATTCACCTGTTTCATCAAACAGTTCAGATGCAACCTTATATAATCAACTTTACACTAGAAACAAATATAAAATTTAAACACAAATATCTAAATTTTTTTGTAGAACAAAGAATGTGTATTTCCAAGTGTACACTACTTACCAATGTGAATATAAACCAGATTGCAAACAAATGTTCCTAATGCTATTGTGTGAATCTAGGAATTCTCATCGAGACATTTATTCAAACAACTTGAATGCAATCTAAAATACCAACTCAGACTTGCAAATATCATAACCTAGATTTAGGAAGTGTGTTTCATTTTCATGTATCTTGGTCTCCGAGCATAAAATGCATCCAGAGGGTTGAGTTTCACCATGCCAAAATTTCTCCCATATGGCCAAAACTTAAACCTCTAACCATCAATATCGGTATGTGTCAAGGGGTGATATTGGAAAGCGATTTGCAGAAAATAAGGCAGGAGATCAATGCTTCATCAGGGCTGAAATTTCTAACATCAACCATTGTAACAATTCATTCACTTGAGGATCCATAGTAAAAGGAAAAAATACTGATTTTTGCGGCATTTCTCATGTCCTTTGTCGTTAGGGTATCCTCCATCGCTCACACTATGGGCTAGCTAGGGTATCCTCTGTCACTCGCAGTGTGGGATAACTAGGGTTTCCTCTATCTCTTGCATTGTGTGCTAGTGGGATAAGGCCTCCTCTATCACTATTAGGAGCTGGAATGTCTCTCCATGCACATGTTAATACACTGTTGGGGTCATGATTCTTGGGTTCTCTCTTGCTGTCGGGGTCGGGATTAATCTTGGGTTCTCTTGTATTGTTGGGGTTAGTGATCTCTTTGTCACTCATTGCTAGGAGCTCAAATGTGTCCACTCGACCATGACCGCACAAGTTTGTTTTCGTTTGAGTTTTGTTAGATTTTTCTATTACGTATTACACAATATAATATATATTATATTAATTATACCAAAATATAATATAAATATATAAATTATAAATAAAAATATAATTAATATAAATTATATAAATATAAATAAAAATAAAAATATAAAAATTATAAATTATGTATAACACATATTTAATAAATAATTATATATTATATAGTGGGCCATTTATATTTATTTATTTATATTATATTAAGGGTGTTAGGTATAAGGGGTTATGAGGGTTAAGGGTTTGATGTTATATGTTATAGTTTATATGTTCTAAGGGAATAAGTGTTGGGAATTCTATGTTATAGGATTATGGATTTTAGGGGTTGTAGGGTATAAGGGGATATAGGGCTAAGGTTTCATATGGGTTAGTTGAGTAGAGATATAATATTAAGGCTTATAGTAGTTAGGTTTTAGTGGTTGTAAGGCTTATGTTGAACATACCAATTACAAGATTTATGTAGGTTGGGGTTTAGGGGTTATATGGGTTAGGGGTTATCATAGTTTTTGAGGTTAAGGGTTACATGGTTTAGGGGTTATAATGGATTATGGTTAGGGGTCATAGGGAATTTATATAAGTGTCATAGCTTATGAGTGATACAAGTTAATGCTTTAGGGCATTAGGAGTTGTATGATAAGGTTTATATGGGTTGTTTTTGAAGGGTTATAGGGGTTATGCATAAGGGGTTATGAGGGTTAAGGGTTTAGTGTTATATGTTATAGGCTATATGTCCTACGAGATATAGGGGTTGGAAATTTTAGTGATTATTGGTCTTGGGGTAAGTGACTATAATGGTTAGGAGTTATATATGTTAAATGATATATTTCTAAAGGGGTTTTAGTGGTTATAAACATTATTGGGGTTACAAATTATGCATTATAGATTTTTGGATATAGGGTTAAATTATTAAAGTGGGATAGTTATTGATTTTAGAGGTTATGGGTTACAATGGGATATATGGTTAAGGTTTCATATGAGTGAGTTGAAAAGAGATATAACATTAAGGATTATAGGATTTATATCTTACTGGTTATAAGGTTTATGTTAAACATACCATTTATAAGAGTTATGTAGATTGGGTCCAATGGGTTACATGGATTAGGGATTTTCATTATTGTTTAGGTTAAGGGTTACATGGTTTATGGTTTATAATAGATTATGGTTAGGGGTCATAAGGGATGTATATAAGTGTCATAGGTTAGGATTTATATCTTATATGTTAGATGTCCCAAGGGATATAAGGGATGGGAATTGTAGTGATTAGTGCTTTTAGGGTAAGTGATTATAATGGTTAGGAGTTATACAGGGTAAATGTTATATTCCTAAAGAGGGTTTAGGGGTTGTAGGTATTATTTGGGTTACAAACTATGCATTATATATTTTCAGATATAGGGTTAATGTCTTAAATTGGGATTATGGATTTTAGTGGTTGTGGGGTATAAGGGAATATAGTGTTAAGGCTTCATATGGGTTAGTTGAAAAAAAATAGAGGTTATTGTGATTAGTTCTTATTTTAATTAAGGGTGTTATAAATTATAAGGGATAAAGGTTAATATTTAAAAACTATAGTTAGATTTATAGGAATTAGGTTTAGTGAAGATAGGGTTTACATGGATTGGGAATTATAATGGTTATAAAGGTTAGGAGTTAGGGATAGGAATTTGGATTAAGGGATATAATGTTACATTGTTGAACTATATGATAAGAAATGAATATATGTTCCAAGTACTAAGAAAATATGTGCTAGTTTATAGGATGGTTTTGTAGAGTTCCCACTAAGGGATCCCAACAATAACAAAGGCACATGTGTCAAGACACCGATTTAGGAAATTTATTGTTGTTTTGACAACACTATAAAATATTTTTTTTGGGGTATAAGGGGATATAGGGTTAAGGTTTCATATTGGTTGATTTAAAAGAGATACAATGTTAAGGTTTATAGGAGTTAGGTGTTAGTGGTTTTGAGGTTTATGTTGAACATGCAAATTTTAAGAGCTATGTAGGTTGGGGTCAACATGTTATATGGGTTAGGGATTATCATAATTTTTGAGGTTAAGGGTTACATTGTTTGGGAGTTATAATGGATTATGATTAGGGGTCATAGGGGATATTGTAAGGTCGCTAGAGAGGTAGTGTGGGGGCCGAGAGGGCCCATAGTGATAATAGTGGAGGCCATTCAATGTAAGGTGGACTAGGTCCACTATATTATTAAATAATTCCCATTATGGTAGTTAGATATAATAAATGGGTAGTTAGATATAATAAATGTAAAAGGACTTCTTAGAAGGTTATACTTCTAGAAGATTCCTCCTCTAGAATGTTCTTAAGTGATGGTAGCACTATATAAAGGGGTTCAAGCAATGTAATGGGATATGAAGAGAATTATTTTATTTGGAGAAGTAGCTCAGTCGAAGGATTCCCCCTCGAAGAGAAAAGTGAACAAGAGAGGATCCCTTCCATAATAGGATCCATTGTATGGTGTTTCCCTACCTCAAGGGTTTTGATATAATAAAGTGTGATTTATTCTATATTGTCCTTTGGATATATTGTGTATTCAACATTTGTGGTGGTTATATTTGTAGATCTATTCAGGTACTTAACAATTGGTATCAGAGAACTTTCCTTGGCAGACATTGTGGGCAATTTTTTTTTTTTTGTTTTTGTAGATTTTTTTATTTAGGAGAAGGAAAAAGGGGGCCGCGACATTCCAGAATATTTCGGTATATTTATGTGAAAAATTTGCAGAAACAGGTTATATATATGAGTTCCTCTCAGAAAAAAACTCAAGTTGAAAAAACAAATCGTCCGAAACGAAGTCCAGGAAGTCAAGCTATTGAAGTTTTAAAATCTGCAAATTTTTAGGATTTTTTCCACAGACGACGACACATTTTTTATTTATTTATGTAGCATCTGGAGGCCGAATTTGCTCAAAAAAATTACATATCTGATTTCCTCTCACAATTTCACCCAATTTAAAAAAAAAATCACGCAAAATAGAGTCTGGGAAGTCAAGTTATGAGCATTTTAAATTCAACAGTTTTTTGGGTTTTTTCCAGAAAAAGCCGCAAAATTTTGCCATAACTTATTTTTTGGGTTTTTTTTTGTGACGGTTGCGAGACCGAAGAGTTCATAGGGTGCTCAGATGACTATTTCCTCTCAAACCCTCAAATAAATTCTACAAATTACTGAAACATTCAAATCCCAATTGTATAACAAATTGGATGTCTTTGTAGATGGCCTCACTGAGGGTCTCAATGATAGTTTTCGTAGTATTCAAGATTCATTGGATAACATGCATGAGAGGTTTCTTATGGCGGACATCAGGGATGAATATAATCAAAAAATATATGCTTGGTATGATCTCAAGGCCGATTGTGATGATTGGTATATGGATAATTGTCATTTCTGGGATGACAACCACTTCCATATTTTATTTCATGACTCTACTCCACCTTCTGTAGAGAAAAACAATGCCCCACCTTAGGAGCTAGTTACCAGTGTCCAACCTGCATATTTTACAATGGTATTGTTCCTTCCAAATTCATATTTTATCATCTCCCACTATGTGGATGAATATTCTTATTTGGATCCACATGATAGGTGTCAGTATTGAGAGCATCATTTTCAGTTGGTTATTGGGTGCCGATATCTTCCATGTGGGGTTCAGATGAACAATTGGACATGAGACTCTGGTTTACAATGGTGGTTGGACTACTTCAGCATGGTGGCTTCCATTTCTCAATGGAACCCTGGTTCTCTAGTCTACTTCAACACTGTGGTCCACACTTATCCATGGGAACTTGGTATATGGTTGTACATCAAGCGTTGAGGACAACACTTTCATAAGGGGGATGGAATGTAAAGTAGATAGAGAGGTAGTGGGGGGCCCCAGAGGGCCCATAGTAATAATAGCGGAGGCCATTCAATGTAAGGTGGACTAGGTACACCATATTATTAAATAAGACCCACTATGGTAGTTAGATATAATAAATGGGTAGTTAGATATAATAAATGT